>OX638301.1:3529434-4129434 GCA_951812265.1 Taphrorychus bicolor
ACCCGCCGTCGTCAGATGGCGCCACTTATATACATTTCCCGAGGTGTTACATCATTCTTTATAGTCCTGTATCAAAAAATAATTCGCTTTGCTCGAAGAAATCCGTTGGTCCATTTCAGAGTTATGCTCTCTCAAACTTGGTACAAAAATCGAGTATTGCAAAACAATTGGCCAGCAGTTTGGATAGTTAGATAGGTTACTTATTTTGGGATGTCGCAGGATACGAAAATGAGGGATGCGGATGCCAATACACGGAGAGCGGATGCTGCCCCGATGACGTTACTCCAGCTACTGGTCCGGATTACGAAGGGTGTCTTTGCCATACGTATCAGTTTGGTTGCTGTCCGGACGGTGTGAGCGTTGCCGAGGGTCCTCATCAACAAGGTAGGTTGTATTTGTCAAATACCTTCCAAGACAAGCTCAGTCCCAAATAGCAAGTAGTAGATAACTCTTCACTTTTTTGGGAGATTTGTTCAATTTTCAATTCCAACAACGAACCAATTGCCCAAAAAAGTGGATGAAGCCTCACGCAAAAGTAAGTAGTAAAAAATAGCAAGTAGTATTCCTCGAATATTCTATACATATGCATTTAAGAAGCTTGTATAATTTAGGAATATTCCAGGAATATCTATATTAAACTTTTACCATCTGATCTGATATACCGGGTGACACAAGATGTATGTAGCAGCTCAGCGTTTCCACAATTTTTATTTTAAAAATTTGAATTTTGGAGGTGATTAATAACTCGTAAATGTGCTTCAAATCCCGTTTCAAGTTCTTAGACACGACTTTCCGTTTAACCGGAAGTACCGCCATATTTCATTTTTTAAATTGAACACCCTGTATATTTGTTCATTTTCGGATTTCACGTCGCATTCTAAGTTATTAACTTGTAACATAATGTATGCTTATCTTTTACCGTTTTCGAGAAAATCGCGCCCGAACTTTCCATATCATCAATAATAAATGTGGATTTTTATGGAAACAAATGAATATCGATCAACCCTGATTTTAAAGACTATCATTTTGTTAGGCTCTCTATCAATAGACATTAAAAAAAGTCTTTCTAACTTGTCATGGAAAAAATAAAGGATTGGTATTTTGAAGACATTTATCTCCATAACTTCCAATGTTTCCTATTGTATTCAGGTCATGTCTTTTTTTAATAATCCTACTAGATACATCTAAATAGTTGACAATCGAGTCATCCAAGAAAACAATTGAGCAACTGTAGAGGTCAATAAATCTATTTCTTAAAGTGAAATTAGTCAAAATAGATGTTGGCAGGGAAGCCGCAAGAAGAGTATCTACTGAGAATCAGTACTGATCGATGTTCATTTGTTTCCATAAAATCCACATTTATTATTGATGATATGAAAAGTTCGGGCGCGATTTTCTCGAAAACGGTAAGAGATACCCATACATTGTGTTAGATGTTAATAATTTAGAATTCGACGGGAAATCCGAAAATGAACAAATATACAGGGTGTTCCATTTAGAAAATTAAATATGGCGGTAGTTCCAGTTAAACCGGAAGTCGTGCCTAAGTGCTTGGGATCTGAAGCACGTTTACGACTTATTTATCACCTCTAAATTTCAAGTTTTTAAAATAAAAACTATGGAATTTGGAATATGGAAACTATTGTGTCACCCGGTATATATTCCTGGAATATTCTAAGAATAAAATTGAATATTCTAGTCATACAGTCTAAGAGTATTATATCATATTATAAAAATAATCCATTGGGATGATTCAATATTTCATCAGAAATCATTTACTAGGTACTAACACTACCCCATTGTTTTTGATTAGCGACTCTAGAGTATCTATTCCCATTCTCTGTTATTTTAATAAGAGTATAAGGAAATAAATAAAGTCTAAGTCACTAATCAAAAAGGCATCATAATTACCAATGAAGCACCAATTAATCTCATTGCCATGAGAGTCAATTTTTGTCAGTTTTTTTACTTATGATTTGGAAATATATACTATTTCGTCTTTGTGCCTACCTATACAGGGTATCCCAGATAAAATGATATACATGGGGATTTCGTAAACGGTAAGAGATACAGTTTCAGTTAAATAGGGAAAAAGTTGTGCTGTTCCAAGCCCTATCAGATGCGATATTAACATCCACGATATCTACAGGGGTTTTCAAAATATCGGGCTAAATCTAAAAATTGGGTTTTTAGAAAACCTGCAATAATCTCGCCATGTTGAATCCGATTTGAATAAAATTTGGTAGTTTTGGGTTATCTACTATGACCAATCGATTGACGTTGACGATATTTTTCTAGACATTTTAGATTCTTTGCAACCATAGTTAAGTTTGTGATTTCTTATGGACGCCATATTGGATTTATACGTCATTAAATAGCACGTAAAAAGACCTATTCAACCATGTATAACAACCCTATCTTGATATGGAGGAAAATTAAATTTATTAAAAAAAAAAAACATTTTTTCACTTAGTTGGCTGTGAAAACAAAGGCTGCTAATCAATTATTTTGTTTTTTTTTTGTTCAAACAAGAAAGTAATTTATTAAAACAAAGTTATAAATTAATTAGGTACCATAAGTATAAAATTTTTGTTATTATGAAAATTAAATTGAAAAAAATAGGAACAAAAATTATTTCTAACTTACAACGATAAATGAAATTAAATTAAACAAATAACAATCAATAATTAACTGAAATAAAATTAGTTAATAAAGTGTTTAAAAAGACCTCTATTTTTGTTAATACAGAATGTACACCTCTCAATCATAGCCAAACAAGAATTTTCGACGATTTGTCGTGGCATTTCTTGAATTGCTTGTCGAGCGGCTGCTTCAAGTTCTTCCACTGTTATTTATTGTTGTTCATATCCCACAATAATGTTCTGTTTATTGAGTCTTGTTTTAAAGTTACTATTTATAGTATTGCTCGCACACTGTTCTTCTACTCATTTTATTTCTGGTTCATTAACTGGATTATTTCTTGATTGTTTGTAGCCTTGAGAAAGATCGAGATGAATGGTCGAACGTCGGCAAATTGATAAATGATTGAGGAATCTTTATTTTGTCCCCACCCAATGATTTAACCTTTTCATCTTTATTGGGACACTAGGAACTTCATTATATTTGATAACGTCATTTTTATAGACTTCTCATTGCGCAACTTTGCCCAAATTTAACCTTTTTCTTCTTTTTTAACCTCTTCAAATAACAGAGATTCCCATGGTTAAACTCGGAAAACGCTATATACAGGGTGATTCAAGTAAAGTGTCTATATGTGTGTATATATATAATTTTATAGATGCAGCGTTGCCAGATCTATAAAAAATTAATTGCAACTTTGGATTTTCAAATAGAACACCTTGTATATTTCTGCTTTTTTGGATTCTACGCAAAATTCTAAACAACTTTTGTAGATAGTTACCTAGTCCGATCTCTTGCCGTTTATGAGAAAAAGCTAATTTTGGTTTTTTTTTTCGTAAAACACTACTTTTATAAAGTTTAATATTTTCGGCAGTAAGTGATCTAGCGACTTGAAAATTTCACATGACTTACCTAATGCATGTCGTTAAATATGTACATGTTGACATTAGTCATATTATACAGGGTGTGTCGAAAAATGTTTATTTTTGAGAAATTTACTATTAGCTTAAACTCATGTTTATTAAATGGAACTACCCTTATTTTATTTTGTCATCGATTATCAAAATAACCCTACATGTTCCTATACCCATCTCTCACCGTTTTTGAAATACAAACTGGCTATACTTCTTTAAAATGTCCACCATTTGCATTAAGGCAGTCGTGCAAACACTGAAGTTCATATTTTGTAGTTGCCCTTCGTATTTCTTCGGGAGCCAATTGTTCATAAGCCTGACGAACTCGATTCTCTAGATCTCGCCGGTTTTGAATAGCTGCTCCTGCATACACCGGTTCTTTGATTGTTCCCCAAAGATACGAATCTAGGGGGGTAAGATCTGGCGACCGAGGTGGCCAGTACCACGGTCCAATGCGTCTTATCCATCTGTCTTCAAACAATCCATTTAACTCCTGACTCACCCTGTTGGTACAATGAGCAGGAGCCCCATACAATTGATATCAGCAAGACCTTAATAACTGTAGTGGTAATCCATTCAAAAAGTCACTAACTGTTGATCTTAAAATGTTCAAATATTTATCTGATGTCAAATTTTCTTCATAAAAACAATATGCGAATTTATTGTCCATTAACAAACAAAAAACATTAAATCCAAATTTAATCTGAAAGCCGCGTTCTTTAACAATTTTTGGATTTCTATCTAACCAGAAATGATTATTTTGCCTGTTGAAAATTCCTTCCCTGGTAAATTTTAACTCATTCGTCCAAATAATGTTTCTTAAAAAATGGGCATCTTCTCGAATTTTAATTAAAACCATTTCACAAAATTCAATACGCCTCTGGGCATCGCCTGGTAATAAAGCTTGTTGAGTGATAAATTTGAATGGATGTATTTTGTGTTTAGCTAAAATGCGTTGAATCGTTGAATATGGAAGTCCTAAATCTATTTGTGCATTCCGAATTTATGAATGAGGATAAATATTGAAAAACGCAAGAACATTTATTTCGTTTTCTTCATTGCCAACTTGTGGTTGCGTAAATAGTCTAGGTTTTCTAACTAGACAATGATTTTTAAAGTTTGACTCGTAGTACGTATTAAATTACCTTTTGAACTTTTTTGCATTTATAGGAGGGATGTGTGGATATAATTCGTTAAATCTTCTACATGTTCTTGACGTAACTCTGTTGCACTCTTCGTGTATATAAAACAAATTTAGTATATCTACATTGGAATATTCATTTTGATTTTCCATTTTTGCACTTTTTTGCTTATTTAATTGAAATGACACTGTTTGCAAACTTCAAAGTGTTGTCAGGACACAAAAACCTGCCATGGCCTACTTATCCAAGTAATTTGTTGAATGTATTTTTATTATGATATGCGTTAAATAAAATATAGGAATACATTTTCACGCTTGTGTTTCAAAAACGGTGAGAGATGGGTATAGGGACATGTAGGGCTGAAGATAAATTGTTGCTCTATTCGATGACAAAATAAAATAACGGTAGTTCCATTTAATAAACATGAGTTTAAAAATAGACATTTTTTGACACACCCTGTATAACATGACTCTAATGTCAACATGTACATATTTAACGACATGCATTAGGTAAGTCATATGAAATTTTCAAGTTGCTAGATCACTTACTGCCGAAAATATTAAACTTTATAAAAGTAGTGTTTTACGACAAAACAAAAATTAGCTTTTTCTCATAAACGGCAAGAGATCGGACTATGTATCTATTAACAAAATTTATTTAGAATTTTGCGTAGAATCCGAAAAAGCAGAAATATACAAGGTGTTCTATTTGAAAATCCAAAGTTGCAATTAATTTTTGTTAGATCTGGCAACGCTGCATCTATAAAAATATTTCTAAAATATACATCATGGTTTGCTATAGCCCCAAATTTTTTTTTTAAAACTTATCTTTATTACTTTCCCAGAACTTTTAATAGGACACTTTACTTGAATCACCCTGAATACCGGACCCGAATATCAATCAAAATTATTTCAAAAAAATGTCTCAGAATAACAATATGTTATTCTGGGACGATAAATTCTAAGTTTCGTAATTTTTTTTGTCTCCAATAATTTTCTTTAAAAGAAAATTTTCATCTAGTTTTAAAGTTGTTTTAAAGTTCTTATAAATCTCTAGAACTTTATAATTTCACATAAATCTCAGATAATGTTGTGACCTCCTTCGGCTCATCACAATGGACGAAGATAAAAAATACGTTAAGACCTTAAGGCTGGGATTACTTTAGATTAGTTAGTCCTCTGGCCTAAGTCTAAAAGTTAATAATATCAAACATTATTATTAGTGCATGACATTCAACTTTTAATATATAATTTAGGTTGTGACTGTAGAAGTAGCGAGTTTGGATGTTGTTCTGACGAGAAAACGCGAGCTAAAGGACCTAACGAAGAGGGATGCACATGCGACATATCGAAGTACGGCTGTTGCCTTGATGGGGTGACAAAGGCGCAGGGCGAGGACTTTGCTGGTTGCGAGGAAGTACCCGTGGATCATCAAGGTTAGTTCTTACCTCAATAGTTAGTTTTGCATTAAGCAAGATTGGTTTACGTTAATTTCAGAGGCGTGTTCGTTACCGAAAGAACGGGGCTCCTGCAGGAACTATACTGTCAAATGGTTCTTTGATATGTCATACGGTGGCTGTTCTCGTTTCTGGTACGGCGGATGCGAGGGCAACGAAAACCGTTTCAGGACAAAGGAGGAGTGCGAGGGCGTGTGCGTGAAGCCTCAGGGCATCGGTAAATTAACCCCATCATAGAAAACACTCGAATACCTATGGCATTCGTTATATTAAGTGGATTTGGCTTTAGTGGATTTACTAAAACTTCAGTGTCATAAGATAATCGTTTTTTTCATGTAATGACAAATCTTCTCTATGTAATCGAGAATAATTTTTAGAGCGCTGCAACCTTCCTAAAGTCAACGGTTCTTGCGAAGGATACTTTTTGCAATGGTACTTCGACAAGCAAGCGAGACAGTGCTCGCAATTTGTCTACGGCGGCTGCCTTGGTAATAATAACAGGTTCGAAACCAGGGAAGAATGCACGGATTTGTGTTCTAAAGACGATACTGCTGGTATATATTTATTTTTTTGAGATAGGTGAAGTAACTTTTTTTTTTAATTCTGCTTTTTCGATTCGAATGCAGACCCTTGCGAACAATCCCAAGCCGAAGGTCCTTGCAGAGGGCAGTACAGGCGATACTTCTTCAATAAGGCAGAAGGTCAATGCCAAGAGTTCAGTTACGGTGGTTGCCGCGGCAACAATAACAATTTCCTTTCGCTAGAGGCTTGTAAGCAAAGGTGCGCGACCCCCGGCAAAAAACGAGGTCAGTATCAATGGGACAACTAGGAAAAACTACTTTAAGAAATAATCTAACTGGTGTTGGGTCCGAGAACGGGGTAGTTAAATGTAGAGTGCTTGCTAGATTATTGCACGGTTCCGAAGGCGGAGGGTAATTGCACGGCACGGGAGGCTAAGTGGTATTATGGGGCGCAACAGCGACGCTGCCTTCCTTTCTATTACACGGGGTGTAATGGTAACAAAAACAATTTTGACAGTAAAGATGCATGCGAGGGTGACTGTCCTAAGGAAGTCGGTAAGTCTCAATTTAAGGTTTTATTAAAAAAACATAATACTAATGGTTGAATCAGTTACTACTAATATTTTTTACTAGGTTTTGATTTTGTGGTACTTAATATAATAAATAGTACATTTGTTATTATCATTACGTTACTTCTCTACAGCAAAAGATTTTTCCTTTCGGCGACGAGCAGCAGCAAAAACTTGCCTGCTGACGGGATGGCAAAGAAATAATACATTGTTTTCCTTTATTTGCAGGTCAAATAAAGTAGAAAGCTAATAACGTTTAGAGAAAAAATTAATTGACTTAATTTTCTTTGATGTTCCCAGATAAAGCAGAATCTATTAGTCAAATGTCCACACTTTCCAACTTCAAACACGCAATTATAAGAAATATAATTAATAATTCAATGAGTAATTTCATAAGGGACGCCATGTTGCGGCGCATGTATGGCCTTGCCGCCTGACCGCTGAAAAACGAAATACGTCAAATTTTCTACGTCCCTGTCAATGTCAAATTTGTCATTAGGGTCATAATTTCATCGTTCAATCCAGTGACTTTGTACTACTAGACCCAAATATGGCTATACGTCGCCTAAATACACGCTGTTTCCAAGACCTCCAACATTCTTTTTTCTGATCATCTCTTTCTACATTACGGTACCTGCGTTTTGCTTATCTCTTTTGTGGCACTCTTTATTGTCAAAGCAACGATCCAAGCACCGACGTATGCATGACGTTTCCTGATTTTCTGACTTTTCTTTTTTAGAATTGAGTTTGGTAATTACATCCCGAGTGCTCGGGATATCAGTCTATCTCCCTCTAGCTTGTTAAGATTTTGGGAGATGGTCTGTGTCCGGAGCGCTGGGATCGAATTACTGAACTCCGCTTGTAATAAATAGCGCGCTCGGGAGACTGCTCTGAGAGTATTGCTATCCTTACATTTTTATTAAGAAACCAAAGGATGGGATTAGTCAATTTTTAACTTCGTATGTCACTAATTGTGACGGTTCCACGACAATGACAAAATATTGGGAGTTTTGTTACGATGAAAGAGACAGGCTTATACAGGGTGTCCCAGATAAAATTATGACATGGGGATTTCGTAAACGGTAAGAGATACAGTTTCCGTTAAATAGGGAAAAAGTTGTGCTGTTCCAAACCTAATCAGATGCAATATTAACATCCACGATATCTACAGGGGTTTTCAATATATCGGGCTAAATCTAAAAATTGGGTTTTTAGAAAACCTGCAATAATCTCGCCATTTTGAATCCGATTTTAATAAAATTTTGTAGTTTTGGGTTATCTACTATGATCAATCGATTGACGTTGACGATATTTTTCGAGACATTTTAGATTTTTTGACGACTAAAGTCAACTTTGTTATTTCTTATGGACGTCATATTGGATTTATACGTTCATTAAATAGCACGTAAAGAGACCTTTTTAACCATGTATAACAACCCTATCTTGATATGGCAAAAAATTTAATTTATTAAAAAAAAAACATTTTTTCACTTAGTTGGCTGTAAAAACAAATGTCGGGATTGTTGTCATGGCGATGCCATCGCTCTGTCAATACTTTTAAACTTTTAAAATAATTGTGATATTTTTAAAGTTATTGATCATTGCAATAGGTTTGACATTTTGAATAATTATTTTTTTGATTATTTTATTAAGATTTATGTTAATCAAGTGTTTTAAAATAAACAATTTCGCATTTGTGAGTTTTCTCTTTACTCAACAATAAGTTTAAGATGGAGAGATTTACAAATAGAGAAAAGGTAGATTTATATGATTGCTTCATATTGTGCCGCAGAAATGCTGAACGAACGAGGGAAATGTACAATGAGCGCTTTTTAGAAAGACCACAACCAGGTTTAGCGACTTTCAGAGATTGCGAGATAATTTATTGAAGTATGGTTCATTTAACAAGCCCAACAGAAACAGAAATAGCAACGAAGATTTAGAAAATTTAGTACTGCAAATGTCCTGGAAAATCCGCGCACATCGCTTCGGCAAATCGAAGCTAATGTGGAAGTGTCTAAAACTACCGGCCAACGAGTTCTCAAAAAGTTTAAATACCGCCCATATCGTGAGCACATTAGTCAAGGACTTCGAGAAGGAGACTTAGACAGACGGTCAGTATTTTGCAACTGGTACCTCAGAAAATGCTAGGAATCTCCTAGATTTCCTTTAAAAGTTTTGTGGTCGGACGAAAGCACTAATTGTGGTGTCTTTAATAGACATAATAATATTTATTGGGCCGATGAAAATCTATTTAGAAACCGCGAAATTCACCATCAAACAAGATGGGGATTTAATGTTTGGATAGGTATTTTCAATGGACATGTTTTATTTAAAATTTTTAATGACAACCTAACAGTAGGTACCAAGATATTTAGCAATTCTTGAAAATTACTTAGAACCCAGTTTAGAAGAGTTGCCTCTTCATGACATAGCCAACATGAGGTTTCAACAAGATGGCGCCCCTGCCCACAATTCTGCAATTATTTCTAATCACCTAAATGAAGAATATGGAGATAATTGCATAGGAAATCAAGGTCCTGTTGCGTGGCCTGTCCGCTCACCTGATTTGACGCCCCTTGATTTCTGTGTATGGGGACCCCTAAAAAATCAAATCTATTACACTAATAATAATACAGTAGAAGAACTTGAAGCAGCCGTTGGTTAAATGGGGAAAGTTTTAGACAATTATGTTAGTAATATAATGACAAAAACGTGGTAGCTGTAACCAATCGGGTTTTTGAGACATTTTGGGAAAACCAAAATGGTGCATTTTTAAAAACCTGTTATAAGTCCTTTATTTTAAAAGATAATAGAAATTTGTGAAAACATTTCCGAAGCAACTTTTTGAGGGGAATACACCTGTAAAGGTAAAATTTCGTAACAACGTTTCGGTTTTCTGGAACCATCATCAACTTCTGTTTTTCTTTTGACGTCCATATTGCATTTTTACACTTGTTTACAGGGGACAAGAAATGCGTTTCAATAATGTATAACAACCCTAGTAAGATTTTATAGTATTTTAAAAAAATTAAGAAAAATGTAGTTTGTACTAGTAGGCCATGGATTGAACTTGATAGTAATGTGTGGTTATTATCGCGAATGCTTAAAACAATATTACAATGGCTGTAGAGGTCACAGAGCAATATTTGTTGAATGCAGAGTGCTTAAAAATTAAATTGAAACAGCTAGAAATTACTTAAAGTGAGGGAAATTTTGACATGCTGGAATTTCATTTACAAGAAAAAAAAATTTTTTCTACGTTCGTACGTATTTTTTTCTAAAAAATTGATTTTTTCTACGATAAAACAGAAATGTTCAAATTTCTAAAACTGACTACGAAGGAAATTAGGAACGAGGAACGACTTCAGCATGGTTTAAAAGAATTCAAGTCTTTAAGTCTATAAATTTAATGAATGAAAAAAAAATTCTTACTTCAAGGCCAAGCACCTAAATAAGGAATACACGATAATGGCTCAAATGAAGAACAGAATGTTGCAATCGGACATAGAATTTCTGTTGGAGCCACCGAACGATAAATTACGATTTGAAAATTATGTTTGCAAAGCATTTTAAAATCATTCAAAAGACACTCGAAGAAGGCTACCAAAATCGATCTTCTCAGAGTGGTTTAAATGTTATCGCTACCAATTTGAAGTCTTTAGATACCGTCAAAGTAATTTGGTTAGATGGAAGCGGGACTAACGTTGACGTATCCACATAATGTTACTCATATTGTATATTGGTATACATGGCTAACTAAAACACTTTTCTTTTTCAATTGAGAGTAATATTTTGTCATTGTATTCCGTATTTAGGTACTTGGCCTTGATGAAAGAAAATCGTTTTTTTAATTTCATAAATTTATATACTTCAAGACTTGAATTGTTATAAACTATGCCGAAGTCGTTCCTCGTTCCGGATATTTTCCTTCGTAGTCAGTTTTTGAAATTTGAGTATTTCTGTTCGCTCGGAAATGATATTCCCGCATGTCAAAATTTAAGTAATTTCCAGCTGTTTCAATTTAATTTTTAAGAACTCTGCATTCAAGATATTGCTCTGTGATCTCTACAGCCATTGTGGTATTGTTTTTAAGCATTCGCGATAATAATCACATATCACTGTCAAGTTCAGTCCATGGCCTACTAGTAAAAATTATATTTTTCTTAATTTTTAAATTACTATTACTAATACTTCTTGTGCCCTGTAAACAAGTGTAAAAATCCAATATGGCCATCATAAGAAAAACAGAAGTTGGTGATGGTTCCAGAAAACTAAAACGTTGTATCAAAATTTTACGTTTACAGGTGTATTCCCCTCAAAAAATTGCTTCAGAAATATTTTCACAAATTTCGATTATCTTTTAAAATAACCATTTTGGTTTTCCCAACATTTCTCAAAAACCTGATTTTGTCATTACATTACTAACATAATTGTCTAGAACTTTCCCCATTTAACCGACTTCGTAGCTCCTATAGTTTCCGAGATCCCAATACATGGAAGACCAATTTGGGACACACTGTATACCTCATTCACTATTATTTTTGGCATCTCGTTACCTTTGAAATCTTCATTTTTTTTATCTCCATCTCTTTTTGGCACTTGTTGAGAAGATACGATAAAAATGTCAAAGTCAGATTTCCAACGACTACTTGATGACAGTAATAAGTGTATGGTGCGTGCCCCAGCAGATGGTGCGTGCCCCAGCAGAACAGTCTCATTTAGGTCTTCCACACAGTTTTCTGCCATCCATTTTAGAAATTTATCATATTCTTTGTCCTAAGAGCTTCTTGATTTTGTGGGTAGTATGCTTTGTACAGCGTTTTCGCCTTTTTAATAATTTGGTCTGAAACTTCCGGACTTTCTCGCATTTTGACCTATTTTGATGTTTATGTTGTTTTAATTATTATTCAAACAAATAACACAGTTTCCTTAGTATCAATTGAGCGACAATGGTTTGCACCATCACCACATGCATGCAATGGTCACTTTATTAAAATATCTTTTTTTTATTTTAAGAATTGTTTAATGTTAATTTATTGTTAAAACACACTAACATGTACTTGTGGGACATAAAAGTTTATATGCACCACGGGCATAAGCATATGTTTATGCCCTCGAGCGATTTAAGAACTTTTCATAAGCTCATCGCCCTCAGGGCGTAGACATCTACTTTATACCCTTGATACATAAATAACTATAATAAATAATATAGAGCATCTGTGCGGCAAACAGCAAAGTCGCTGGTTCAAATCCGGCTGAAGGCCTACTTATTCCTTAATTTAAATTATTATTCTTCTGTCCGCTGAAGCCAGGAACATCACTTATTACATTAACATATACAGGGTGTCCCAAAATTAGGCGATAATATTTTAACACCGTATTCAGCGTCGCAAAATTTGACAAAAAGTTCATTTAGACATAAGTCCGAAAACGCTTCGTTACTAAGATACAGTGTGTTAAAGTTTGAAATTCTATTTTATTTTACTTTTATTGTGCCTACAATTTTTGAGGTATTTTGTTCCAATTTGCAGTATGTGAAACGAATTATGTTCTACCTAGATAGAATTTTCAAATGATTGTCAAAATCTTCAGGGTCTTATTTTTTCTGGGGTCAAGCTTTATTTTATTACCCCATTTTTTTAATGGTACGCCACTGGACGTTTATTTATCGAAATTTGCATTCTTTGTTCAATTTAGAGACAAACTTGGCCTCTTGCATTATCTTCGTATCTTCAACCGTTTTCGAGAAAAATCGATTTTAAAATCCATTGACAGGCGACAAAAAATGTATTCAGAATTCATAATTGTTTATAAGGCGGCCATGGATATTACCGCCATGTAAACAAACGAATAGAAAATGTCAAAAGTGACATTTTAGATTACACAAGGCTTACATTCGAGTGAGAGTACACTTTTTAAACTAGTTATATGAAACTTTTCTTTAATTACGAGTAACACCCAAAACTTTGGTGTTTACTTACTTGGAGTTTCGCATACTCCAAATTGGAACAAAATATCTCAAAACTTGCAGGCGCCATAAAAGTAAAATAAAATAGAATTTCAAACTTTAACACCCTGTATCTTAGTAACGAAGCGTTTTCGGACTTATGGCTATATCAACTTTTAGTCAATTTTTGCGAGGCTGAATACGGTGTTAAAATATTTTCCCCTAATTTTCGGACACCCTGTATAATATACAGGGTGATTCAAAAGTACTTTGACAAACTTCAGGAGGTGAAGGCATTATTTTAAGAAGCTTGCTGGCATTATTTTAAGAAGAAAAGTTTTAATAAACTAGGGTCCTTAAGAGCATCGTTACGAAGATACAGGGTGTTAAAGTTCCATAAAAAAAATAAAATAAATAATGATATCTCTTAAACCGCTTGAAAGGTTTTAATAAAATTTTACAGATGTGAATAGCTAGCGAGAGTTAAACGAATTTTTTTTTGTTCCACCAGTGGCTCGCGTACCGCAATGACGCTTCATCTTTTTGAAGAAAAGTATGGTACGCCACTGTTCTCTCAAAAAATAAATTCTACCCTTTTGTTCTCTGTTCAATACTAAACAAAAAAGGTCTCTTAAGTTTTATTCGTTAGACGCGTCATTTTTAATTAAAAAAATAAAAATCATTTTAATGCACGTCTTAGAATCGTTTCCTCAACAAGACGGAAGTTTCAGTTCACACTTGAAAATGATAAATTAAAAAAATATATAATTAAATAAACATCCGTACAATTTTATTAAAACCTTTCAAGCGGTTTCGAATATATTATTATTTTCTTTATTTTTTAATAAAACTTTAACAACACCCTGTATCTTCGTAACGATGCTCTTAAGGACCCTAGTTTATTAGAACTTTTCTGCCTAAAATAATACCAGCAATCACCTCCTGAAGTCTGTCAAAGTTTGAATCACCCTGTATAATAAATAATAGAAATGGACCTATGCAGTTAACTCCATAAAGGCCAGTTTGCTACTAGTCCTATTTGACTTGGATTTTTCTTAGCCGTTAACACATGTCACTTACCGGCGGACATTGGCGAATGTGGCAATTACGTTACTCGCTGGTATTGGGACACCAAGATCAAGAGGTGCAAGCAGTTCTACTACGGAGGTTGCGGCGGCAACGGTAACAACTATTACTCCGAGCAAGAGTGTCAACAGGAGTGCTACCGCGTGGAACCTCCTACGCCCCAAGTTCAGCTACCTCCTGCAGCCACCGAAGCTCCACAGACGCAGAGGCCTCTGCCCACTGCGCAAGTTCCTCAACCCACTTCCAGATATCCAACTTTGGATGGTAATTTGTTTCCTTTACTTAAAGTTCAATACAATTGATGTTTTCAGTTATGTGCGTAATGTAAATTCATGTTAATTTAAACATGCGTTGAAACGTTTAAGCCCGGTTGCACAAGTGGTCAACCCTTGAACTGAGGTCAAAGTTCGAATCCAGTTTATGCATCAAATATGTCTTTTTTTGACAGTAATGCGTATCTGTTCTCTGGAAAGGCCCAATTATGGTTCAACTGTGACTGGTGTGGTTCAACGGCACCCTATAGTTTTCACTGACAGCCTTAGGACAAACTAAAGCTATTTCTAACTTTATACGGGGTGTTCATTATAAAACTTCATCTGGTTGGCTGAGAAATGTCAAAAGAAAAGGATCGAAAAACAAAAGTCCATTTATTTTGATTATGTCATCTTTTGCTGTAAAATTTCATAGCCTGCTAGATGAAGTTTTATAATGAACCCCCTTATTTTACTTGAGTTTGAGTTAATAAGGGACAAAAAATCCTTCAGTTTGCCTCAAAGCAGCCAGCAAAATGGTTTTAAGCTTAAAGTTTGACGAATACTCACTGGTTAGTTCAGATATTAAGAAAAAGCAAATTCAAATTCAAATTGACAATAAACAAAACAAATATGGCGCTTATATACAGGGTGGCTCAACGAAAACTTTCCACCGATGTTTTCTGCCTTATGAAGTTGAAAACACGAAAACGCCCGGACCCGTCAATTTTAATTTCGAAGGGGACATGTTTCTCTGATATTTATAGCTTTTCCAGGTGAACCCCAAAGCCGGGGTGTTTTGTAGTTTAGTGGTTGCCTTTTACTTTTGTACACACTATCATTCAAAAATGCTTTACAGTATTCAAGAAAGAGTTGACATTATTTCGCTCTATTTCCGAAATAACGATTGCGCTAGACTGCCCGCAAATTTGTTTAATGAACAATATCCTGATAGGAACGTATCCCATTCTTACGTGAGAGAACTGCCCACATAGCAAAATGATGTCCATTGGATATCCATTGGACATAAAATTTTGGAGATGGATATCCATTTTGATATCCATTGGATATCCACTAGATATCCACCTGATATCCATTGTACATCCAATGGATGTACGTTTGTCGCCGGACCCAACATCCAATGGACATCCATTATGTAAATCCAATGGATGTCCAAGAAAATACTGCCGACATCCATTGTACATTCAATGGATATACATTTATCGCACGACCGATCATTCATCGGACATCCAATGGATGTCCAAAAAAACATGAAACTGGACATTCGCTTCTTTTCAGTTCAGCTGTATTAATGGTTACAAAAAAAAACATATAAATTGATTCGGGATGCTGTTTTATTTCAGTTAGTACGTTCCTTGTACACATAAAAAAAAATTTGGGTCACCTACTCCTGATCTGCTACCCCTTCTACTGAGGTCTCAACCCTTTTTCCTAAAAAAAAAAAATATTTTAAATGTTACAGTGGTGACTTTTGTGTAGAAACATTCGATTAAACTTATCTAGAAACAAACACAGTAAACATAAGAAGTTTTAAGGGTCTTTACATTATAAGTGCGTTCTTTGAGAGGTTTTTCGACCTCTTACCACTTTTTCACCTGTTTCTAGTGACAAATCAATTTTAAACTGATAGCTGGTTTTTGCTCTTTAGGTTTGTCATTTTATTATGAATACACTTACGTCCAACAAAACGCTAGTAAATTGTGCAAAATTACTAAAAAAATCCGAGTAAAAAAAGCTGTATCTTTTGCTCTTATATACATAAATAACTATTTAATATTTAAAGAATGACAAATAAAAAACGTTATTCTTGAAACAATTTTTAAAATTAAATACCAAACAATAATTGTAGAGAATTCTAGTGATTTTACAGAAAATCATCCTTTTTTAGATCACATTCACAAAAAAGAAACATTTTTTTCTTCAAGTTCTATAATAATTTTTATAAATGCCTGTATTTCTTTGAATAATTGATGTACATTTTTTATGCTTCATTGGCCATTTTATACGCATATCACACTACAAATGATTAAAACTATATATATATTGTGACTTACCCATCTTCTCCGTTTTCTTTTTACTGTTGGTCCTTTCTTTTGCTCTGACTAAAAACTTTTTTATGATACAGATAATTTCATCGCGGCAGGCTTCTCGGGTTCTGGAGTTTCGTTTCACAGCTTCTAAAATGATAATTTGATATATTAAACATCAACTTAATTAATTTAAATTATTATTAATCCCGATCCATACAGACGTTTACAATTAAAGAGAAAAGATGCGTTACTCACTTACGTTGAAAAATTGATGCAATGACTGAAGTGACGTGCCATACACCAGTAAAAACAAAAATCGTAAATATATTTAATTCAGAATAAAATAACTGCATTTATAAGACTTTTAGGCGTTAAAAACATAATACAACGTAAAAACCATTTTTGCGATAAAAAAAAAACGCGTTGTACCTATGATACTGAAAACACTTACCAAATATTACTTCAGATAGATTTATAGCACTAAATTTCCTCTTCCCTTTGGCGCCCTCCCAACTGTAAAGCTGAGCAAATTCGTTTGTCAGACTTCTATACATTATACGTTTCGTTATTTCCTGAACGCTGTTACCACCCAACGTACTGAACTTATGTGCCTGTAAAAGTAAGAAGATTATGGCTTACTTATGCAATATATCAGTGAATAAAATCATTACCAAATATCTAAAATTATCTTTATTGAGTAGTTCATTTTCCAAGACACCCAACTCTTGATCGTTTGAAATTGGTAGATTATTGAAAATTAACTCCATCTCTGTGTTTTCTACTAAATTATGATGTGCACCACCATCACAATGTCCTTGACAATTATTTCCTTCCATAAGTCCTCTTAGCTCTTCTAAATTCTCGTCATGCCGGTTTAGTTTTGCCAGTATGATGTTCAATTTAGAGATGACACATTTCCGAAATTCTGAAATTTGTTGTCTTATTGGTTATACACAACATTAATAAAATAATAAATGTAATATACAGGGTGTTAATTACAAAACTTCATCTAGCAGGCTATTAAATTTTGACAGAAAAGGATGACATAATGAAAGTAGATGGCCTTTGTTATTCCATCCTTTGACATTCTTTTGACATTTCACAGCCAACTAGATGAAGTTTTATTATGAACACGGGGTACTACTTAAAGCTTAAGAAATTCACAGTCAACTTTACAAGCATTTCAGCATGCAGTTTAACAAGTGCTACTTATAAATACAATACGGTTTAATACTTTCTTCCAATCCCACCTGTTTCAGGGTCTACAGAATCAGATTTCAAGTGAGAGGAGGATAACTTTGTTGATAAATGCGGAGGTAAATGCTGTTTTGAATTACTTGCAACTACAAGATTTTGATTTTGACAGAAAGACTGCAGCTTTGGAGTACTAGGAGAAGTAGCACGAACGGTATTAAATGTTGAGTTGATCTCTGTGCTTGATGCCAATGGTAAGGTGCTGACATGTTCTTTCTAGAATGTTTTTAAGGAAAATGGGAAAAGTTATAATCTTCCTACAATGATGATGAAACTTTCACCTATGCCCTACACCTACAGCAAATTCATACTGGAGATACACAAATTATGGAGACATGCAACTGGATTGACTCAACATGCCTCTCAATAAATAGATTTAAAACTTACATTATTACTGATATATCAAAGACAATGAAAAAAATCTTGTCAACTTGAGACATTATTAATTGGTATTACGTAATGCAAAATGCTAATTAGTATTAAGGTATAAGTAATCTAGACGCTAAGAGAATATTTTGTTGTCAAAAAATTTTCTTGTACTGCTACATGCTGTTTTTTACCAGTTAGAAGTACATAAATAACTAGATAGTTACCTACTTCACAACTGATATATTATAAAGACATATATCCACTCCATAATGTGTCAATCCAAAGCATATTATTTTTGGACAAGTTCTGTTAAGTCATAAATGTTACAAAAAAGTAATGATTAGCAAAAATATTAATATATAAATATATATTTATATGTGATATATATGCTAAGACTGCTTACTTGTGCTTTTTGATATGGAAAGGGAAATTTTGGAATTTGTATATTCTCATCTTCACTAGAAGAACTACTGGAGCTTGAGTTTTTTGTTGAGTATTTACTATTAATTTTTCTTTTTCTTTTTTTATCCACTGATGGTCCTTCTACTGCCGATAGGTCAGATGTATTTTCAGCTAGTAAACTTTTCTTTAATGCCCCATCATAATCATCTGCAAAATTAACATTGAGATGATTTTACGTAATTATTTTTTCCTTCAAATTGTTCATGTGGTTAACAAAGTAAAAGTAGATTGTGTACCCAGGTGAAAAGTGTTTTTTATATTTGTCAAAAGATAAGGAAGTCCAGTGAGACCAATCAAAGCACCTGGAGATAGAAATGAAATTTTCTATCGAGGTTTGAGTAATATTTTTTTTGACATAATTATTTTATGTACCATATTTCCAACCATCTGTCAAAACATTTCTTATATGTGAATCAGGTGGAAACTTAGCATTTACTGTTACTTTCCATCTGGGTTGAAAGTAAATTAAGATTTCACCAGGTTGACACATAAGAAATAATGCCATTGCATATATGGATGAAAACCAGAAACTTTACAAAAATGCCAACTTATTAACCTTAAACCGAGCCTTAAACCAAAATATTTTTATCTACAAATGTGTTCAAAATGCACCACCTGCATACACTAAACTTCTAGCCCACATTTTGACTTTTACTGACATGCTTATGATTTATTTAAAAACGTATTATGTATTATGTTACTACATTAAATATATTTTTTTGAGAAATATTATATAATGTTTGTTTTAAAAGTGTAAGAAGTAGATGTGACTGAATGTGTGGCTCTCATTTTGCAAACTTTCACTTCATAGCAACATTTTCAATAAGTATTGGTAAACTAAACTACTTCTACTTACCACAAGATGTTAAAATTTTGATTTTAAACATATCCCAATCTTGTCCTGGGGTATCTCTCCTTTTGACCTTGGAAGTGGCATTTTTTGAAGAAGGAAAATATGCATAATTAGTGTCACCTCTTATAAGGCACCAAGAATTCGGAACTACTGCCACTGAGTCTTCATCCTCAAATACAACAACTACCCACGGCTTCATTATTTTCTTCTCATTCAATCATCTATTTCTCATTCTCCTTCATCAGATCATCTAATTATGTGTCTAAAAATACTCGAGAATTGTTTCAAGTTAGCAAGAGAATAATAGTGTCAAAGTTTACTATACAGGGTCACTGTTATGATTATTTCTTAAACAAAGTTCTTTCAAATCAATTATTCCTAACAAAAGTTGTTTTTTAAAAACCATCCTCCATTTTCATACTAAATAACTGCTTCAAAACATCATTTTGACAACTCAATATCTCAAAAATAATTTAATTTAACAATACGTATAACACACTATGTTATACAATTTTTTTCTAGAATTTTGAGAATTTAATTAACCAATAAAATAAAGGGTTTTTATTAGAAAAAAATAGGAGTGCTGGTTTTTGACTGACTCTGTACTACCTATAATACATTTGTCCTTAGAACAAAAGAATGGAAATAGCCTTAAAACTTTTGATTATTGTTTTTTCTTAGCTAGCTTATGGTAGGATTCTGAAACTTTTCTTACAGCAATGTTAGCAATGTATCATTCTAAAGGTGCATTTACATAATTGAACAGCACAAAGATTTTCTTACTTAGTAGCATCAGTAACCCCAGGTCACTAACCCAGAACCCCTAATACTTTTTTGTGAGGTAGTGGTAAAACATTTCAAAGCAGAATTAGTATGGAGTTGACCCAAGAAGTTCCCCAAAATGCATTATAAATGACCAGACTACTGCCTAAGCGAGATTGTCCTATATGTGATCTATGACCTGAATGATTTAAATTAGATCTTCAATCGTTATCGTCACTTTTCAAGATAAATTGAAACTTTGCTATTTGACACCTGTAAAATTTTTTACTAGGTTATGACAGATTTCAAATTAGAGTTTGGTTCATGTTAAAAAAATAAGATAGAGGAAATGCAAAAATATATTTGGTGGTTTATTTAAAATAATAACAAAGTTCTATAATGTCGGTAGATATGAGATGTTCTGTATACATATAGAAAGGTATTTTTTTTTTTATAAAAAATAAAGTCATAAAACTTTTGAAAACCCAATACAGGGTGTCCTGAAAGTAAAACTCTATATGTTAACTATGAATTCTTTGTCAAAAGATACACCTAGTTCACTATAGTCCAAAAATGCTTCATTACAGAATACAAATATACAGTGTGTTAAAATTTTAATTTTTTTCTTTATAATTCTTAAAGTTAATACAATAAAGTTAATACATAAAGTTAAAGAGATATATTTAACTCAAATTTAGAATATAACTAACTAGGTATTTTGTGATCTACACAGTTGGATATAGCGATAGCTCGCTAGCAATTGGAAATCAGTCACAAAGAGGTTCAGGTAAAAGGGGACAGCACCCCAAAAAAAAGACCTTGTAGATTCTTGCTAGCAGTTGGTATATCTAACGATGTAGATAATAAATAGTTACTCATAATCTAATTATAAATTTGAGTTAAATATCTCAAAAACTTTAAGACATAAAAAAAATGAATAAAATGAACTTTAGTAAAGTAGGTTTATTTTTTGATAAAGAATTGTAAAAATGCCAACATTATTCTGGCTTTGCATGACCCCCTGTCATTTGACAAATACACAAAGTTTCAGAAAACCCTGAAAATGCATACCTAAGTGCTAAAGAAAACACAAACTTATATAAATATAGTTATGTAGGTACTAGTACAATTAAATGAGATGCACTAGAGGAAAAACAACATATGTTTCATTCACTTCATTATAAGGTAAAATAAATAATTTACTTTGAAATTCAGAAAATGGATATGAAACTAGATTATTTGACTGACTCTGAATAATTGAAATGTTTAAAAGAGATGATTCACAAGGTTTCTCGAAAAGATTTCCCACTTTCTTTAATAACTTTCCTACCATTATTAAATCAGATGTATTATTGTCATAACAAAAATTTTTAATCTCAAAAATAGAGCCATTGTGGAGCTGAACAACTCTGTTTGCAAGAAAGTTACATGAAAGAGTAACAGAATTAATATAAACTTTTTTATATTGTGGTTCTTTGCAATTTTCAAGTAAAGGTCCTTCAGAGTGAGATTGATAGAGCTTAAATCTATCATCAGGGGCATCACTTTGGGTAGGAGTTACAAGAACATCATCATTGTTATTTAGGGTAAGATTTTGTTCTTCTGTTGTTCTACGAATTACTTGTTGCAGAGGTTTATGAGCTTTTCTGACATGTTTTAATAACTTTTGCATGTGATTCTCAAAATTGAAAGCATCAAAATTACCAAGAGGTCCAAAGTCTCTGCAAACCTCTGCTAAATGAGTAAGTAAATGCACAGTTAATGTAAAAAAGTCAGAGCTATATATCAATTTTGATGAATTAATAAAGCACTGAATTAAATCTCTTGCATAAGTTAGCCAACTGCTATTGTAAACCCGAGCACTTATTAAAATTGAGATTGCAACTGATAAAATAACAAAATTTGTATATCTTTCTGGAGTCAAAATGTTTTTTAGTACAACAGGTCCAACATAAATCAAAAATGTTCGAAACTCAGTGGCCTTATATCGTTTGGATTCTGTTATGTCTCTAGTTTTTCGATTAAATTCCATTGGTACAAAATTTCTACATTTTTGCAAACGCATATTAATTTTTAGAATATCAGAAGCTCTAAGCTTATAAGGTGGACTACCAAATACAAATCCAAATATTTTATGAGTTAACAATCTCTTCACCACTCCTAAGCAAACTATGTGCATGTAATCTAAAGGAACATTTTTAACCATGTCAAAATTTGGAATTTTTTCAATCAGTGATTTTTGTTCCTTTTGATGATGTTCAGGTTGACTTCTTGCTCTAAAAGATTCCTATTAAAAAAACTTCATTTTGTACTTTTTTTATTGACTTTATACTACCTAAAAGTGGCCAAAACTGACTACCAGAACTTTTGCTAATAGGCAAACCATCAATATTTATTGCTAAATTGATAGAATCAGTATTCGTAATTAATATTTTATGTTTTTTGAACAAACAAAAAATGGTTGATTTTACACCAAAGTAGACAAAATTATTTGAGGTTTTGCAGAGAGTATTGTTTTTTTTGCAAGTACCTAAGAGAGTTCTGGAATCTTTAGGAAACTTTTTTTCAGGAAAGTGTTTTCGAAGAACTCCATTTAATAATGAATTTAGAACAGAGTGATTGACATTATTACTTATTGCCCATTTTCTTAAATCATCATGTATTGATTGTGAGTTCAAAGAGGGTTTAATAGAGCTATTATAAATGGGTTTTGGTTCCTTTGAAGCATCAGAGACTTGGACTAAGCCTGTTAGTGGTATTGGTTCTTCAATGAGTTCTAAATTAGTCATATTGCAGTTTTCCTCAATATTGCTAATGCCAAAGTTATCAAAATAACTAAAACTCAAATTATCTACCCCTGCCTCTGCTGAACATGAAGGCTGGCCAGAGTTTGATAAGGACAAATTAGAACTATCATTTTGTAAAAAGTTTTGGGTTGAAACTCCTTCCAAAAGCGAAAAATCAACCACAGTTCTCTCCCGGACGTATCTTTGAAAAGCACGTTTTTTTGACTTTGATTTAGTAATCTTTTTGGAGGGAAGTTTTTGGACGTTGCAACGCGGCATTGCTATTACAAATAAATGGATGTTACTTACTTTAGTATGCACCGTACAAGATTACTGTTGACTGTTGCGTACCAGACAGTCCAGACACAGCCACACACTTGTAATTCCTTAAATTCTAGATGGAACGATGGAACGAGAAAATGGAATACAAATACAAGCAGCAATACTGCGAAACCGCCAAACAAAACATGAGAAAATGGAAATTGCGGGAATGCCGAAAATGAGCTCTGTCGTCTGTCTGTCTTTAGCTTTACTGTCCGTTGACAGGTTGACACAAATCAAAATTGCCAAAGGAACGTCAATGCATCATTCGCACTAATTCTAATAGATGTCGCCAATAAATGGCGGCTATTTAAAATTTAATGAAATATTTTAAGTCCTGCCGCCAAAGACGAATATAATATTAGTACTAAATTGACTACTTAATGAATTGTAAAATTAGCTATCAGTTGAATAACAGTAGCGAAACCCAACATATTCGTAAAATATATAAAATAAATGGAAATAACTGAAAAGACCAAGTTCTAGTACTTACAGTTGATGTAAGCAAATTTATTCAAGATTATAATTTATTTAAATTTTCTAATATAACAACTTTTCGTAATATTTATTACAAAAAAAAAACGAAAATCGGTTATACAATTATACATTGCCGAGTTCAGGATATCCATGAGATGTCCAATGGACATCCACATAGAGACACTTCCACTCACGTATAAGTTTGTATCCGATTCTGGATATTGTGGGATATCCAATGGACCTCCCAAAACGAATATCCTATTTCGGATATCCATTGGATACACAATGGATATCGAATATCCATGGAATGCTATGTGGGTGGTTGCCAAATTTCCAGAGACTGGAAGTATAGGAAATAATAAGAGGATTGTTCATTATCCAGCAATAAGAACAGAAGCAGTTGAAATAGCTGTTTTGAGACACGTCGCGATGAAACCTGCTAGCAGCACTAGCGAATTATCAAATGCATCAGGTGTTCGGCGTACAAGCATCCAGAGAATATTCAAAATACACATAAATTCCATCCTTATAAAATTAAATTAGTGCAGGAATTAAACGAAGACGATTTCGACAGGCGTTTAGAATTTTGTGAGATCGTTAGTCAACGAATTGTTAACAATCCGGAATACCTTTATAACATTTGCTTCTCTGATAGGTATTCCTTCTTCTGAAACGGTGAGGTCAACCGCCATAATTGCCGTTATTGGTCGTCAACCAATCCAATGCTTTTTCTTGAAGTTCACACACAACATCCACAAAAGCTAAACGTTTGGATAGGAATTTTCGGAGATCATATTGTCGGTCCATTCGTTTTACCTGGAAACTTGAACGGAGAGGTCTACTTGAATTTGTCGGAAGACGCCATTCATCCAGCTTTAACAGAAATAATCGAACACGATGACCGTCACCGTGAAGAAAACATCATTTTTCAACAAGATGGGGCTCCTGCGCACTATGCCGCCCCTGTTAGGCAGTTTTTAAATGAAACATTCCCTCAAAGGTGGCTTGGGAGAAGAAGACCTACAGAATGGCCTGCACGTTCCCCGGATTTGTTCCCGCTAGTTTTTTTTATGGGGTCATTTGAAGTGCCTAAATTTGTGATACACAACCGGATTCACTTGAAGACTTGCGGCAACGTATTGTAAATGAGTGTAATCTTATAACTCCACAAATGTTGCAAAATGTTCGAATGCACTTTGAACAATGTCTATACTACTGTGTGGAGGTCGGTGGTGATCATTTTCAATAAATTGAAATCAATTTAATGACAAATCGATGATCCTGGTCCTGTTTTCTCGAGAACAAATCATTGAAATTTTAAAAATGATGCTGCACTGAAAAGGTACGTGAACACCCTTCAAAATGATGTATAACTTGACACTCTTTTCCATTTAAAATGTAGGGTCAAAGTCACCCCGGCTTCGTGGTTTCCTCTAAGACAATCATTACACCAAAAAAAATTTGTCCCCCTTAGAATGAAAATTGCCAGGTCCGAGCGTTTTGGTGTCTTCTGCTTCATAGGCCAGAAAACCCTGGTGGAGAGTTTTCGTTGGGCCACCCTGTATTTTAAATTATATTATATAAATTAAAAATAGAAAAAATCAATTAGCGTGAATAATTTATTGTATAGCAAATAAAATAACACTTAATTGCCACCATTAACAATTTTTTTTAAAAAATTAATTTTTTACGAATCCAACAAAAAAGGAATTAATTTTTGAATATTTGCAATAAGTTTTGCCCAATTAAAAACAATTATCTTCTCAGTAATAGCACGGTCGATGTTCTCTATTGCAATATTTTATCGAAATTATGAAGACTTAAATATATTTGCTTTGCAGTGCATTTTTTTTAAGCAATGCAATATACAACTTGCATTGCTTAAAAGAGGTTTCCTTCATTTACTTCGGTTTCTCGTTCCATTCACGAGATAATTTTTAGTTGGGAGACCTAGTACAACAAATATCTACGCAGGATTAAAAAAACTGAAATTGACTTGTTTCATTTTTAAATTTTAACGAAAAGTTTAAGAATAATCTTAATTAAATAAATTATGCAAGATAAAAGAAAAAACATTTAACCAAAAATAATTTTTTCTAGCGTATTTGCTTACATACTAATATTTGATTAATAAAAAATTGATACCAAGTGTCCTATTTTTTACATGTACTAGCTCCACCCTCCACCAGCTCTGTGTCCCTATATTTATAGGACATCTTGTATAATAATATAATTGAATATTTTTTTTCAAGCGGACCACAAGTACGTCATTTGTTTTCTCCATACGCACTACCTAAAGTGGGCTTTAATCCTGAGACCAAAAAAGTAGCAAAAAAGTCCTAAGCAGTAAAAGTAAAATCAAAAGTCACCGTTACTGTCGCGGTGGCGCACTTGTACATAAACGATTGCTAATATTGTAATTTACGAAAAGTTTTAAGAACTAGATAGTAGATGTCACTACAGCAGTTGAATAAAAAGAGTAATCAGAGCTCTTGGTGCGAAGGTGCATCCATCCTATGTTTCAGTTTTTGACGCAGATTCTTTGTTGATTTCCCGGATTTCGACAGGTTAGTAGTTGTTTATCACAACAATCGAAAATCACAACAATCGAAATAAAAATGTTGTTTTTTCAGTATTATGTTTTAACGTTTTACTGATGAAGATGCTAAACATCATTGAACTTCTACATTATTTACAGTTAAAGAAAGAAAATTGTTTCTTTTTTCCAACATATCAAAAGACCATAACCCATGAACTCTCTCCCCCATAACAAAGAAAAAACTTATCTTGGGTCTGCCATGGTTATATGTATATATAACACACTGTGCATATTGACAAAACTCATATCTATTTCTAAATAATTCTATAAAATCCTATACAACTTGCATTGAACATTTTTATCTAAATTGATAAATAAAAAAATAAAAGTATATTAACATACTGATGAATCACCCTGTAGACTAGTAGAAGTAATTTAAATAGCTTGAGAAAAAAGTATATGTTACACGGAGTAAAAGTCTTTCAAAAAAGACCGACTTGTACTCCTAGTTACATAATCTACTATGTTTTTACAAAACTACTGGCCTTACCAAATGTTCATGTTCTTTTTGATGTCTTCTTTTACCTCCCATCAAAGAAAGTCCCGTAGGTTTAATAGTTTGGGAGATAGACACCTTCGCTAGTCGATTATTAGGCACTTTTAGAATGTGCTTTGGGGGAAGAGGCATTGACTCTTATTATGTTTGTTTCGTTCAGGTCAACACCAGTTTTCAATAAGGAGTTGAAATTACTTCATTCGGATCAAAAACAAAGAGAAAACTCAAAAAATTTCGAAATTGACTAAAAGTCAATTTTCCCTTTTTTTTCAACCAATCCAACTTCGACTAATACTGTTTGGAGTTGGGTGATGAAATATAAAGAAAATGTTAATTGTGACGTCATTACCTGTGAGTTAGAGAAAAACTTCGTTACAATGGTGTTAAAAGAAAATGAATTCTTTTGTAGCCTTGAAGAGGACCAAATATATGGTCGAAACGTCGACAAATACTTGTTGTCCCAAACCCGCTATACCAGTCGTACTAACTATAGAACTTAACTAAAAAAATAGTTTGAACCCATCCAACTTCGACCTGTAACTGTAACTTTAGAACAAGTGCCAAATGTCGTTTTTAATGCGACTTGAAATTGATAAGTGCGAATTTGTTTTTGTTTATTGCTAATATGATTTTGATTATTGTCAATTTGCTTTTGATTAATGCCATTTTGAAATTGGTGTTGCAAATATGATTTTGATTATAGTCATTTTGATTGTGATTAACGCCAATTTGAACTTGAAAAAGTATAGATGGCACGGTATATCAGTAGTACTTACAAGAACCCCCATAATGAGAGTGTGGGCTTAAGGTTGTACCGCTTTTATTGGTGCCGCTATGTTTTTTTTTCGAGAATCCAAAATTTTATACACAGTGAATCTTTATCTAAAAATCAATAAAAATGAGACGTACACTTCATCGTTTCTCCACAAAAAATCATTTTACAGTTCAAGACTGCCTTGTCGAAGCCATTGTTTGGGTAGTTTATTGCGATCGTTTAGATTTCTCTTCACATTAGAAATTAAGCAGGATTAATAATCAATTTTTCTTATATAGAAATATGTTCGATGCTACCAGACCCAGGACCATGCGATAACTACTCCTCCCATTACTATTACGACGCCCCCAACGGTGTTTGCAAGAACTTTACTTATGGGGGCTGCGGTGGAAATTACAACAATTTTGAAAACGAGGACGTTTGCCTACAGTACTGCGGATCGAGCAGGCCTCTGCCACCTATCGCTCCGCCAGCAGTCACCACACAGGGACCACCAACTTACGACACTCAGTGCTACGAAGATCCGGACGTTGGAAACTGTACTGACCAATACCAGGCGTTCTACTACGACAGAAACACGGGCGATTGCAGGGCGTTCACTTTTAGTGGCTGTGGCGGCAATCGGAATCGCTTCTACAGTGAGGAGGATTGCTTAAGGCAGTGCGGGCCATACAGGGGTCAAGGTAAGGGAAACAAGTAAAAAAAAAGCGAAAAAACATGTTTTTTGTTTATGTTTTTTGTTTTCTTCCTTTTACGGATTAAATTTTTTTTAGAAAATATAACAAAAAATATACAAAACAAAAATAATAAACATTTACAAAAAAGCTATTTATAATCACTCTATTTAATTAAATTAAATTTAATTTACCGCTATTATTATTTTTTTGTAAATGGAAAAATGTGTACAAATATAAAAATTAATCCAGCCTTGCAGTGTTGCGTCATGGTATGTTAAAAGAAAAACAAATTTTTTTGTAGCCTTGAAGAGGACCAAATGTTTGGTCGAAACGTCGGCAAATTACTTATTACAAAAACTTATATTAATCTCCTAGCTAGAGCGCTAGGGCTCCTAGCTCTTAGCTGACCTAGCCCAAAGGTTTTCTAAAACTTAATTTCTAACCTAATAAAAGCCAAACACAATCGACCATCAATATACGGTCCGGCTTTAAGTTATTATGACGCTTTTATGACGTGTGCTGCCGACAAAATTACGTCAGGGAAACCTTTGAAGCGACGCACTTCCGGCCAAAAAGGGGGACCATTTTTAGGGAAATATCGGCATTTGTTGGCTCTGTCCATATCTGCCAGGTCATTGGCCGGACCGGATATTGACTGTTGATTGTTTTTGTTTTTTGTTAGGTTGAAAGTTAGGTTTTAGAAAACCTTGGAGCTAAGCCAGCTAGGGCTAGGAGATCGATATTTGATTGGATTGGAAAATAAGATATTAAAAATAATAACAGTGACAACTGTTTTGCAATGATTTAACGTATGATGTCACCGAGACGTCATTTCCGGCGGATGTCGTCACCAGTTTTAAGGTTCCCACTGCTGAAAAAGGTGGCCAAAACTCTAAAACAGGAGGGGGGTACAGATTAGCTCGATGGCTTATAAACTCATCACTTGGCGCTGCGGTCTTACTTTGAGTCACCAATTCTTGCCTCTGGGGAGTAACGTCTACGGGGAGTGACGTCCACCTAATGCTAAATGACAGATTATTTTGCATTATAGAATTATCACAATTTCTTCACTTTCATAGAGAAGTATCGGTATATGCCGCTTCCGTTGCTTCGTTTTAAACATGTATGGAATATGATTATCACAATTCTGGTCTAGAAAAACAACTAATTTTTCTACATACATTTCTCCTTCCTTTTAAATTTAACAATTTTAGGTTACCTAGTGGTACATACCAAGTACGTCCCAATTCATTTTGGTTCTTCCAATTCATTCTTCTTTGGCTTAGAGAGTTTAATGATAATTTCTATTCTGTCTTAGAGAGTTCCATTTTATCTCTTTTCTAGATATTTATCAATATTTTTCTTCATCTTTGTTTACAGAGCTTCAACTTTTCCAGAGCCAATTTATCAAATTGCTATCTCTGCCATGCAGAATTATCAAAATATTGTTTAAATGTTTTAGAGGACCGGCTTATCGACATTTCTTATCTAATCTAGAGAGCCCTTATCGCAATTCCATATATTCCATGAAAAAGTATTTTTATATGAAATTATCAAATTTTTTCTCTTGAGAGTTATCAAAATATCTCCACCGTTTGTCGCATTTACTTTGTTAGAGGATATATTTATTAAAATTGTTGCTTAAACATAAAGAATCAATACTTTAAAAGTGCAGAAATTATTAATACACTTTTTTTATAGAAAATTATTTTCTCTGTTTTATTGTTTAACAATTTTAGTTGACAGAACTATCAGTATTTCTTCTATCAAAATATCTTGTCTCGTATAGAGTATAGTATCACAACTTCGCCTACTCCGCTGAAAATTATCAAAACTTCTTCCTTCGCTTAGTAAATTATCGATAAATCATGTATATCAAAACATTTTCTCTCTTTTCTGAAGTGAGACAATTGTAGAGGGTTTTTTTTATTACTATATTTATTAAATGATCTTCTCTGGCATAGAGAAATTAGCTTTATCTTTTCCGGAGATTTTTTTCTTACATTTTTTCCGTTAAAAAATCTTAAATTGTAAACATTTTTTTTTGATCAATTATCAAATTTCTATCTCTGCCATAAAAATTATCAAAATTTTGTTTAACAGTTAGACAAGCTGAGTTTTTTCAATGTGTGTAGTGAAGGGAACTCGAAAACTAACAGTTACTAGTTAGTTCCTGCAGCTAATAGAAGTTTTTTTTTTTATTATTATAACTAATAGCAGTTCTTCTCTTCATAAAGAAATCAGCTTTATCTCTTCCGGGGATTTTTATCTTACATTTTGTCCGTTAAAAATGTGTTAAGTTATAAACATTTTTTTTTATCAATTATCAAATTTCTATCTCTGCCATAAACATTATCAAAATTTTGTTTAACAGTTAGACAAGTCCAGTTTTTTTCAATGTGTGTAGTGAAGGGAACTCGAAAACTAACAGTTACTAGTTGGTTCCTGCAAAGTGAATTATCATAATTTCATTTATGTTATAAAGAATTATGAAAGTTTCTGTTTCAGCATTTCACATACAATATCTTGTCTCGTATAGAGTAGTATCACAACTTCGTCTACTCCGCTCAAAATTATCAAAAATTCTTCCTTTGCTTAGTAAATTATCAATAAATCATATTCATATATGTCAAACAATTTTCTCTCTTTTCTGATGTGAGACAATTGTAGAGGGTTTTTTTTATTATTATAATTAATAGCAGTTTCTACTCTGGCATAGAGAAATCAGCTTTATCTCTTCCGGGGATTTTTATCTTACACTTTTTCGGTTAAAAATGTGTTAAATTATAAACATTTTTTTTTATCAATTATCAAATTTCTATCTCTGCCATAAAAATTATCAAAATTTTGTTTAACAGTTAGACAAGTTGAGTTTTTTTTCAATGTGTGTAGTGAAGGGAATTCGAAAACTAACAGTTACTAGTTGGTTCCTGCAAAGTGAATTATCATAATTTCATGTATGTTATAAGGAATTATGAAAATTTCTGTTTTCGCATTTCACATAAAATATCTTGTCTGGGATAGAGTAGTATCACAACTTCGTCTACTCCGCTGAAAATTATCAAAACTTCTTCCTTTAGTTAGTAAATTATCAATAAATCATATATGTCAAACAATTTTCTCTCTTTTCTGACGTGACACAATTGTAGAGTGTTTTTTCATTATTATAATTAATAGCAGTTTCTTCTCTGGCATAAAGAAAGCAGCTTTAACTCTTCCGGGGATTTCTATCTTACATTTTTTTCTGTTAAAAGTATCAAATTATAAAAAAATTTTGTATCAATTATCAAATTTCTATCTCTGTGTATTATCTATGAATTATCATAATTTCATGTATGTTATAAGGAATTATGAAAATTTCTGTTTTAGCATTTCACATACAATATCTTGTCTCGTATAGAGTAGTATCACAACTTCGTCTACTCCGCTGAAATTTATCAAAACTTCTTCCTTTACTTAGTAAATTATCAATAAATCATATATATTAAACAATTTTCTCTCTCTTTTCTGAAGTGAGACAATTGTAGAGGTTTTTTTATTATTATAATTAATAGCAGTTTCTTCTCTGGCATAGAAAAATCAGCATTATTTCCTCCGGGGATTTTTATCTTAAATTTTTTCTGTTAAAAGTGTCAAATTATAAACATTTTTGTATCAATTATCAAATTTCTATCTCTGCCATAAATATTATCAAAATTTCGTTTATCGGCTAGACAAGGTGAGTTTTTTTCGATGTTTAGTGAAGGAAACTCGAAAACTAACAGTTAGTGGTTGGTTCCTGCAAAGTGAATTATCATAATTTCATGTTTGTTATAAAGAATTATGAAAAAATCTGTTTCAGCATTTCACATGCAGTTGTATTTTTTTTTGCGTGGATAATTATGACAATCTATAGAGTTGGGTGATTTTAATCAGGTTAAAGGATATATTAATTATCCAAATTTATAGTCTATCATAAATAATTTATCACCAGCCAGTACTCATATCTCCTCCAGTTCTGGATCCTGTAACTATTTATTTTTATTAGTTATTTTATTAACATTATTAGAATATTCTGTACATGAAATTTGGCTTCAGGTACTTTGGCATATCTTGATTAAAAAACCAAAAATACATTTTTCTCAACGTGTAGAAAGTATTGCGGGTGTAGGACTCAAAAATGCACTTCACGCATCGAAAGTGTGAAGTGCATTTTTCAAGTCCTACACCCGCAATACTTTCTACACCTATATCTATAAGGACGCAAAGTATCATGATTTTTCTCAACTTTACCACACGGTCTCAGAAACGATAAAGTAAATAAATACTTATGTTTTTATAACTAATGTATCTTCAAATGTGCTGAGATATATAGCACATTTTTAAAATGCGCACAAATGTGCGCAAAACAAAATTTATATATAGCACATTTTTTAAAAACCGACAACTTCGGCAGAAAACTGGCTTGGTTTCACTTCATATATGTCTCGCTTCCCTAGTGGAAGCACCTACCGTCGTCCGATGGCGCCACTTGCATACATGCGCAGTGCCTTGAGCAATAGAGGAAACCAACTCATCCTCGAACTCGTATGTCTATCAGGTTTGAGGTACAATATACTGATGAGCTCCAATAAGAGCGAAACCGGTCTATGGTTCCTCTGCCTGATAGAAAAATGAGTTTCATACTCTGCTGAACCTCGTCCCCTGACAGTATAGGTACTTCACATATATCTCGCATGCTCTAGTGAAAGTACCTGCCGTCGTCCGATGGTGCCACTTGCATATATGCACAGTGCCTTGAGCAATAGAGGAAATCAACTCATCCTCGAACTCGTATTTCTATCAGGTTTGAGGTATACCATACTGATGAGCTCCAATAAGAGCAAAACCGGTCTATGGTTCCTCTACCTGATAGAGAAATGAGTTTGATACTCTGCTGAACGTCGTCCCCTGAAGTATAGGTACAAAATCTCGGCTATCTGTCTGTGGGAAGCGACAACTTCGGCAGGAAACTGGCTTGGGTTTCACTTCACATTTTTTAAAATGTTTGTTGTTTTTTAATCAAAGAATGGGGACACTTTATGATGAAAAATAGTTGCTACGATTTAACAAGTTGTGTTGTTACCTAACAAGGTATGTTGTCTTCTTTTGAAAAGTTGGGTGGTTATGCAGGTGCACAGTGACCAACAGATGGTGTGGAAAAGAAAAAGCGAATTCTTAGTGCAAAGTGTAATATTAGTCTTTTAGGCGAATCGGTTTTGTTTGTCAGCCATCGTCTGTGAAGTGAAAATTTGAGCCAGAATATTATATGAATAAATAATATTCAAGAACATTTTTTGATGTTATGCAGAAAGTGTGGTTGAAAAATGACTGGAATTCGAGACGACGGATTGGTTTCTGTTTTGCTCTCCTGACAGATTATGGCACTGATGATGGCTGGTCAAAACCGTTTTCCTTAGAAGGATAATATCAAGGTGTGCACGAAGCATCAACTTTTTTCTAACTAGCTTTTTTTATCGGAGGTTTTTATCTTGGGTGGCGAATATTAAGACCTTAAATGTGTTTCACTTTAGTGATGAAAACTTCGATAATTTGAGTAAAAGAGCCTTGATAATCCTAGACAAAATTTGTATAAATAACTTATTTGAAATCTACATTTTTTTTGAGGTCTACACTGTCGTGTTAATACATTTTCTTTCCCTGTCTGCTTTTTCAGAAATTGCTCCTAATTTCAAACTGTTAAATACGGATCTGAGTTCTTTAGTAGTACTGTTTCTAGTTATATTTTTATTTCGCTTGTATGTACGTTCTATGTTGTTCTAGATATATGTAACTTGGGTCAGGAACCCGGTCCATGCAGATCGTACAGCGTGAAATATTACTACGACAGGAATGTAGGTGGGTGCCAGCAGTTTGTCTACGGTGGTTGTCAAGGTAACGGAAATAGATTCAGTTCGACGGAGGAATGCGAACACTACTGTGGCGGTCGCCAACCGGAGGAACCTAAACCTAGCCCTACAACTGCAGGTAAGTTCCGTCGCTTTTAATTTGCATTAAAATTGGAGGTGTCTGAATTTTGGGCGACAAAAATATAATATTGCAATCATATGTTTTTCGTCCTTTTACTAAGTTGAAAGGGATGAATAGCGGGTGTAGGACATAAACAATACTTCACGTTTCTGAAATTTCTAATGTTTTGTCCTTTATTGAACACTTCCTCAGGGCTCTTTCAATAAGCGAAATCCGTCCTAGGTTTGCAATAACATTCCAATCAATAAAAAAAACATACAATAATTGTGTGTGGCCCTGGTGTCCATGCAACTTTGTTTTCTCGTAGTTTTGTATGGCTGTTAAATGTTTTTTTTTAAACTGCTAAACAAACAAACGGAACAAACATATTTTTCGCTAAATTATTAAGCGAGATAAAAATATGAAGTTTTCAGCAACCTCTAGAAGGATCTATAGAGGAGGTATTCTAGACTACTTTGAACAATATTACCTATTCAGTTGGTGTATAAGTGTAAGTTAATTACATTTTGACAAAGCTTCTTTTTTGTCGAGAATCTAGGATTCAGTTTTTATTTTGTTTTTTTATGAATTGAGGACGATCCTTGACAAGTTTAGAAAAAACAGGTTTAACCGATTTTAAATATCGTACCACATTTCGGATTTTTTAAATTTTTTCTTCAGATACTGCTGATCAAGTAACTGATATGCGATTGGTTAATTTTACAAACAAAGTTGATTTGTTACATGTGCACGAAGAGATAGTGATATAAGATTTTTCTACAGGGTGTTGACTTTTAAAATGTTTTGACCATCAATATTGATTGGAGTGTTTTCTCAACAATTAACTGAACAGATGTTTAATTGCTTGCTGATGAAACAATAATAATAATTTTGACCGTTCAATGCAAATTTTGAGATCAGTAAAGTAAAACGCCCAGACGGATTTTTCGCTTTTCATTTAAATTAATTTAAACAGAATATAGAGCGTTTTAAACTTGACCTTACAAAAAAAGGGTAAATAACTGATGTTGTCTTCAAATGCTATAGTACTAGAACTTATTCGGATTTCGGAAATAAATTTCAGGTAGAAACGTAAGAGGCGGAATAAGGGATTTGAAAGCTCTGAGAGCAATGACGTCATATTTACAGGGTGGTGCCAAGAAATACTTGTAAACGCAGGCCCAATGTTAAAGTTATCTGAAACCGACTGGATGAGAGTTATTGAAATGTAAAGTTGACCTGAATTTTGGAAGTTAAATTTTGGAAAATAAATAAAGTGACTTAAAAAGAAACACAAAACCAAATAAAAAAAAATCCTAATTTTGTTTCGTTTCAAGAAATGTTTTAAAGTGAAACTTGTTTACTAGCTCAAGTGATATTCTAACATGGTACTTCAGAGTTAAGAACTGAATGTTATTACCACTAATTATAAATATACGGGGTGTTCATTATAAAACTTCATCTAGTTGGCTGTGAAATGTCAAAAGAAAAGGATGGTGAAACAAAAGTCCATTTATTTTGATTATGTCTTCTTTTTCTGTCAAAATTTCATAGCCTGCTAGATGAAATTTTATAATGAACACCCCGTACTCTTAAGAACATTTGACAGTACTTTAGGTAATTTTGCAATGATAAAAAAAGTAACAAAGGAATAATATTTATTATCGCGCGGGTCTACCTCTCAAATTTAACATTTCTCGACATCTCTCAGACATGTTCTGTACTTAATTAGTGATGAAACTTTGAGGTATATTTTCCCATTCCTCTCTAATCGCCAGAATCAAGTCAACTAAATTTTGAGGTGCATTTTCACGCTTTCGTACCAATAATCTTAGTTTTGACCAAACGTGTTCGACAATATTCAAATCGGGAGATTTTGGCGGCAAATGTATACTGTTTACATTATTTTATTCGAGGAACTCTCGTACTATTCTTGCCCTATAGTGTCGAACTTTGTCAAACATCAATTTAAATCCTTCACCGAATTTTTGTGAAAATGGTAAAACAATATTTCTTAAAATTTGCTCTTTATACAGTGTGTCCAAGATAAGGATGCACTGCATGGGGATCTCTGCAATGGTAAGAGACACGAAGGCGGCTAAATTAGAAGAAAGTTGCACAATGGGGAGACCTTTTACATGGTGTTTGCAAAAATGAATTGTTTGTCTTAGTTTTTTAGATATCTCAAAAACAGTAGTTTTATGGATTTTGTTTTTATTTATTTTTAAAGTTATTTCAAACAGTATCCAAGAAAAAACAACACTTTCTCATTGCACCTTTTTAAGCTCTACAAGATGACGTTTACTAATTTGCAGTACAGGTATAAGTAAGATGGTATACCAGGCACCTACTGCCACCATTCCTGACAACTATCCCACATAGCAAAAATATAGCACATTCATAGAATATACGATTTCGAATAAGTATATTCAGAAGTATATCCATAGAACATCCGTGGGACATGCGTATATATTCATAGCATATGCTGAGCAAGTGAATTTGGCCGCTTGTCGTATATGCTATAGAAACGAGATTTCGTATTAGTTTTGAACATTGAATGTGCATTTTCGAATATAAAATTCTAGACTTTCCTGGGACACATATTTTATTACTCTTGGTAAATACAACCTGTATGCCTCCTGCATCCTACACTCCTCCGCTTATATTTTAATATTAACGACACCTAATATAAACAACAATGTTAACATTTAAGCAGTCAAACATTCACTAATGTTTTGCGTAGAATGAGAAAATTCAGTTAACCATATGAAAATTGATATTTTGATGTGGAAGTAAGGAAAATGGGACTCTTATGAGATGGTGTATGTGGTTGCTCGGGTTCACCTCTACAATCACTTATATTATATGAATATTGAGATAAATCATCACATTCAGCTGATGTGGAGATCAAGGTAGAAGCACTTACTGGAGTAGGAAAGTTTTCTTGAGGAATATCAGTGGAAATCACATGGGTTTGAATATAGAACTACATGAAGGGATGTCTGGGCAGGCGAGGAACTTTGAATGAATTTGAGGTAACTTTTCTAAAGCTAACAAATCCTAGGTTATTTGCTCAGCTATTTTTCGACGTAATGTTCTCTTGGACATGATTCTAATCTAATCAATATTAATTAATATACTTTAAATACTATGGTACTTACTTAAATTGCTTTTCAATCTCAAATCTTAACAGGTCTGGCTACGAGCTTGGCTTCAGTTTCTCGGGCGGGCTCAAAACAGCGGGATTTTACAATTAGGACCAAGGACCCACGCCACAATCCACATCACCCAACTAAGCCCACAAAAATTTAAAAATTGTAACGGTTAATCACGAACGGCAGTTGACATTGACACTCAATCAAAAATAAAAACTTTTTGACTGGGAGCAACGCTTAATCAAGTTCTCTCGTTCTATCCTTTGTTAGTTTAATCAAAATAGGAGACGGAAATACACTCGGTGCGCACTAATATTGCGGGTTGTTAACCATAAGCATTCTCAAATTGTCTTGAGTACTCCTGAGATAGTTCTTACCGGGTTTCAAAATACCTGGCTATTATACCAATGTAGTATAATCACCAAAAATACATCATCTCAGAAACGCATTATTTTATTTTTAATTATAAAAAATATAAATATTCCTATCGAATATACTATGGACATACATAAGACATTCATTTTTAAATATGCGAATTGGAATATTTCTAGGATATTTGTAATCGTATATACTATTTAGAATATACGCGGTATATCCATAGAATATGAATATACGTTTGATGCTATGTGGGATAAATCATGGTAGTTTTACTGTTTCTTTATTATTGCGTTCTTCCATACCAACCATAGTTACCAAGGTTATTTAAAGCAAAATAGCAGCCATTTGAGGTTTTTTACTTTTCCGCACTCAACTGCATGCGGAAAAGTAAACTATCGCGCACGCAAGTAGAAAAAGATACTTTCCGTAAGTGTTAGGAACAATATTTTTTTTTCAAGCGGACTAAAAGTACGTCATTTGTTTTCTCCATACGCACACCTAAAGTGGGCTTTCAAATCCTGAGACCAAAAAAGTAGCAAAAAAGTCCTAGGCAGTAAAAGTAAAGTCAAAAGTCACCGCTAGTGTCATGGTGGCGCATATATAAACGATTTTCATTCACCAAAATTATTTTAATAATAGATGACACCAGATAAACCGATTTGAGTGTATTGCCATCTTTACATTCTTGTTGAAAAAACAAAGGACAGAAATACTCTCAGAGCACTCAAGAGCACCATCCGAAACCGTTATTAGTCGAAATCGCATAGGTTCTCGAATTCTGAATTCGTCTGGTAAATGTCACGCGCGTCTTCATATTTATCTGTCAATGTGACATTTATTAATTTAGTATTGAAAATAATGCTACAAATTCTTAGTTTACCATAATCATTGGTTATTATTTAATACATTAAAACCATTGAACATTGAAAACCACCATTCTAACATATTCTATGTATTTTACAAATAATATACACCCCTAATTGGGTAAGTACCTAGACCCGCTTAAAGAGGATGAGAGAAAATTGCAAAACTGAACCACTTTTAAATAGATTTCTTATTTCTTGCATGCTTGAAAAAAAAATAGTATATGTTACTCGGAGTAAAAGGTCTTTTTGTGCTTCGCCCAGTTGCAGGCCTCAGCTTCGCTTCGGCCGTCAATCTCTGGGCTCAGCACGAAAAGACCCACTTTTACTCCTAGTGACATAATCTACTATTTCTACGAGTAAGGACGACTTTTACAATTATCAGTAAAACTTCAGTTTTATTAAAAACAGGATTCCGAGAATCGCGGGTGACGAGGAAGTAAAAAGCTGTACGTCTCGTGAGCAAACATGAACGACTAACTTTATTGAGCTCTGTATGGGCAACAGATAACAAACAGTATATGAACATTGATGGCGCCTTAAGTACTACATTAGTGTATTTAGATACAATATCAACACTCCCACTTATCTAAATACAACATAATAAACAAAGAAGAAATAATAACATTGGCATCATTTAGTCAAACCTAATCCATATATTTCTCCTGATCCAACAATATTTCACCCTTTGCTTTGTCAATTCTAACCCTCATGCCCAGGCATTGCTTTATCTCACCTAAATCTTTGATCTTGAATTTCTGAGCTAACTGATCCTTCAAAACACTTGCCTCCTGCATTGAGTTAGAAAAAACAAAAAAATCATCAACATATAGTGCAATCACAGTCAAGAAACCACCATCACGTTTAATAAAAACACAAGGCTCATGAGCGCTCCTTTTGTAATTTAATTCTGTCAGAACAACTTCAACTTCTTTATACCAGACTCGTGATGATTGTTTCAAACCATATATAGCCCTATTGAGCTTTAATACCTTTCCATTTGCACTATGATTTTTGCTACTTATGCTATCAAAACATTCAAGCAATTCCATAAATACATCTTCCTCGAGTTTTCCATTTAGAAAAGCAGTCACCACATCTAAGTGATAAATATTTAATTTAAGCTGAACTGACAATGTCATAAGCAATCTTAATGTTGAATGCTTGACTACTGGGGAAAAAGTTTCATCGAAATCAATGCCTTTTCTCTGGCTAAAGCCTTTGGCGACTAATCTAGCCCTATAGATAACACTGCCAACACTATTTACCTTCTTTTTAAAGACCCACTTGCACTTAGCTGCACTTTGACCCTCTGGTAGGTCCACAATGTCCCATGCTTGATTGTCATTGAAGCTCTGCATTTCATTCTGCATAGCACTGATCCATTTATCCCGTTCTGGTCCAGAAAGAACCTCTTCCATAGTAACTGGATCTCCCACTGAAACTGCAACTTCCCCTTGCTTCTCTAGATCATGCGCTGCATAATAGGTCACATAGTCATTAAATAACATTGGCTTCTTTTCTCGATGTGACCTTCTGAGTTCTGGAGGATTGACATCATCAACTTGCACATCAGGGATGGACTCAGTCACCTAGTGAGTCATCAGGTGATTCCTCCTCTGAAAAAGTTAATGTCAGCTCTTCCTCAGAATCAGAGTCTGGTTTGCCTTCTGGTATTGGGGATTGCGGCTGTTCGCCTTCAACTACTTGTTTAAATGATGGTTCTAAGTAGAAACGAGTGCTGTCTAGGTCCTGAGGGTTCCTTTCGATGATATGTGCATCTCTGCTAGTGGATATTTCATTTGTGTCTGGGTTATAAAGCCTATAGCCCCTGGTTGTCTCAGAAAAACTCATGAGAATTAGCTTCTGAGACTACTTGTCCCATTTCTTACGTCTTTCCTTGGGAACATGTGTCATGGCTATACTGCCAAAAATTCTAACATGGCTTAAATCAGGCTTTTTCCCAAAGAAAATCTCATAAGGTGTCTTGTCCTTGTTGGACACTGCAGATCTATTTCTCAAGTAACAGGCTGTGTTGATGGCCTCGGCCCAAAAGCGTTTTTCCAAACCGGCTTCATATAACAAACACCTGCCTTTCTCCACCAGTGATCTATTTAAACGTTCTGCACACCCATTTTGTTCAGGAGTGTACATGTTGGTCTTCTGGTGAATTATGCCTTGTTCCTTAAGGTAATTTTGAAAAACAGCTCCAGTGTATTCTCCACCATTATCTGATCGCAAAACTTTGATTTTTCTGCCTGTCTGCTTTTCAACTAAGCTTTGAAAGGACTTGAAATGCTCAAAAACTTCATCCTTGGTTCTCATAAAAAACACAAAGGACATGCGACTAAAATCATCTTGGAATTCTACATAGTGCCTTGAACCTCCTACGGATATGGTCTCCATGGGTCCTGCTACATCACTGTGCACTATATCCAGCAATCCAGATGCTCTATTGTTGGATAATTTAAAGCATTTACGGTGCTGCTTGCCTTCACAACATACCTGGCAATTTTGCAACTTCATGGTCAAATCGCCAGTGTAGTTAACACCCTGCACTAAGTCATCCCTCATTTTGTTCAAAAAACTTGAGTTGATGTGGCCTAATCTTCTGTGCCAAGTTTCACCTGAAGCTATTGCTGCTTGACCCACAAACAAAGCCTTTTCTGTCATGTTAATCTTGTACACACCATCAGACAAGAAAGCCTCAGCCACCAAAACGTTTCTGGCATTGAAAATTCTGCAGACATCCTTGCTAAAGTGAACAAGGTTACCTTTCCTTACCAGCTCACTAACCGAAAGTATGTTGGTCGCTAATGAAGGCACATACTGTACATCTTGAATTTCCACTTCAAAACTTTTACCACTAACCTCAGTTACAATGTCAATATTTCCACTACTGTAAACTGTAATTTTCTTATTGTCAGCTACCATGATTTCATTGATCCGTGGTTGTCTTTGATTTAATAACCATTCACGTCGACACGTTAAATGAACACTTGCACCGGAATCCACGTACCAGTCTTTGCTACTGAGCTTGGAATTCAGAAACGCGACGTTAAATGCACTTTTACCTTTAGGTACTTGGTTTTCATTGTTTTTGTTGTGATTTTGGGGACACTTCGACATGAAATGACCACGCTTATTGACGACACGCCACACGAAATGGCTACACTTAAAACAAATAATTTCTTTTTTACTTGTCGACGCCACATGGCTAGAAACACTAGTGCCATCTACCTGGAAGTCTAACAATTTTGCTTTAATGGAGTCAGTGGTAATGGCAAGTCCACTGTGCTCCAATGCCATCACCATTGGCGCAAAGCGATCCGGCAACCCCGCTAAAAGCAGGCTTCCAACTAACGAGCTTTCAAGCAAGGTTGAGCCCCGATCTTCCAAGTTTCTGTGACGTTTCAATGACTTGATTGAAGTATTCTTCCATTGATAGGCAATTTTCCAGCCTACATGAGATTAACGTACGAAGGAGTGAAATTTTCCTCGTAAATCCCTTGTTTTCGTACAGATCCTTCAGCTTCAGCCAGACGTCCTTGGGACTCTCTGACATGCACGTACAGGCTTGGATCGATGGATAAGATTATCTTTGCCTTGGCTTTTGCATCTAACACGCCATCAGCTTCTGTCCCATCGATGCATTTACTAAGGCCTTCTAATACAAGGAAATTTTCCATGGCAAACAACCATTCCTCATAATTAATGCGACCTTGCAACTTGGGCACACTAGCTAGGTAATTATTGGCAGCCATATTTGCCGTCTAGACGTGTTGCAAAAAAAATACCCACTAGGCAAACAATAATACCGTCACTACGAATCACTCACGCGTACTTTAAACTTACTCCCGACTTAACCCAATATCCCGATTAACCGTCCTGGGCCCATAACCTATTAAAAACAGGATTTCGAGGATCGCGGGTGACGAGGAAGTAAAAAGCTGTACGTCTCGTGAGCAAACATAAACGACTAACTTTATTGAGCTGTGTATCGGCAACACATAACAAACAGTAGTAACACTAGATGGCGCCTTAAGTACTACATTAGTGTATTTAGATACAATATCAACAAGTTTGAAGTTAAAACACCAGACATGGCGTTGTTTATCTGTCAGTTAAACATGCAATGTACGTCATATCTAGTATTTTAACTTCAAATTGAAGTTTTACTGATAGTTGTAGAAGTCGTCCTAAAACTCTGTCAATATATAGGTATTTATTGCCTCAGCTGCGCGATGAATGATGTTTGCTTACTTTTATCGCACATAGCAATAATTAAAGAAATCAACCCTTTCATTTAAAAAATTTTGAGATCGATATCCTGCCTTTTTGCTAAATTAAAATTAAAGATGCAGTACAGGTATAAGTAACATGGTATACCAGGCACCTAATGCCACTATTCCTGACAGCTATAAATCATGGTAGTTTTACTGGTTCTTATTACGTTCTTCCATACTAACCATAGTTACCAAGGTTATTTAAAGCAAAATAGCAGCCATTTGAGTTTTTTTTTTGAAAACTTTCGCGCACGCGAATAGAAAAAATATGTTTGTCCCGTTTGTTTTGTCCAGCAGTTTAGAGTCAAATATTATTCTACACCTATGACAAAATTCGCTGATGGAAAGAGCTATGAGGAAGAACTCAATAAAGGTCGTAACGTTGACAATTTTACAAACGTGAAGTGTTGTTTATATCCTACACCCGTTATTCATCTTTCTTCATAATATTGCAATGTAGAGGTGTGTCAGCAACCAGCCGACCAGGGTTCCTGTCCGGACCTCAATCACAGACGCTGGTACTTCGACAATACGCAGGGCGAGTGCAAGGTGTTTATCTATAGCGGTTGCGGTGGCAACCAAAACAATTTCGTAACTTTCCAGTCGTGTCTAGACTATTGTAATGAATTCTTACCTCATACGGAGCCTTGTAAGTTGTTTCTCCCTATAACTGGACACAAGTCGCTTATTCTGACGCACCGCACACCCTTGGATTTGCACCGCTAATTAGCTGTTATATCTTTATATCTTATTATGTTGAGGGAATTAAGAAAAGATTATGTCGTTTCTAGCGGTGGTTGATCCTGGTGTTGGTAACAGAGAGTGTCAGGCCAAGTTCGAAGAGTGCACCACCCTACGATGTCCCTATGGTATCCAAGCCTATGTAGATGAAAACGATTGCAACGGATGCAGATGTTTGGATCCGTGTAGCAACGTGGATTGTCCATTTGGTACTCAGTGCAGCATCGACTTGAACAGGAACAAAACTTCACCTATAGACGCTGATTTTGTGGCTGTGTGTCGAGAGAGTAGGTTCAAAACCAAGTTTTATTGAAATTCAATTGAATTTGAATTTATGGCAATATAACCACGACAAGTTTTGTGTTATAGTCGAGGCATTATAATTTGACACAAACGGCCATAAAAGAAAGCTCCACCTCTAAGTACAATAAAACACAAACATCAACAAATCACTTTCGTCTGCTTTTACTCATAAGGAGAATAGAGGTATAGAAATAGAAATAGTTATTAATTTAAAAAATAGTTATTAATTTAAGACGTATTAAATTACAAAATAAAAATCCGGTGATACAGGCACCCGTAATGTAGTATACTACAATCAGCGTTCATCAGAATCAGTATCTACGCTTAAATTACTGGTAAAATTACTATCTGATCTACCATAAATTTATTACCAATGGATTAACCTTATCATCTAGAAGCTTTTCCTTGCTCCAATGGTCTTTTATTATGTCCTCAGTACGACGAACACATTCTGACTAATTACCGACTGTCACGTTTTTTCAAAGGGTCATTCCACACATTCATAATACTGGGTGTTTATTATAAAACTTCATCTAGCAGGCTATGAAATTTTGACCGAAAAGGATGACTTAATCAAAGTGAATAAACTTTTCTTACTGCATCCTTTTCTTTTGACATTTCACAGCAAACTAGATGAAGTTTTATAATGAACACGGGGTAGCTTGATCTTATCTCGGTATATTTGTAAATCTTTTATTAGAATAGTTTTTGGTTTGAGTTTGAGCCCAAATTAATTCTATGGCGGTGAAAATACAATGGTATGGAAGTAGTCTCAACATTTTGTATCCCATTTTCGAAACGAGTTCTTTGAAAGCGTACGGTAGGTGTTCTTTGTTTGCAAAACTGCAGGTTTTAAAGCCTTATCGGGAAACTTGAGGTTTTTATTTCGTAGCCAAGCAAATTATATCAGCTTTTTTGGTTTTAGGTTGTATTACCCATTCAGTTATTTTTGTCATCTAGTTACCTTTGAAACCTTAATTTTTTTTATACCCATCTCCTTTTAGCACATGTTGAGAAGATACGATAAAAATGTCAAAGCCAAATTTCCAACGCCTACTTGACGACAATAATAACTGAATGGCTTATAGAACATGTTTAATTATCTGCAGTGATATTTAGCGTTATCCATGACAATAGGAGATAGTTTTTCAAGTCGTGCTAACAGCTGCTTTTCTAACCATTTCCCAAACATTTCAGAATTCATATTGTCATTCTAGTTAGCGCTTTTGTGGCAAACTCGTTCTTTTATGGTTTCATGACTATTTATGCTAAATTGTGTTGCCTTGGCTATACAGGTTGGCCCAACGAAAACTTTCCACCACGGTTTTCTGGCTTATGAAGCAGAAGACACGAGAACGCTCGGACCCGTCAATTTTCATTCTAAGGGGGACATATTTTTTGATGTAATTTTTGTCTTATAGTCAACCATGAAGCCGGGGTGTCTTTTACCCTAAAAATTTGAAATGGAAAGGGGTGTCAAGTTATATATTATTTTGAAGGGCGTTTCATTACCTTCTCAGTGCGGCATGATTTAAAAAAAAATGAATGATTTGTTCTCGAGAAAACTGGAGCAGGAGCCGGAAAAATCGATTTGGCATTAAATTAATTTCAATTTATTAGTTTTTCAAAAAAGAAATGACCACCACCGACCTCCATACAATAGTAAAGACATTGTTCACAGTGCATTCGAACATTTTGCAACGTTTGTGGAGTTATACGATTACACTCATTTACAATACGTTGCATCAAGTCTTCGTGTCCGGTTGTGTAGCATAAATTTTGGACTTCAAATGACCCCATAAAAAAAGTCCAGCGGGGACGAATCCGAGGAACGTGCAGGCCATTCTGTAGGTCCTCTTCTCCCAATCCACCTGTGAGTGAATGTTTCATTTAGAAACTGCCTAACAGGGGCGGCGTAGTGCGGAGGAGCCCCATCTTGTTGAAAAATTATGTTTTCTTTACGGTGACGGTCATCGTGTTCGATTATTTCTGTTAAAGCTGGATCAATGGCGTCTTTCAACAAATTCAAATAGACTGTCTAAGTTTCCAGGTAAAAAGAATATGATCGCCGACAATATGATCTCCGACAATTCCTATCCAAACGTTTAGCTTTTGTGGATGTTGCGTGTGAACTTTATGAAAAAGCATTGGATTGGTAGACGACAAATAACGGCAATTATGACGGTTGACCTCACCGTTCAAGAAGAAGGAATACTCAGCAGAGAAGCAAATGTTATAAAGGTATCTCGGATTGTTAACAATTCGTTGATTAATGATTTCACAATATGCTAAACGTCTATCGAAATAATTTTCGTTTAATTCCTGCACTAATTTAATTTTATAAGAATGGAATTTGGGATGGGATGCTTGTACGCCGAACACCGGACAGGGCATTTGATAATTTTCTAGAGCTGGTAGCAGGTTCCATCATGGTGTGTCCCAAAGCTATTCCAACCAGCTATTTCAACTGCTTCTGTTCTTATTGGTGGATGATGAACAATCCTCTTTTTATTTCCTACACTTCCAGTTTCTTGAAATTTGGCAACCATGTCTATCACGTAAGAATGGGTTACGTTCCTATCAGGATATTGTTCATTAAACAAATTTGCGTCCCGTCTAACTTGCGGCCCGAAATAACGATTGTGCTATTCGTTATTTCGGAAATAGAGCAAATAATGACAACCCTTTCTTAAATACTGTAAAGTATTTTGAATGATAGGGTATACAAAAGTAAAAGACAACTACTAAACTACAAAACATCAAAGTGCAGGTAATAATAATGCAATAACATTTTCTAAATTTACATTCCGTATCAGTGTTGTTAAATTCCTAAGATAACATAAAAACGCTTTTTTCTCGAGAACAGACCATTCAATTCTAAAAAGTTAGGTGGCATTGAAAAGGCAAGTGAAAGGCCCTTTAAAATGATGTATAACTTGACACCCCTTTCCATTTAAGATTTTTAGGGTAAAAGTTATTGGGGTTCTCTCATCTGGAAAATCTATAAATATCAGAGAAACATATCCCCGTCGAAATTAAAATTGACGGGTCCGGGCGTTTTCGTGTTTTCAATTTCATAACGCAGAAAACATCGGTGGAAAGTTTTCGTTGGGCCACCCTGTATATATTCAACATTCAATAGGTAACAAGCCTGGCCAGTGTCCTTATCCGATAACGAAGCCCGAAAGTAGCTGCGACAGCGAATGTCGAACCGACGCCGATTGCTCTCTGCAGTTAAAATGTTGCTCCGCCAATTGCGGTACCGTATGCATCGAACCGCAAAGACCTCCGGAACCAGTCACCCACGCTCCTGAAGCCGGGTATACCACAGCTCCCGCTGTAGACGTTTGTAAGTGACTTTTAAAGCCGTTTATAGAGCATCTCTTAACGCAGTAATCATAGTATTACGCAAATAAAAAAGTGTTTGGTTTATTTAAATAAACAATTTGGAATGATAAAAATTATGCTGGATTAACTTTACTTTTACGGTATGGATACTGGGGCTTTCGTTACCTCCCCCGAAGGGTCTTATGGTAATCTTTAAAACAAAAAGGGGCATTTCATGCAAGGGGCTAGCAGAAGTAATAAGATGAGTGTCTACGTACACTTCTATTTTCTTTGATCTTAAAAAGCAACCTGCTCTAGCAATTGGTACAAACTAACACAAATTCACACAACCACAAATAAATACACAATACATCTTACCTATTTTTCCGATAGAATAGGACCATATCTTGATACTCAACAAAGCCCGTGGGCCTTTTGCTACAAAAAGAGTGCTTCCGCTCTCTCTTTTTTACTTTGAAAACTAACTTCATGCTTCTATTGGTGATCTTCGATGGTGATTGTTCGTCCTTCCGGCGTAACGATAGAGGTATCGTTACTACAAACCTGATTCTTTTGCGACTTTTTTTGCGATCCCTTTCACGAGTCCCCAAGATGACTGCCCGTTTCCCTATGAAAAAGGCTCAAGCGTAACTTTTTCTACCATCAGCAGATTTTTTTCATTCAATTGCAACCTTCTTTTCTATGTCGTTAATGTTGGTACGGTTCGAAGTATCCACATGCTGAACAAATTTGTTTGGTATGTTTTTTAAATTTGGGTCAACTAGTGCTTGGTTACTAAGGGCGACTTTTACAAGTTCAAGTAAAACTTCAGATTGAAGATAAAATACCAGATTTGATGTACATTGCATTGTTTATCTGGCAGATGAACAATGCAATGTAGGTTATATGTTTTTAGTCACCCTAAGGGTGACTCTTACAACTATCAGTAAAACTTCAGTTTGAAGATAAAACACCAGTAATGACGTAGATTACATTGTTGGTAACAATGCAGTCTATGTCATTACTGTCTTCAAACTGAAGTTTTACTGATAGTTGTAAAAGTCACACTAAGCCGGTCGACAGCCTACCATTTCTAATAATTCTGCAAATTTTATGTCTTTTTGTTTCTTTGTGACAATAGATTATCCCCCAAAGATCGACGTGGAAATTTATGAACCCGAAGTGACGGCCCTACTAGGTGATCAGGCTATTCTAAACTGCGCAGTGAGTGGCAATCCGAATCCGAAGATCGTTTGGAGCAAAGGAAATCTTATTGTAAGTGACCTTGTAAAGCAAATTAGAACATGAAGTGAACTTAGTTGTTATTTTGGTTAGATTGACGGTACACAGCCGAGGTACAGGATTAGATTGGATCAGCAGCTGCAGATCGTAACGCTACACAAAACTGACGCGGGGGTGTATCTCTGTACTGCGGATAATTCTATAGGAGATCCGATCCAAAACCAAATAAAACTGGAAGTCGCCGGTAAGTAGGTCGTGAATTGTGATTTGCGATTCAGTATGTCGTTGATTGGTGTTTTGTAATATTGTTGTGTTGCGACTTAGTTAGTATTGTATATGTTTTGTTATGCAACAATGCATTTTGAGGTCATTGTCAGTCCACCTCGTAGATATGAGAATCAATATCTGGGAATTAACGTAAAAGTGTATAGATACTTTTACGTTTGAACTATTTAACTACTAAATTTGTTTAAAATGCTTAACAGGGTTTTGAGGTGGCCGATGGTGCGCTCTAGCACCATGAATATTCATATTCTTAAATTTTGATTCAGAAAACAAAGGGCGTGATTACTCCCTCAGCACTCTACAGCAATCCCCCGAAAACGCTATTAATAACCCTTAGAAGACCGCCTTGACAGGACCAATCAAAATATGAAAACTAGAGACCTTTAATTAGTAGAAGCCAACATGGCTATAACTTATTACCAAAATATAAAGGGTACTTCTTTTAACCTATCCTTTAATCATAAAAAAAATACTCCGATATTTGATCATTACCTTGACACCCGGTTTACAAGAGAAAAGGATGACACTTTTTCTTTTGTAAATCAATAAAGTTGTCACACAAGAGAGACAACTTTATCAGAGATCATAATGTGGAAAGAGATGGGTAGAAAAAAAATAATGTTGAAAATTTTTGGTTGTTAACGTCTAGAGGACAATATGGCTGCCATTAGAGCGGCTTTAATGTTTTCAACTTTCATATGTTTTGTTTGTAATTTTCAATATGGCGAAGTCTACATGCAATCCTTATAGACGAAAAAACAAACGATGCAACGTGAATGATGAATATTATTCACGTTCTGGCAACTGTTTTAATACAAAACAACCTACCTTATAATGACCATGCAGGGTGAGTCATAATGGCTAGTTGAAAGTGAAATCTCATATTCTCTACGTGATTTTAAGGGAGGTCTGTCATACAACTGTGTTTTATATATATAGTTTAATTAAAAAGTTACAGGGTATTGAAGTTAGAATTTCAAAATGCATATGTATTGATTATTCCGAAAGGGTAAGAAGTATTTTTAATGAAATTATGTATGTTTTAACTGCTATGGAAGGCGCACATTTTGCAATAAAAAAAATTATTTTCATCAGTGGCACACGTAACAGCACCTCGACATAGAATATTTAAAAAAAAGTGGTACGTCATTGGCTTTTCGAAAACTGAAATTTAGTTTTTTTATACCCATTCATCTTTGAAGGACGAATCCCTCTTCATGTTTTTTTAGTAACGACTGTTTTCCAGTAAATAAATAAAAACCATTGTCAGTCAATTTAATTACAGTCCCGAGACATTATATTTTTAATGCCCCAAAACAAGACATGGAATAATGACATTTTAGATTTTTCATCAAAAATGTAATGCCTCATAAGTGTGTACTTAAATCATATATTTAACAGTTGAATATATTATGAATGTAACATTAGAAAGTGCAGTTCAAAAAAGCAGGTTGTGTGCCTGCGCCTGCTGCTAAACTCCGCACCATCGTTCTAATCTGGATACTTCCGCCTATTTTACAGTTTTGGCACCCCTATCTAGCAGCGGGAACTTTTAAACTGATGACTATATCCGCCGTAAGTGACGTCATTACGTCTTACGTCAAATTGTGGCAAAACAATTGTCACTGTCATTATTTTTATTATTTCTTATTTCCAGTCCAGTCGAATATCGAACTTATATCCATCTCTTAGCTAGAGCTCTAGGGCTCCTAGCCCTTAGCTGACCTAGCTCCAAGGTTTTTCTTAAATTCCAATCAAACAAAAACAAACGACATAATCAATATCAGGTCTGGCTTTAAGTTGCTATGACGTTTGTACGATGTGTAAAAATTGTTTATTTTTCGTTAAACGGCGGGTAGAGATGCTGATACGTTTATTTCAACTTATGTTTTAAACTCGGTCAGGTAAATGTCACTTCATTTTGATTTAAAAGTGTCAACATGATTTATACTAGTGCCGAAAGAATCGACATTGTGCGTTTTTATTTAAAAAATAGCGATCTCGCACGTGCTTTCAATGAAATTCATCCCGTTAAATTCGTTGGTCATCAATAGGTTTTAAAGTTGATGGAAAAATTCATGGAAACTGGGTCAGTGGTCAAATACTTGAAACTAACGTTGTTCCGCGCATAACAGAATTACTGGAAAATGAAAATTTGCTTCAAAAGGAAGTAGTTTTCCAGCAAGATGGTGCTTCTCCTCACTATGTAGTTCCCGTTCGAGAATTTTTGAACAATCGGTTTCCTGGACGATGGATTGGAAGACGTGGTCCTATCGAATGGCCGCCTAGATCACCCGACCTGTCACCGTTGGATTATTTGGAATCCAAAGTGTCCCACAACCGGGGCAACATTGAAGATCTTAGGCAGAGAATAATAGAAGAATATCGAAAATTGACTCCGCAAGTTTTCGCAAATGTTCGTGTCCCTTTTCGCAAATGTCCGTCCTCGGAAAGAAAATTACGTTGCTAAATGCAGACTGCAAGCGAGTTCTACGACATACTTCAAGTGCGCCGAAACCCCGCGCCACCACTACTCCCACCCCAATTTCTCTACCGCAGCGAGACGGCGGGGGAACAAATACCACGGAGTCTCCACAGTCGAATCAGTGAAGGTCGGGAAGCATGGGAGATCACTTCGCCCATTGCCTTGCCCGCGGCTTTGATAATGTCTGCCGCAGCTGTAGATGAAACGTTAGGAAGAAATTCTATTGGACCACCGCTTCAAAGCCCGGAAAATACTTTAGATTGTACTCCAGACATGTTCCATAATGATAATATCTGGAGAGAGTGGTGACCCATCCTTGTTATGTTGTTTTCAAGTAACGGATAATTTTCTCAACGTCATACCTACTTATACAGTACATGTACGTACTTGTTAATCTAAAGTCTACAAGCTGCTCTTATTTTTAAGCAGTAAATGTTCGGTTTGCTAAAGCAGTTCTTACCGAACTCCGATCTTGCATTGGCATGGTTTTGACTTTGACTGCAAGAGCTCCTCTCCGACAACATTTCCATACATTCTGCTCCTGTCATCACAGTCTACTTTGCAGTATTTAACACTCTGGCGATATTTTTATAGGCGATAACATTCTGGCGATAAAAAAAATCTACAGGAATTGGTATTAGAAGAAATACTCATTAATGACTATTTTGTGTCTGAGCTAATTGCAAACTAGTTGGTACTTAGGTAATAAAACAAGCAGAAAAATATGCCAGCATGAATATCTTTTAAATTAAATCAGATAGGAATTTGTTTTATGTAGGTTAGATAGTGTGGATAAATTAGTGGACCTCCTTGGCAATAGCTAATATATGCCGTCTCAAATTATTATGGACTGGGGTGTGCCATGGAAAACAGATGTTTTGCCCCTGTATAAATTTTTGACAATGACATTGTGTGAATTTGGCAAGTAAATGAAGTTACAAATTTGACAAAATATGTCTAAATTATTTGTAAAACGTTGCCAAATTAATCAAAAATTAAGTATCAATCATTCAAAATACTGAGCCTGAGATAAGTAGGCAGTATGTGTAGTAGAAAGAAGCAAAACCATGAAATGGGTAGGGGAGGTAAAATCCCCCAGGATATTATAATTGATAATTATTTCATGATATTTTTCAATTGTGGTAAATAAAGGACTACTGATATAATCTCGAACATCCGAACATCATCATATTTTGATGCTAACTTAATAGACAATTAAAGAAATATGCAGAAGAACCCCTTTCTTAAGAAGATAGAAGTAATAAGGTAGACATATTAATATCTTTCTATTCCTAATGAATGATCGAGAGTGTGAATTCACAATAATTCGCGGAATTTGAAGGATTGGGGTAATCTCTGCTTGATGTATGGTAATAAAGTTAAATACATCTTCAGATTATATATTAGTTATTATGAATATTATGTGAAAAAAATATTTATTATTTCATTCTTCTTCTTCTCTTCTAAAGGTGCCTATCTTCTTATGATGTTGGCGACCACTTTGGCCCATCTTATCCTATTCACTGCAGCTCGGAATAAGTCGGTTGATGTTACGCTAGTCCATTTTCTAAGGTTGGCCAGCCAGGATATACGCCTGCGTCCAGGGCCTCACTTGCCCTCAATCTTGCCTTTCAGGATTAATTGTAGAAGTCGGTACTTATCATTACGTATAATGTGGCCAAAGTAGGCCAGTTTTCTGTTCTTTACGGTAGTAATAATTTCCTTGTCGTTTCTGAGCCTCTCGAGAATCGTGATGTTAGTTGTATGGTATGTGTATGAGACCCGTAGCATGCGGCGGTAGCACCACATTTCGAAAGCTTCTAAGCGTTTGGTGGCAGCCTCAGTAAGACTCCAGCTTTCTACTCCATAGAGGAGAACACTAAAGACATAGCATCTGAGAATTCTTATGCGTATATTGATATTAAGAGACATGTTACAAAGAACTTTCTTACGGCGGTAAAAAGCATTTCTGGATTTTTAAATTCGAGTTTTTATTTCATAACTATGATCCCATGTATCACTGATATTGCAGCCCAGGTAGCATATTTTCTCTACTCTTTCCAATGGTATATCGTTTACCGTAAATTCTACGTTCTTACTGATAATTATTTCATACATGTCTATTATTTCATTATTGGATTCTGACGAGGAATAACTGCTAGCCAATTTTGAATCAGCCTGCTAATGTGATAATAAATGAAGAAATATTATCAAAAGGTGTTCCACTCGACTATTTTTCTCGAGTCCGCCAAAATTAGACCGTTACTGTGCCTACAAAAAAAATTTCCACAATTTGTCAAGAGTACAGTGTTCTTGTTGTAGAGATTCTTATAATAAACCCAAATAAACTTGCTATTTGTTTGTATGATTATATTGGCAATGATAATGGAGTAATATCAGACTGTGAAGGCTTTCACGGCCGTTCATAATATTATCTAAAGTGTTTTCCGGGCTATAAAGCCGTGGTCTAATGGAATTGCTTCCTGACGTTTCGTCTACTACTGCGGCAGACATTATCAAAGGCGATGAGGCAGTGGGCGAAGTGATCTCCCTTGCTTCCCGACGATGACTGATTCGACTATAGCACGCTCCGTGGTATTCGTACCGCCGCCGTCGCGTCGCAGTGGTGGGGCCGGGGTGGAGGTGGTGGCGGAGGGATTCGACGCGCTCGACGTGTGTCGCAGAACTCGCTTCCATTCTGCATTTAGAAACGTAATTTCCTTCTTCCTGTTGAAATTATTTTCGTGTTTAAAGATCTTTTTCGACCAAATGAGTGGAGTCTTTTACAAAGCTGTCAGTATTTCCTATTTTTGGCTGCCACAGTTTTGTCAGGTGTTTGGCGATTTCATAGGTCGGGCTTCCTATGGTGCTCACGATGGGTCTCAGTGGCACATCGGGTTTGTGGATCTTCGGCAAACCATACAGCCTCGGTGGCAAGGCTTCCGATTTTTTGAGCTTAGTTATTTCATCCGATGCCACGTCCCTGATTAAATTGTTGTAGCCTTCAGAATGCGGTTGAATCACGAGTTAGCTTCTTGTAGGTGGTGGGATCTAACAGTGTTCTGATTTTTCCTTCGTAATCCGAAGTTGAGATTACTATCTGGTACCTGGATGATCAAACCAGCTAATTGGGCAGAGTCCTAACAAAAAATCTGCATAAAAACGTTTAGAGTTACTCCATCGGTTCAATATGACATAATAACGAATTAAAAAAAAATGCTCCTATCAAAGTTGCAAAGAGGTAACTTTTTTTAAATATTTTTGTAGCTTTTGCCTCCCTATATAACATTTAAGATTGCTTAAAAACCCTCTACCCCTTCGCTGATTCTACAAGAGACAGATTTTCCAGCAGGTAGGGCGATTAAATCATTACTAGAAAAAGGGTTGGTGCCGTTCCCAAACAGCACACACATGTCCAATGGATATCCAACTTTAGTCCAAATTAGGTCCGAATGTCGATGGACACATTTAGGACACATTCTGGACATCTTTTGTATATATTTTATTGATAATCCTATGGACTATAAATTTAGGACATCCATTGGAGACACACAACTGTACAGATTTATGGCAAATAAATTTTTAATATATAGCGGACATACAAAATAACTATATTACTCGGAATAGAAATTCTTGCAAATTACTGAATGAAACATTAATGTCGATTCTTATACTTGACAGTCAATTCTTGACTCTTCAATATACATAACACCGAATGGAACGAGAAGAAGAAGCTGCATTCATATTTGATTCCACAACAACCTAAATATAACATTAGATAATAAGTTTTACATCTCCCTGAGATTTAATAACCTAAACCACTTAGGTACATGTAAAAGGATTTTTCGAAAATGATTTTTGATCGGGTTGATCTCTATAGCTGATTTTTGGGCAACCGGATTGAACAAGAAATTCAATCAAATTGGTTAAAAATCATCTGATAGTAGTCAAGCCAATCCGAATTGCTGTTTTCGGAAAGCGCTCATGTGTCCTAATAAAGATCATGTAATTAGGCAGTCCAATGCCTGTCGAAGTCTCATCTGTGGAAATTTTTGTTAGGACAAACAACTCTTGTTTATCAGTTCTTTTTATGAGATTTTGTACGTTTTTGATTAATATGACCACAAAAAAGATCTAAAAAGTTACACAAAGTTAAAAAAAAACTGGTCTGAAATCGTACTCACCCGTAAAAAAAGTAATGATAAACAAGGGTTGTTTGTCCTAACAAAAATTTCCACAGATGACTTTGGCAGGTCGTTGGACTGCCTGATGGTTATTTTGACGTTATACAAAAATGATCGAGCTGAGAAAATGTTAACAGTAGGATGTGTACTTACGGACATGTCCATCAAATGTAGAAATTTGTGCCCTCTGTATAATTCATTGGACAGCCTTTGGATTAATGTGGGCTCTTAACGGTATATCCATTGGACATGCGGATTTACAAAAATATTAGTCCATTGGACGATTAGGTTATGCAGTTTAGGTTAGTATATTGAGCAGTTTATTCCATTTTATATTCGAGCAAATGTTGGCTCACCTTTACCACTTTGTGGAAGAGAATAAAATATTGTGTGAGGAATAAAGAATAAAAGACAGTGGGAGAGAATAAAAGATTAATAGCGTTTTCGGTTGGTAGCTCTAGAGCGCTCTAAGACTATTCTCATACTTTGTATACTTTGCTTTCTCAACAGAAATAAGAATGACGATACTCCGGGAGAGCTCTAGAGCAGGCTCCCGAAAATGGCTGTATATTTATAGTATTTTCGGTATACGTTTACCATGCAACTTTCGCAATTGGAATTTTTTTTTAATAACGGTCGTGAAAATAGTATATTGTGCAACTAGTGTCGAAAATTGCACTTTTCGCACGAGTGTGACGGCTTGGACACAAGCCGTAGGGGAGTGATACAACTTCACACGAATGTGAAGAGTGATTTTCGTACGTGTTGCATGCTATACTTGTTCCACGACTGCGATGTTGCTTCATAAATGATCATATATGCAAGGCATGTGCAAAACGTATGGGAGCGTGCGGTGTGTGCACTATGCGCACGGTTTTTGCAATATGCGATTTTCAACGGTAGTTAGTAGAGCGCATTTGTTCATTTTCGAGGCAGTCGTAGAAAAGCCTTTTAGCGGCGACTTTAGAGAGCTGAAACTTTACTACCAATGCTCTTTCTCTAATTATTACGATGAATAGTTTCGTAAGAACAGTCGCTTACCTTACCTCGCTTATTGATACGCACCCTGGACTAGAATGAGAGTGGCCTCAAAATTGTATTGTTTATAGTTTTAACACTAACTAACTTTCTTGTTAGAAAAATAACATTCGACTTCTTCTAGAATGTCCTAAATGTAGTGTTAACTAATAACTAACCTTTAACCTCACCACGTAGATCCAGACTCTGAGCGACCAGTAACAATCATAAACGGCCAAGATCCGGAGTTGCTCGTTAACAACATTGTCACCACATTTAACTCGCCAGCAACTTTAAATTGCTACGCCCTGGGTTGGCCAATGCCTGCCGTAACTTGGTGGAAGGAAGAGGAACTGATACCGCTAAAAAATCGCGAATTTGAAGTCACCAAAGACTATTCTTTGTTGATCCATTCGGTTCAGTTGCGCAATTTGGGCGTGTACACCTGTCAAGCGTATAACGGCAAGGGCCAAGCAGCCAGCTGGTCGGTTGCCGTCAAAGCTAAAGGACCGTATTACAGTACCAACCCCGCCGACGTCAAGTATTTACAGTACGTGGTGAATCCACCAGAACAGAGCACCACTCTAACACCGTCAAGCCGCGTTTATCCCGCTGCTTACCCGCCTATAAATAGACCTACACCCCAACCCTACATTCCTCCGGTATACTCAACTGAGCCGAGCAACGATTTACTGGACCCCAACGAAATCTTCCCTGCAGTTCCCGAAGCCGCTGGATATATTCCAGACTCTGTGTATTTGGGTAATGGTTTTAAGTAGTTGGCTTTGTTAATGCATGTCAAAGGGCAAATGGGTTTAGGTCGACAGTTTTCATGTAGATTATTACTGCTAATTGCGTGTCTCTCCTTTAGTACCAGTGAGAGCGAATATCACAACGAATGAGCACAAGTTCCCCACTGGCAGTAACGTGCAGATCCGTTGCGATGTTTATGGATATCCCCCTCCACAAGTTCAGTGGTACAAGGATGGAGTGCAACTGTATTCGAGTGAAAGGATAGCAATATCAGGTTAGTACAGGAACAATGTAATAGGTATTTAGAATATTTCCATGCAAAATAAATCTACATTAAATTTTGTCTTAATACTGATAATATTATCATTAATTGTGCGTCCTTTTACCAAGTTAAAAGAAGTGAATAGCGGGTGTAGGACTTCAGCAACACTTCACGTTTGTGAAATTGTCAACGTTTCGCCCTTTGTTGAGGTCTCCCTCAGGGCGAAGCTTATCACACGTCTGGAACAACATTCCACCCTATCAGAAAAAAAAAATCAACAGCCATACAAAATACGAAACTAAAGCAAACAAAAATCACGCCAGAACGACATATCTACGAGTAAACTGGTGAGTTTACAAGACGTGGTCTTCGTTTGCTCGTAATTTCGTATGCCGATTAAATGTTTTTTTTGCAAACTTTGCTTATTGAAAGAGCCCTGAGCAAGACCTCAATAAAGATCAAAACGTTGGCAAATTCATAAACATGAAGTGTTATTTATGTTTTACACCAATAAAATTTTCTTTAAATTGAATTACTCACTAATAATGTTTAGTGGGTGATTATATCTAAAAAGCTAATATTATTTGCTTGACCTCTATCTGATTTAAACTGAATTGAGCCCGTGATTAAAGTCGATAATCAGAAGCCTTACCTTGTTCTAGTATCACAAAGAGTTTTTTTTCTAATAATTTCAACTTCAATACACCAAGATCTTCCAGACTTACCACTTTTTTTTGTAGAAACTCACACACTAACAATCACTGCTGCCGAAAAATCGGACTCTGGTAGATACCAGTGCGAAGCGGGCAATCCCTATTCTAAAGCCTCCAGTACTTTAGATGTTTTAGTCGAAGGTAGGTAGCGTATTCAAATATTTGTCCTAATAGCTATTTATGTAACCAGTTACGAAAAGTCCGATTTTGTGTAACGAATGAATGTTTGCGGGACGAGCGCAGCGAGTTCCCGCAATTTGAATGAGATACACAAAAAAAGGTTTTTCGTCACGTGTTTCATACAAGATTTTTTTCTAATTTTGACTACAAATACCTACTTAGAGAGAGAATTATTATTATTAAAGTTCAATATTTACTTTTAAACCACTTTGTATCTACTTAATACCGTAAAACTATAGCAACGGTGTGCCACAGCCGAAACCTGCAACTGGTGGTGACTCCAACTTCTCATCACTAGTTACGAAAGATTTTACTTTTCGTAACTAGTTACGAAAAGTAGGACGTTACGTCACTGTCATCAGTATTGAAAAGTGCCACTTTATATGTCAAAATTAGAAAAAATAGTTTGTTTGTGCCGAAAAGCTCGTTCATAAATGACGAGAACGCGGACGAATTCGACGTAGACGATAAAAGGCAGAAAACACGGACTCTACCGTATGTCGAAGATAAGTATGCACTACAAGGGGATCTGCGAAATGGTAGGAGATAAGAAGGGTGGTTAAATGAGAAGAAAGTTGCCCAATGGGACGACATGACACATGATATTTCCAAAAATGAATTGCTTGCTTTAGTTGTTTAGATATCTCAAAAACAGCCGTTTTATGGATTTTGGTTTTTATTTATTGTTTAAGTTATTTCAAACAAGATTCGAAAACGAAGAACACTTTCTCGTTGCACCTTTTTAAGCCCTACGAGAGTGTGTTAATTTTTATTCCAATGTTTTTTTACCGAGAGGCCGTCACCACTTTTACTTTTTCATACCGACTTAGAAAAAACCACATGCTGTTCAATATCGCTTTTTATACCCATTTCAACGATGTATTACACGACATGATTTCTATTGATTCTTGTATCAAAAAGCATTTTTTTGAAAAATATCTACATTTTTCATCACCAGGCGATGAGTAACATTGAAATTGTCAGCTCTAACATTTGTCATAAATATTTCATAGTAGAAATACCGAAATTTATTTTAGTTATTCATAAAAATTATACCGAGAAAAGTTGATATGTCATCATGTTACATTTTGCCAATCCTGAACGGGAAACCAGAGCAGTCTTCACCAATATGCGATAAGACATGTTGGAATATTTATCTGATGATTGAGTATTTTAAGTTGAGGGGAATTGAGAAAAGTTGTTTTTATATTGGCCTATCAGTGCAACCATTGCATAAAGTTAAGGCATCCGCAATCATTACGGAGGCTAAGAAAGCTAGATGCACTAATTATGCAGCTAAAGAAAGAGAATTATTAGTGAGCTTGGCTGCAAAATATAAGGGCATCATTGAGAATAAGAAAACAGATGCTGTACTTGTAAGTGAAAAGACCCGGAGGAAAATATCAAATGAGTAGAACTCAGTACCTCCTAATTTGTGCTTTAGAAGAGCAGAGTCCTTGAAAAAGTTGTATGAAAATAAGAAAAACAGAGTTACGGAAGAAAGTTAGTGAATACCAAAAAGAATCTTACAAAACTGGAGGAGGACCTCCTCCACCAGAACCATTTACTAAAGACAATACGTATGGATGAAGAGCGTACACAAAATAAAATCATAGCCGAAATGCAAAACTGCAAAACAATAAAAATTCTTTATTTTTTTAGATTGCGACGCCCTTTCTCAGGTCCGCTGATACTTACTTAATTCGTTGAGTCTCGGGCTATTGCCTACAAGGTAGCTTTTAAACAGGGGAGAAATATTCCAGGGATTTTTAGATTAAAACACCAGTAGTAAGGAACAGTAATAGGGTGTCTATTAAACTACGGTAAAACAACATTCAAACACCTGCTAATACTACGACTGTTAGTGAATCTCTATAACTACATACGAACACATCCTAAAACTATGAAATTAATAACAGCGAGAGGGGAGAAGCAACAGTTAGTTTTACTTAAATAAAGGAAATTCAGATGAACCAGGGAAAACGGGAGGTTTCGGTAATAAACCAGTCCATTCTGTACTGGATCGGTCGGGGTCGGAAACTTCAATATTGCGTACAAGCAGTAACAACAATATGAAACGGTAACGGAGCTTTGGGACCACTGGGACTGGGGTTTCGGAGGAAGCGTACTTTATAATTCGGAATCGGATATAGTCTGTTTCGGTTTAATCACATCCAGGCTGGCTTTGAAGATCGGTGCTACGGGCAGCCCAGGATGTTAAACAGGACGGTGACGGAATCGGTGATAGGTCCAAATCGGATTTGAAAGAAGCGGTACGGTGAGCGGTGTTTTAGAGATTTTCCCGGGTTACATATGAACGCGGCCGGAATCAGCATGGCACATGCGTCACTTGAACGTCACAGGTACTCCGGTGGAGCACGACAACTCCAACTACACCGGAAAATCACAAATCCACCCTTTTGTTTCGTAAAACCCTATCATGACGTCAGGAGCCAAAACGCGAAGCAACAACGTCGGCCCCCTAGGTCAGATATCCGGTACTAACTCAAAGAGTCCTCCCATTCGATCGACCGTCGACCTTCGACCCCAAATACCCCTTAATAAATCCTGTCGGCTTGTTAAGCGCGACAAACAGGTGGCACCATCTATGGGCGCACCCGCGGACCTACGGCCGTTTTGGCCATTGCCTTTGTTTTTATATGGTGAATTTCCGTTTTTTATTTAACTAAAAGGTGTTGCAATGAGTTGGGTGATGAAATATAAAGAAAATGTTATTTGTGACGTCATTACCTGGGAGTTAGAGAAAAACTTCGTTACAAGATTGAGTTGTAATTTTTGTTTGACAGTTTGACTTTCTTTCCAGCTTGCACCTGCGAACGATTCTCACTTAAAGTTAAGGGCGAAGTCATATAAATAATAATTGACATATAATTATAACGTAACATTAAAAAGTTCAGCCCGAAAAAGTCCGGCTCAGTGGCAACAAAAGCGCATGCGCGGCTGGCAAGCTCCGCCCCTTAATTTTGAAAAATCGACGATGCCAAGCTTTATGTTTTATTAGGTTTTCGAAGAAATATGCAATATCTAATAATGTATTATATCAATATAAAAAATACTAAGAATTATTTTTAGTTTCTAAAATGTTTGAGCTGTTAGTTAACTTGGCAAATTAGCATGGTGTGGTGAAAGAAAAAAACTAAAAACTCATAATTTATTTAAAATAAGCTTCTGTTCTATTCCTGAATATAATTTACACATGACAATGCCGTAATGCTTTCAACGTCATTTGCTGTTAACCTAACTTTTTAGGTTTTACTTTGGCGGGTACGCGCATAACATTTACACATTAGTCAGTAGTTGATATTGATAATAAAACCATAATAATGTAATTTAATTTAATTAATTATAATCAAGAAATCTCAAAAAGACTCAATACTCACCATTTTCATGATCAGAAAAAGTCTAACCATCCTATAAAATATTGGCGCCTTTCCATGTCTTGGCTTACAAGTCAGGTATCAAGAAATCAATACACAATACACTTGATAGTCTTTTGTCGCCCTTCCTTGCCTTGTCTAACGAGTCAGGTATCAAGAAATCAATACACAATACACTTGATAGTCTTGGTGTTATTGTCGTAGGACAAAGTATTTAAACCTACGCGATCTTTAACGGGAACGGTCCACTTTCACTACCACCAAGCGATGTTGCGAGCCGCCCGATGAGTATTTATTACTTATTACACTAATTTGTTTTAAAATAAATACGAGCCTATAATCAAAAAAACAAATCTTTGATCTTTCGTTATTACAAATTTTCTTTTCATGTCAAAAAGTACTCAGAGTTGACCTAACCTCAAACTTTTGTCCTTCTAGAGTTTTCGGTAGACTGCTTTGTGCGCTGCGAGACTACTACTATCCTTTGTTTTCTCATTGCGAATAGAAGGATGAGAATACTCCGAGTGCGCACTAGCGCGTCCGGCCGAAAACGCAATTATTTTTGTGGGCGTGTCCTCCGCATACGTCTTGCGCAGAAGAATGTGCGCATTAGCAAGCAGTGAGCTTAATCTTGGTTTCCATAGGTCACTAGAAGCTGCACTTTTAATCCGTGCGGAAAGATTGACGTTCGTAGTATATTAACTAGTACGAATATGGGCGAAGTAAGCCGCGGAATTTCTAGGCTTAGACAAGCCACCCTTAAAATGATGCTTATTATGTGGTGCAATGGTATTGCTTGTTTATGTACCACTTAACCTTAAGTATTCTTAAATTTTCCTTGGTGCGAACGGGTATAGTTATTCAATCAGTCATTGAAAAGCCAGAAAGTATCAATGACAGAAATTTAAATCTAAAGCGGAGTAGCCAGATTACAATCCAATTTATTTCAAATAAAAATAACTTTCATACCTATAAGTTTAGAATTTGCTAAGGCTGTAATGGAGATTGAAATTTCCATTGGAGGAGGACTTTCTGTGAATGGCGCACCAGGCAGTGTGACATTGATAATAAATTTATATTCAAAATTATTTGGTCGGACGAAAGTAAGGTAATCAATAACGGAATTTTTAATAGACGCAGTACCCATTTTTTGGAAATAAAGCAACCCCCGGGTGGAAGATCATCCAAACATCAACACCGCTTTGGCTTCAACAAATAGTGTGGAATTCCGGACACTTAAATATTCAAATTTAATTCATTCAAAAGTTGTTCAACTGTACTTCTGGAATAGGGAAAATTTTCTACGTTCTCTCTTCTCTACGTTTCTCCAAGGCTTAGTGAGAATATGTACTTCAGAATTCAACCAAAGAATTCTCAAAAATTGACGGTCTAGCGTAGCGACACCATTTTGATGGAAGGCTGCTTTTATATCAGCAATAACATCTATCATCTTCAGTCTAAATCTTAAAAGGATGTCTGGGATAAGTTCTATCAGATTTACTCCTTTTTCCAGACATTAGTTCAGAGAAGGACCACCTTTCTCTCTTGCAGAAGCATCAAACACTGGACGAAGCTTTGTAAAACCAAGTGACTTTGTACTACTAGACACAGGCATGGCGACACAACTTGTTGTAAATATAGCATCGACGTATTTATATAAGCCTGTCTCTTTAGTCGTAACAAAACTCCCAATATTTTATCATTGTCGTGGAACCGGCACAATTAATGACACCAACGGTGACATACCAAGTTAAAAATTGACTGATATCAACTGGGGTGCATTCATAATTATGTTTGACGAGTAAAAATTTGTGGGCTAACTTTTAATCAGTAAACTTTTAACACTGCGACATATGTGTTAACCTAGAGTGACGAAGGATAACTTGAAGTATCGGGTACTAGCGAGTGCGCCCGGCGAAATTTATGAATGTAGCCTTAAAGTTTGAAAAAAATTAATGTGTGTTTGGGACTAAAGGCTTTAAACTATTGTGTTCATCTGTTCAAAACTTCAAACATTCAAACTAGAATGGAATCGCTGAAGTAGCGTTTTCGAGTGGTTGCTCTTGTGTGCTCTAAGCTAAGACAATTCCCATCCTTTGGTTTCTTAATGAGAATGTAAGGATAGCAATACTATCAGAGCGGTCTACCGAAAACGCTATTTATTATAATAGTCAGAAAATCAAGAAACGTCATGCATACGTCGGTGCTTGGATCGTTGTTTTATAATAAAGGGTGCCACAAGAGGGATAAGCTTAACCGTAATGTAGAAACAGATTATCAGAAAAAAGAATGTTGGAGGTCTTGGAAACAGCGTGTATTTCAGCGACGTATAGCCATATTTGGGTCTAGTGGTACAAATTCACTGGTAGTTTTTTTTCTTTCAGTACAGGTCGATGAGGTAAATAATGGACATCCTCTATGGAAGCTGTTTTCTTCCTCTATAAGTCCAAGCCAGCCAGCAAAAATGTGTTCATAGGCATCCAAGAGTTCATTCTACTTCAGCTTGCTCACAGTATTCGGAAGTCCACTCTTAGCAACAGAGTATGCACTAGATAAATGGGGTTCTCCTTCAAGCCATGGAAGTCTCACTTGGTATCGTCCATAATCCTCACGCTCAATTGTCTGCTCGAACAACGTTTTGGCGACCAAAGCCAACTCATGTTTTGACTGTTTATTTACCACGAAAAAGGTCGCAAAACATAATATGGTAATAATCAATAATGACCAGGAGTAGTTTGTCTCAGTTGTACTGATTTACTGATTAATTTTTGTTTTGCCAGTTATCTACTAACCGATATTTTTCAAAAAATGTGTAGACGGTTTTGAATTGACGTGACCTCCTGATAATGCAATTATTTTTCCTTTTATCCCACATTGTAACTCTGCTAGTTTATGAGATCTCTTCACTAATCACTAAATAACTTACCTTGTATTCACATACTGTGTCCGAGATAAGTAAGACACTATTTATATAGCGGAATGTTATCTTTTTTTATTGAGAAATAAATTAGAACAAAGTCTAGATAATCTTCCGCTACAGAATGTACAAAAATGTTGTTTCCAACAAGACGGTGCGCCTGCGCACATTGCTGGACAAGTTTGAGGGTACCTTTCGCAACAGTTGGCAGGAAAATCAATGGGTACTTATGGTGACATTTCCTGGCCAGCGCAATCACCAGACTTAGCCCCACTGGAATTCTTGCCTTGGGGTTACTTAAAAAGTTTACTTTCACCATTTTGATACAGAGGAAAAACTTTTGAGAGCAGTTACAGCAGCCTTTAATACTGTCACTCCAAAATTATTATTCCAATTCTGAGGGCGACGTCACATACAGCGGAATTTGGTTAAATGCGGAATGGAGCGTAATTTGACAGTCCAATTTAAACCAATCAGATAAAAGCTAAAATAGGAATTGACATGTGTGATGACATTATTGACATGTGTAATGACGTTATTGATATGTGTAATGACGTTATTGACATTTCCGCTCCGTTCCGTTCCGCTGTATGTGACGTCGCCCTTAGAGTTAACGGTAAGAAGCTCTTACCTGGTTTAGAGAATAATGGTTTTCTATATGAACATTTGTTGTAAATTTTGTCCTTTTCGGTTTCTCTATTTTTTGTAATGCATTTTTATTCACTATTTTTTTAACACAAAAACATCACATTGTTGAATCGTGTATAAAAAGCAGTACACAGCATCTACTTTTGTCGGTCGATATGAAAAAGTAAAACTGATGATAGTCCCTCGATAACAAATCGTTGGAACAAAAACTAACAAACGCTATCTTATAGAGGTGAAAAAGGAGCATGGGGAAAGTGGTCTTCGTTTTTAACTTAATAACGAATAAACTTAAAAACAAGTAAAAACCAAAATCCGCAAAATTACAATTTTTTATATATCTAAAAAACTAAAGAAAGCAACTCATTATCGCGAACACAATGTACTTTTTCTCCCATTTTGCAACTTTTGTTTATTTTAACCGCCTTTGCTTTAATATAATAAAAAGAAATTAGCATCGAAAAAAATTAGGGATATTTTGAAAATCGGGAAAGTTTCCGGAAGTTTCTGGAAACCTTTTCTACTTACTGCTTGAGTTATAAGCAATCATTACCACAAATATACTGGTAGCTGCAAATTCGCTTTATAATCAAAATTGCGATTACGAGCTGGGCCTGTTTTTCAAATTTCAATGGAAAGTCGACTGAAATTGATAAAAACGAAGTCTTTATCGTGTCTGAAAAACTAGTAAGGAGAGATTGAAATAAAGACATTTGTCATTGTGTCATTGCAGTGTATAACGCAAAAGCCGTCTGACGTTGACAGTTGTTTTGAATACTATGCATGGGTGTCGAAAAATTAGGGTTGAAAGTCTGGAAATTCTGAAAATCGAGAAAATTACTAGAAAGTTTTCAGAAACCTTTTCTACTTACTGCTTGAGTTATGTGTCATCAACGACATAATAAACATTATCACCTCAAATGTACTGGTAACTGTGAATTCGCTTTTTTATCAAAATTGTGTTTACACTGAAGAGCGAGGGCCAGTTTTTCAAATTGCAATGGAAAATCGACTGAAATTGATAAAATCGAAGTCTTTATCGTGAATAAATAGTAAGGAGAGATTAAAATGACATCTGTGATAATCTTGCAGTGTATAACGCAACAGCCGTCTGACGTTGACAGTTGTTTCGAAGACTATGTATCGGTGTCTAAAAATTAGGGTTGGAAAAACTGCAAATCTGAAATTGTTATGTGTAATAAACGACATAATAAACATCATTCCCCGAATACATTTGTAGTTTTAAAATCGTTTTTTTTTTATCAATAGTCACTGAAGAGTAAGGAATTTTTTTTTATTAATTTTCAAAAGAATATTGACTGAAAGTGAAAAAACACGCAGTGGTGTCATGTCTGAAAAACTAGCATAGAGAGATTACAATAAAGACATTTGTTGTGGTCTTGTACTGTATAACGCAAAGCTGTCTAAGGTTGACAGTCGTCCAAGACTGTCATCGAAGTTGAAAAATTAGGGGTGGAAAAAACTGGAAGTTATAAAAATCGAAAAAAACAACCAGAAAGTTTCCAGATTTTTCCAACATTTTCTGCTTACTGGTTGAGTATAATCAATGACATAAAACTCCGAACCGGAGAGGAAAATTCTCCCTTTCGGAAATCCCCATGCACTGCATCCTTATCCTGAACCCACTGTACAGCTTATTTATATTCGTTCATAATAAACAATACGGGAACGCAAAAACGTAAGCCAAGGTTGATCAAATTTTCTGTTTGGCGTTGTCGATTTACGGTTCTATAAACGTAATTTCAATTAAAATAAAATTAGCTGAGGTCATTACAGCGATTTGCCTGAATGTTTTAATTTCAGTAAGTATTCCAATATGGATGAGGCAAATTTTGAGTAAAATTTAATATCGGTAGTATTGTTTTTGTTTGAGGCTTAGACCTTATTCGTCTTTGCCAGTACTCTTTCTTTGTGTGTAAAGTAAAATAAAACTAATATATTAAAAAGTTGCTATGAAACAGCACAGTGTGTTAACACATTTTAATGCTAATAACTCTCAGAAGAAGTCCCAAAGCACATCTTATGATCATTGAAGTTTGGTGCTTTGTTTCTGTGACTCGGTGAGTTGATGCAGGCAAAAAATAAGCCTTGATACGGACAGTGATCATTTGCGACTACGACAGTTTAGTCTTATGATTCGCACCTCACCTTTTTACAAGATTTGAGCTATCTACAATAAAACCAAAATAGTTAGGCGGTTTTCTTTCGAGTTTTGTAATGTTTTATCCACAAAAACAGAGCTAGAGTACCAATTGAACTGTAAGTAGTTACAAGTGTCAGTACTTCTCCTCAGTCTAAAAACCGCTAGTACGCCGCACCAGTGCTAGTCGACTGAAGTTAGTATATCGGGTGAGAGGAGATATGAGACAACTTCTAGTTTTTTTTTTTACTTTTTAAAATCAAATTTTGAAAATTTGTGGATCTATATATCTCGTTATGCCGCTTTTTCTCAGCCTTAATATTTTATTCTATTTTCGGTTTAACCGGAATTGACTAATAATTTATTTCTTTTAAGACTATCCTGTATATTTCGCTAGCCTATCTTTTCCGCCTTTTTCTCTTCTCAACTATGTCATGTCAAAAAATAACACATATGTTATTTCTTGACCTTTTATCGACAGAGAAAATCGACTTATTTTAAATAAGTATAGTAGGCCATGACTAGAAGTCCGAAATGTTTGAATGTTTAGTGTTGAAAGTCGATATGTTATTAATAATGTGCGAGTGAAGAAATAATTCCAGACAAGCTGAACGATTATATGCGCAGAGGTGTCCTGACAGATGTCACCCATCAAAAGATACTTTTGCAAGAATGGAAGTGAAGTCTAGAAAGGAAACGGGAATTGAAAATGAACCTCATATTGTTGTCAGTGAGGAATATGAAATTAAGGTTTTACCAATGTAGCTGTAGCTGTAGACCCGACTATTTCGGTAAAACAAATTGAATCTTAAATAGAAGTAGTCCCAAATTAATCAGCATTTGCAGGCAGGCGACTTTGTAACAAGAATGGTTTACTGCCACTGGTTGTTGCAAAACCACAATTTTGATAAAAATTTTCATCACTGCATCTTCTTTTCGGATGAAACCCGGTTCACCAACATGGAATTATTTACCATTAATCACTCGATATTAGTCCCGAGAAAATCCAAGAATTACCTGAGAGAAGCGGTTTCTAAGACATTCAATGCCTGGTTAGGTGTCATTGGAACCAGAATAATCGGACCAGTAGTTTTTAATGGACCCCTAACGGGAAAAAGATACTTGGAATTTGTGGAGATTGAAATCGAGTTGGCTATACAACGACTCGTCACCGAACGTAAGACCAACACGTTTTCAGCAAGACGGTGTTATAATAAATAGATGAGCACTATTTAAACAATAGATTCGGGGAAAATTGGATAAGAACTAATGAACTTGTTAGGTGGCCATCTCTTTCACCTGACTTCACCCCACTTGACTTGGGGTCATATGAAAGAAAAAGTCTATGATGCTCCGCTTATTAACCGCCAACACCCCGAAAATAACTGACTAGAAGTAGGAAAGGTTTCTATATGTTTCGAAAGTGAGAATTGCTCTAAATGACATTATCGACGAACAGCTTACAAATGTTCAGAGAGCTGAGTTCGGACTTTTCATGTCAAGAATATAATGGACAACATTTTGCACACCTAGAATAAGAGAGTGAAATTCCGAATTTAGTATGTTTAGTTGCCTTGGATGAATGGTGGTTTTGTTTAAAAAACAGGGGTAGTCAATTCAGGGGTAGTAGAAAAGAACTGTGAAGCTTATTCATTTATAAAATTGTTAAAGATGTCCCATATTAGTGGCAGGTGGACTTTTATACGGTTGTAGTTAAAATGTGGTTCTAATTCTTGCGCAAAGTGTCTTTCGCGCACTTGACTGCTGACCGAACTCCGCTTTGCGTCATCCGGGCAAGGGCAGTCGCGTGAGCGAAAGTGTTACTTTGCGCCCTTGTTAGGAAAATAACTTTTTTCTACAACCGTCCAAATATGACAAGGTTTGCGCATTATTGTCGGTATACAAACTGACACATATTTTCATGTTCACCTTTTTTTTACGTCGCCCACGGCAGCGTGCAAAAAATAACTAGTTGCCATAGGAAACGTGAAAAAAGTTTTTCGCGCACTCTGTCGATACAGGGGTATCAGAAAAAAACTGCATTCCTTGGTAAAGTTTTACAGCCTAGGAAATGCAGTTGAATTGCCTTAAAGTTTTTTTGAACAGTTGTAGAAAAAATGTTGTTCCCAATTCTGGCGCAAAGTATCTTTCGCTCGCTTGACTGCTGCTGCGAACGGCAATCGCGTGCGCGAAAGTATCACTTTGCGCACTTGTTAGGAAAATAACTATAAAAAGCATTCGTAGAGTTTTTTTATTAATCCTCGCGTCTTTTATCATCCATTGTTTTCGCGGCCTACTGACAAAAATGTGATTATTGTACTAAATGTGTAATTTCATTCGCAAAAAGAATATGTTTGTGTATCTTGTTCTCAAAATAAATTAAGTGCAAAATTAAATATTTTGCACTGTCAAAAAAAAAGTAAAATAATAACAAGTAGTTACAAAATACTTTACAATAAACCGAATTAAAACTATAGTACTCGTATCTTAGTTTTTCCAACATTTTCTAATATTTTAATTTTTCTTTCTACAAACGTCCAATAATGACGCATTTTACGCTTTCATTAGACAAACGAAAACCTAACCTGTTTTGAGGATCAGACTGTGAGTTTACTTTTACGCGCGTTGCCCAGGGCAGCAAGCGAAAAAAATAGTATATTACATACCGGGGTGGGAAGTCCCCGACCAGGGAAGTCGTTCATTACTGTCGAGAGATTTGATAGTTTATCGAGACGCGCAGCGTCGAGATGAACTATAAAATCTCGAAACGGTAAGGAAACTTCCTACTGAGGTGTGTACACTATTTTATTTACAACCTACATAATAAGAATTTATATTTTTCCTATAAGATATTTATAATATATTTAACTATCTTTTTTAAAAATTACCTGTTAACTATCTTATCTAGTTCGATGCTACTAGGGACACCTTTTTAATTCTATAAAGACATTAAATTTTAGAGGCCAAGAAATAAGCATGGAAAATGAGGGTTGAAAGAGAGGTAGGTAATAAGCCATTACCGCCCTTGGGTGGTAATGAATACCCATTACCTACGTCTAATTTAGAGGTAGGTAATAGGTAATTTCCCACCCTCCTATGACGTTTGTAATGATAGCATTACATATATGGTTGTAAATATAGATTTTTTCGCTTGCTGTCAATAGCAACTACCATCACTCAACCAAATATTTAAAACGTCATTGTCAGTTTGATTTAAAGTTTCAGATTTCATTACTTCATAATACTTAGTTGTACTGCATTATTTGAAATTGATCGTTTGCAGAAAAAACGTTGTATGCATTACGAGCAAAAAGTAACATTTTTGCTCTCCAAGCAAAAAAATTGTACTTTTCGCTCTTAATACATAAATAACTATTTTAATCGTAAAGCGTGATTAATTTTCAATACTAATTCTGCTACGGTTATTGAAATACAAATTTTATAACTGTATAAAGTTAAGTTTTCGCCTTCAAAACCTACCAAACATCGAAACATTTCCGACATCTAGTCATGGTGTACTACACTAATTTTAAATAACTCCATTTTCTATGTCCACAAAAGAACAAAAGAGTAATATGTTATACATGGTCGAAGATAAAATTTTTAGGCGGAAAAGATAGGCTAGGAAGGTATACAGGATTGCATTAACTGAAATTGAAAACTGGTTTGAGGTTATGTTGATGTAAACAACGTGTAAACGCCCCGTGCCTCAAAAAGTATTGAATTTTTAAGTAAAATTACATAGAAAAGTATTATTTGGACCCATAAAAAAACAGAGTCCTGTTTGGCGGCGGAGGATTTTTCCTTGAGTCAGTTTTTTGAGTAACTTTTCTGGGAAAACGTAAAGTGGGGTTAGGATGAGCCAGAGTGATGAAGATGATGAAGCTGAAAACTCTGCAGAGGAGTGCCTCCACTGTAAGGTCGTTATGGAAGCGGGATCTCAATCTTATAGGTGTGATGTATGCTTGGGCCTTGTCCATAAGGAGTGTGCTGACTTGACCCCCTCCGAAGTGAAATGCATGCCTCTGCAGAAACGTGTGTTGGTGTTTCTGTGTAAGGGCTGCATAGGGATTGCAAGAAAGCTGCCTCTTATTGTTGCAAAACTTGACAGGTTGCAATCTGATATTGCTGATATAAAAAATAAAATCAATATGTCCAGTAAGGGCTTGGTATGCCAGACTAACGGTATGACCCAAGGTATGACCTACAGGGATGCAGCTGCAGGTAAGAATAAAAATGTGGTAATTATCAAGCCAAAAGAAAAGAAAACACACAAACAGACAAAACAAGATCTAGTAAAAAAAGTTGACCCTGTCAAGCTAAATCTAGAAATGAACATTGGTAGAAACATTAGAAATGGAGGGGTAACCCTAGAGTGTCGTAGTGAGGCGGAAATGACCGCGGTGAAGGAAAAGATTAAGCAAAAAATTGGAGATGAATATGAAGTACAATTACCAAAAAAAGTGTACCCAAAAATTAAGATAATAAACATTCCAATTGAGATCAGGAAAGATAGTACGGAGTTAAGAAAAAAATTAATTGAACAAAATAACTTAATGGAGCAGAGAAGGGAAAACTTTGTCTTAAATGTGTTCCATATTACAAAGGAGATAAACGGTTACTACAATGTGTTGCTGGAGGTGGATATGGAAACATTTGAAGATCTAACAACCAGGCAGGCGGTTTATGTGAGCTTATATAGGTGTCGAGTATTTGAATTCATAAATGTGATAAAGTGCTTTAAATGCTATGGCTTCCACCACTTTGCAAGTGAATGTAGGGAAGAGGTTCAAGCCTGTCCCAAATGTGCGGGAGAGCACAAAGAGATGGAGTGCCGAGCAGGGAGCTCCAGATGCATAAATTGTGTGCGTACAAACCAAAAACTGGGAACAAGTATGGATATAGGTCATGTGGTATGGGATAGAGCTTGTCCATGTCTAAGAAGGGCAGAAGAGGCATTCAAAGGTAAGCTGAATTATAACGCAGTATAGCAATTAAAATTAAAGTTTGTAGTCTTAAATGTGCAAAGCCTGTTGCCACACATCGATGAAATTGAACAGTATATTAAGAAATATGATATTAAATTGTTCTTTGCAACCGAAGCCCGAATAACTAGTGATATCGAAGATACTGAAATTTATATAGAAGGTTACAATATAGTGAGATGTGATTCAGAAAGCAGGCATACAGGTGGTGTGTTGTGTTATATTAAGAGCAACATTGCCTATGATATCTTGATGATTCTAAGTATCCCAAAAAAATTGTGGATTGTAGCTGTTAGTGTTTTGGATTATGAATGTCTGATCCTTTGCATATATCGTTCGCCCAGCTCAAGTGCTTCTGAAACTTTAAATCATTTGGAAAATATCTTGGAAGATATTATACTGCTGCAGCACAAAAGAATCTTTATTGTGGGAGATTTTAATATCAATCTGGCCAATGAAAACTCTACCTATGGAAGGAGGCTTCTAAGAACAATGAAGACCTTCAACCTAGAACAAAGAGTCACACAATACACTAGAGTTGATGGGGATCATAAAACTATGGTTGACCTGGTATTTACGGATGACAGTGAGGCCTCAGTGAATGTGGCTGATTCCCCCAAAATAAGTGACCATGATCTAGTTATTGTACAAAGTAAAAGCAAACAGAATATGAATGTTCCAAAGGTGATGCCAGCAGACAAACAGTTTACATATCGAGACTTAAAAAATATTGAACCACAGAGGTTCCAAGTTGAGCTGCAAAGCCAAGAGTGGGGTGACAATGGCAACATAAATGATACACTATTACTGTTTAATAAGAACATTATGGACTGCCTGAATATAATGGCACCAGAGCAGACAATGTCCAAAGCTGTAAAGAGCAGCAAGAGATGGTTTGATGCCGAAATTAAACATTTAATGAATGAACGTGATACACTGTATAAAAGGGCAAGACTGGTGAATACTAATGAAAACTGGGTTGCATACAAACTGAAAAGAAATAATGTTGTAAGCGAAATAAGAAAGAAAAAGAAAGCTTACTATGAAGCAGTTATTGATCAAAATAAAGGGAACAGTAAGCTGATGTGGAAAGGAATCAAGGAAATCCTAGGAAAAACAAAGAAGTGTATAATAAAAGAAGTTTACTTCAATGGTGTAAAGTTATGTGATACAAATGTCATTGCAAATGCCTTCAACAACTACTTTATTAGCAGTATACAAGAAATTATAGTGAGCAGTGTACCCATGCAATCTGATGAAGTAGAAGATTTTGATAATAGATTGAATGAAAACCAGAGTTTGAAGGAGTTTCACAAATGTACACACCAAGATGTGAAAGTCATTATTAAGGCACTAAATAAAGAGTATTCAATTGATGGAATTTCAAGAGCTGTTATAGGATTGGGTGGTGAGGTAATGGTAGAGAAATTAAAAGATATTATAAATATCTCTATTGAAACCAGTGAAGTCCCTGATCTTTGGAAAGTCTCTACAATTGTACCAGTGCAAAAAGTGATGAACACCAAGCAATGTGAAGAGTTTCGCCCAATAAATATGTTACCATTATGCGAGAAAGTGTTCGAAATATACTTTAAAAACCAGCTACTCAATCATTTGACTGTGAACAATATCTTGATACCCAACCAATCAGGGTTCCGTGAACACCACTCCTGTGAAACAGCAATCCAGTTTGTGATCTCTAAATGGAAGGAACAAATTGATGTAAATAAGGTTGTAGTGGCTGTATTTGTGGACTTTAAAAGAGCGTTTGAGACTATTGACCGTGACTTATTACTAATGAAGTTAAACAGAATTGGCGTGGTAGGAAATTCAAATAGATGGTTTGCTAGTTACTTAAGAGCTAGGTATCAGAAAGTAAGAGTATGTAATTCTTATTCAGAATTAAGACAGGTTGAGAATGGAGTGCCACAGGGGAGTGTCCTGGGGTGCTTGCTTTTTATAATATATATCAATGATATTGTTGAAAACATGGAAGATGAGGATGTATTTATGAACCTATTTGCTGATGATACTGTTATATCTGTTACCGGGGGCACAGTGGCTGAAGCGCAACAAAAAATCGGTAATGTACTGGCTAAACTAGAAGTCTGGTTAAAATGCAATAAGCTGTTCGTAAACGTCAAAAAAACAAAATGTATGCTATTTTGTGCCCAAAGGTACAATGAGAATTTAGAAGTAAAACTATTAAATGAGAAAATAGAAGTTGTAAGGGAGTATAAGTACCTGGGTTTAGTTATTGATGATAATCTGAAATTTTCTCTACATATAAGATACATTTGTGATAAGATAAGCAAGAAGATTAATTATTTCAATAGAATAAGCACTAACCTTACTATGTATGCACGGGTTTTGGTATATAAATCAATAATCGCTCCGCACTTTGACTACTGTCCCACTATTCTTTTATATACAAATGAGGGAGACAAAGATATGCTGCAAAAGCTGCAAAATCGTGCAATGAGAGTGATATTAAAGGTGAATAGATACACGCCTATTGTGATCATGTTAGACTGTCTGAGTTTTATGAGCATAAAACAAAGAATGATATATAATAATATTATATTTATTTATAAAATGTTAAATAACATGCTGCCAAAATATATGTGTGATAAAATCAGTTTTGTATGTGAAAAACATAGTCATAATACAAGAACGGCAAATAATATATATATTCCTCGTGTGAGCAAGTCGCAAACGCAGGGATCTTTATTCTATAGAGGATTTAATCTATATAATGGGTTACCAATAAATGTTAAGAATATACAATCTTTGGAGGGATTCAAAAGAAAGATAAGCCAAATTGTTAAGCATATATATTAAGATTTACATAGGATACGTATGTATTAAGAAATTAGGCATGTACTTAAATCATATTATGTAGCAAGCTTGCTAAATAAAGGCCATTCATTCATTCATTCATTAAAAGCAATAAATAATGGTCACTCCCAGTTAAACATTAAATAGAATAAAGTGCCGTTAACGCTGAGAAAAGGCAAGAAACGAGATATACAGGGTGTCAATGAAATTCCTATGCCAAATTTCAGGGTATGATTCTACATTAAAAAATAAGAAAATGTTTCATATAAATGTGTGTCCGGAAATGTCTCTATAATGCGCTAGAGCATTTTAAAGATGGCGCCCAAAAAGTGGTTTTTATACTTTATCTTTAAAACTGATTTATGAAATTGTTTCAGTTTTGGGACATCAACTACTATTAATTAGGGGATATTTTGTGTGTTAACGGCAAACAGAATTTCAAATCAGGGGCGTGGCTATTGGGGCATCTATTAATAGTTTTTTTTTAGTGTAGTATTTTTTTTTAGTGTTACACTATTTTTTTATAATTTTTCAATTTTGTCGGTTAATTCTACGTAAAAAAGGTATTCTTCAAAAAATGTGTTTCATTACTAGTTTGTGAGAAAAACGGCGATAGAGGTAGTCGTGTCATAGGACATTTCTTAAACATAATTTTATTAAAATTTCAAGTAAAAAGAAAACTATGATTTATAACAAATGTTCGAAATGACGACCATTCATTTCAATACAGCTCGTCAACCGGTTCCGCATAGATAATCTTACGCGTTCAAATATGTCTGGGGTGTTTCGAATTACTTCGCATTGCTCTGTTACTCTTTGTTGAAGATGCGCTTCATTTTCTAAGGGAACACAGTAGACTTGAGATTTTAAATGACCCCAAAGAAAGTAATCCAGTGGGTTCAGGTCGGGGGATCGCGGAGGCCACGCAACTGGACCACCTCGTCCTATCCGCTTTTCTTGATACACCCGGTTTAAATGATCACGTACCTGAACATTGAAATGAGGCGGAGCTCCATCATGCATAAACCAACTGTCTAGTCTTTGCGCATACGGCACGTCATCAAGAAGGTCAGAAAGGGTGTTTTGCAAAAACTCTACAGTTCACCATTTAATCGGCGTGGCATCACAAAAGGTCGGACCAAATGATCACCAAGTAATCCCGCCCACACATTGAACGTGATTGTTATGAAGATTTTCAATTCCTTCTTGCGTAAAGCCTGCTTCATCAGAAAATAAAATGTTATGAAGAAAGTAACGATTTACTCGATATTTCATTTGCAACTACTGACAAAATTCTAAGCGCGGCTGAAAATCCTGTAATTTCAAAGGCCTGGACACGTTGCAAATGATTCGGTTTTAGTGACTGTTCATGTAAAATTTCCAAAACAGAACTTTTAGGTACATTTTCTATCACCGCCAACTTCCTGGCGCTAACTTTTGGATTCGACAATACAACATCCGACACCCATTCTTTCCTCTCACGTCAGGATTTCGGGTAGTCCGTTGCCTACCACAGTGGCGTCTATCTGGAACAAACGTGCCGTTTTCTCTTAATCGTTGGTGCAAACGAGCAAATATGTTTTTGGAAGGAGTTCGTCGTCGGGGGTATTTTTCTTGATATAGCCTTAGAGCTTTACGATTGCAACCACTTGCCCTACCATACATAAAATGAATATCAGCCATTTCCGAAAATGTGTAGCCTTCCATACTGTGACGGTAATATTACTCAAGAAAATAATGACTTTATTTACGGTGAAATTTTACGTTTAGCAAAAGTCAAACTGACAGTACTGCAGTCAACAAAATTAACCGTATTCAAGTGTCATATTGTCACTTCATGGCCAACTATGAAATTTTAATAAAATTATGTTTAAGAAATGTCCTATGACAAGACTACCTCTATCGCCGTTTTCCCACAAACTAGTAATGCTACACAATTTTTGAAGAATACCTTTTTTACGTAGAATTAACCGACAAAATCGAAAAGTTCGAAAACTAAAAATTGTGTAACATCATTGTCTATATATACCTAGTCAGACATTTCAAATGGCTTAATTTCTCCAAGGCTTTTATTTAGCTAAAACTATGATAGATGTCGCTCGAAGATTGAACCCCAAATATTTCAAACATTTCAGAAGGGAATAAATTTTTTTGCAGCACCATCTACCTGCCTGTTGTGTCTGTGTGATAAGATAAGTAAACATGATTTGCCGTCCTCGACGCTGCCGTGGCGTATTTTCTTGATTTGTCTTGACGGCATCAGTATATGTGGATTAGATTCCTTTCGACAGTACAAGACCGTATTTTGACTTTCTGTTAACCTTTAAGGTCTACATGTACTGTGTTGTACTCCGTGCACAGTGTGGCGCTTGATAATTCATTTATTTAAAACTTTTTCACCGACACGTTTCTCCGAAGGAAACTGATGAAATGATAATTCGGGATTTATAGAATTGAATTAATTTGGAATTTTTACAGTTTCCATATGACCAGACACTCATTTTTTTCTTTTAATTAACTGAACAAAACACATATACTGAATTTTTATTTTTAGCCCTATAAGCCCACTGCACTTTGTGGTATTTCGTTATTGTTTAACGGTTTAAAACTTTATTGATATACATGGCAACCAACAACAAAAAATGAGTAAGGTTTATGGTCACGCGAACTCAACCAACATTATACCTACATTGTTATTGATACTGATGTGAATGATGTAATATTGTGGCAAGTTAACCCACATAGTATCCAATGGATTTGTGCCCTAATCTTGAACAGTTTTTTACTGTTCTAATTCCATGGCCGAGGGTTTTTTTTTATTTAAATTTTCATTATAATTTTCCATAAACTATATGTGAATGAAAACATTTTAGCTTGTCCTGGGGGTTAAGTAGAACAATTATTAATAGATTTCAACTGGTTCAACCCCAGACTAAAATTTAAAATGGAGATGGAAAAGAACATATTATATCTTTCCTTGATTTAATGATTGTTCGTTGCACAGACGGGTCTTTTAAAACCAATTGAAACATGAAACCTTCAGATTCAGCCCTTTTTGGTCAATTACCTGTCACCCACATCTTAAAAAAATTGCTGAAAGTAAAAAATATACCTGAACTAACTTAAACTAAAAACTCCAATTTGTTCAAACTAAGTAGTACACAATTTACAATTATTACCTATCATCTCTTATCAATGAAATTATAAATGAATATAAACACACTTTACTAAACTAATTAAATGGTTTCTAACTGATTTTTGGCCCTAATTCTCACTTTTTCGTAAAACACAAAACTTGCATTTTGAGACGTTTTCAGTCAAATTTCACTTATTTTGCACCAAGAATGTAACTATACTAAATACAACAAATTAGAAGATATGATTAACATCCATATTTATAGTCATAACTTGAACAGGAGCATGTGCTCAATCAAAAAAATTTTGAAGTCAATCCATATATTTCAAATGAAAACTTAATGTCAAAGCCAGACTTGAGGCTTACTTGGAGTGAAATCATGACTATAAATATGGGCACAGATCAGACAGACCTGATTTTGTCATAAAATTAAATTTCTTCAAAAACATATTAAAACTTACATTTTTGGACTTCGCTTTGAGTCATTTTTTACCATTTTCGCTCCAATCTTAATCTATTTTTTTCAAAAACTCCAAATTTGCAATTTTTGTAGTTTTAAGTAGTTTCTGATTTTTGGCCCTAATTCTTACCTGACTTTTTCGAAAAACACCAAACATGCATTTTGGGACATTTTCAGTCAGATTTCACCTATTTTGGAGTAAAAATGTAACTTTATCAAAAACAACAAATTAGAAGATTTTATTAGTTTTGCCTGATTTTGTCATAAAAAAAAATTCTTCAAAAACATGAAAAACTTACATTTTTGGATGCTTTGAGTCATTTTTTACCAATTGTCGCTCTGATCTTAATCTTTTTTTCCAAAAACTCCAAATTTGCTTCTTTTTGTAGTTTTAAGTTGTTTCTGATTTTTGGCCCTACCTAATTCTTACCTGACTTTTTCGAAAAACACCAAACATGCATTTTGGGACGTTCTTATTCAAATTTTACCTATTTTGGACCAAAAATGTAACTACCAAAACTAAAACAACAAATTAGAAGATTTAATCCGTTTTGCCTGATTTTGTCATAAAATTGAATTTCTGCAGAAATATGAAAACTTGCATTTTTGGACGCTTTATGTGATTTTTAACCAATTTTCGCCCTATCATTAATCTATTTTGTTTTCAACAACTCTTAATTTGCATTTTTTTTTCTCTACAAAACATAAAATAATTTTGTTTACTTTGGTGTAAAATCAAACATTTTTTATCTGTTCAAAAAACTATTAACTATTATACTATATATATTATAAATAAAAATATATTAACTAGGCAAACCATCAATATTGATTGCTAAATTGATTGAATCAGAATCTATTCAATCAATTTAGCAATCAATATTGATGGTTTTCCTTTAAGCAAAAGCTCTGGTAGTCAGTTTTGTCTATTTTTATGTTGTATAAAGTCAATAAAAATGTAGAAAATGAGGTTTTTTGATAGGAATCTACCACGAATTTGAAAAAGTAGATAATTCTGATGTTCTTTTAGTGGATTTTTTAACGGACTCTCAACAGTTAAATATCCGAATTTCCTATAATGAAATTTCTGTAGATATTAATGTTTAAATGTTGATATGTGATTTTCCAGCAAAGTCCTTATTTCCGATCTTTTTTTGTCCCTTGTTTTTGAATTAAATATCCAACGTGTTTACTATTCATGCCCTAAATCTTCAATAGAAGCCAACTTGAACTAAAATATATCTTTTCTTGATTGCGATATTGTAGCAAAACGTACTGATTGCTCTTTTAGAGCAAGAATTCAACTTGAATATTATCAAAAGAAACAAAAATCATTGATTGAAAAATTTAGCATATCCCAATCAAAGTGTATAATTTATTTTAACCATTAATATAGCAGAACTAAAAAGAAGCGAATGTCCAGTTCCGTATTTTCATGGACGTCCAATGGATGTCTACTGAATGTTCAGGTTAGTTTAGGCTAGTTGGATTGGATGTACAATGATGTCAGTTGGATGTACAATGGATATCAATAGTATTTTTTTGAACATCCAATGGATGTACATAATGGAAGTAAATTAGATGTTGGATCGGGCGACAAATTGGATGTACAGGGTATCCCATTTTCGGCACTTTTGAGGGGTATCTCCCTTATTTTTAAAGATAGAGGGTTGCGGTTTTCACGACAGTGTGCTACTTTTTTGTGAAACTAAAGATGGCGCCAGCAGAATTTTTATAGCCCTTTTGGTTTTTGAGATACAGGGTGGAATTGAAAAGTATCGCTTTTGAGGCACCCCCCGTATTACAGTTATGTTTAAACTTATCGAAGAAGTTAAAACGCATTCTTAAACAATTTTTTCCGTGGAATCCAGTGGCGTTGTTAGTTCTTTCCTAGCAACTTCAGTTTTTGAGTTACGAAGCAAATATATGTTTTTTTAAATGGAACACCCCGTATATTATCTTTTTATTTTATTAGTCATAATGTGGGATTTCCAAAAATATATAATTGTATGCAATTGTTTTCAAAACGAAGCTCAGAATTTAAGATTTTCTTAAATTTTCATTTTTGTCCAATTCGTTGGTAGTAGGCTATGACTAGATGGCTAGCTTATTTGAAACAAAAGGCAATATGTCAAAAACTTTGTGGTTTTGTCACTCTTTGTTTTTATTAGTAATATGCTTGTTGTTTTGGTGTTTCTATTTTACTATTTAGCTGCTAATTAAATTAATTTTGTTACAATAATGGCGGTTTACGAAAATTATGAGAAGTATGATATGTTGGTTTGTTTTATACAATCTAATGAAAATCCCCAAGAAGCTTCGGAAGTATATTTCCAAAGGTAAAGTATTTTGCACGCTATGGTTAGGATACCATCTTAGGGGTCGTTTTTGCTATTATTAGATATCCAGAGAGAAGGCAACCTTTCCCAGACATATTTGCCCGAATTAAATCAAATCTAGTAGAGCACGGATCATTTGTCCAGCCCAGGCCTAATTCATACTCCAAACAAGATAGAGAGAGAAAAGAGATAAACGTATTGGGTTATGTAGAAGCAAAGCCTTCATCTTCTTGCAAGCATATAGAGGAAGCAACTGGTGTATCCAAGTCTGATGCTCAGAGAATTTTGAAAAAATATAGGTATCACCCCTATAAACTCCACATAGTTCAACGTTTACACCCTGGCGATGCCGAGCGCAGAATGTTGTTTTGCCAATGGTATTTACAACAAATCCATACTGATGAATCTTTTGGCAGACTCGTTATTTGGTCCGATGAACGTTATTTTTCAAGTGCGGCAATTTTTAATCGCCATAATACTAGACATTGGTCCACAGAAAATCACCATTTAACTTTTGAGAGGGCACAACAAGGACGTTTTGGGGTTGGAGTCTCGTGTTTCATTTTTGGAAGACGCATAGTCTACAGAATTATTGAAGGAGGTCTGACAGCGCATCGTTACCGAGAAATTCTTGAGGAAGTTATTCCAGAACTGATGGAAAATGTTCCCTTGGCCCTTTATAATGCCGTTTTTTTTCAACAAGATGGTGCCCCAAGCCACAACTCTGCCCTTTTAAGGGAATTTTTAGACGATAACTTTCCTCAAAGGTGGATTGGTACCTACGGACCTGTAAGGTGGCCCCCTCGATCTCTCGATCTTTCAATTTTGGATTTTTTTTATGGGGTTTTATGCAAAATGAAGTCTATAAAACACAGTATCAGTCTCGAGCGGAGCTTCTTGCGGCAATCAATTTAACTTTCCAAAATTTGCAAAGAAGGCCTATGATTCTTTTTAACGCGATTAGAAGAATAACGAAAATGTGCCAATTTTGCATACAGGAAAATGGCCGTCATTTTGAAAACCACCTTTAAAAACTGTTTACTTAATTATGTTGAATGCTGTAATAAATAACTAATAACTGAGATACTGAGATTTAAAAAAGATTTTTTGTATTAAATTTGAAGATGTTATAAATTAGAATAATTATTACTTACATCGATTTTGTTCCTAATAATATTTTAGCCATAGCCTACTACTTACGAATTGGACAAAAATAAAAATTTAAAAAAATCTTAAATTCTGAGCTTTGTTTTGAAAATATTTGCATACAATTATATATTTTTGGAAAGCCCACATTATGACTAATAAACTAGAAAAATAATATACAGAGTGTTCCATTTAAAAAAACATATATTTGCTTCGTAACTCAAAAACTGAAGTTGCTAGGAAAGAACTGACTACGCCATTGGATTCTACGGAAAAAATTATTTAAGATTGCGTTTTAACTTCTTGGATAAGTTTAAAGATAACTGTGATGCGGGGGGTGCCTCAAAAGCGATACTTTTCAATTCCACCCTGTATCTCAAAAACCAAAAGGGCTATAAAAATTCTGCTGGCGCCATCTTTAGTTTCACAAAAAAGTAGCACACTGTCGAGAAAACCGCAACCCTCTATCTTTAAAAATCAGGGAGATACCCCGCAAAAGTGCCGAAAATGGGATACCCTGTACAATGGATATCGGGTTTTGTAAAATCTATATCCACTGGATATCATTGAGGATATCCATGTCCACAACTGTATGTCCATTGAATATCCAGTGGATATCAATTTGCTATATGGGAACTTTTTTAATATAATTAAGATATCTTCTGCCTTTTGTAACCCCGGGTGATTACCCTAAAAGAGTTCAGTTGGCAATAGTTTCCGTAAATATAGAAATAATGCCTAATTAACTAAATATATCAAAATTTGGAATTTTTTATATCTAATATTATAATAAGCTCGGCGCGATGGTAAAATATTGTATTCTCGATCGTAAGTCATGACTTTACACTCTTCTGTTATGATATTTTTTCACTGTTGGTAGAAAAATAGATGATATTAGGTCCCTGGATTAAGCCAAAAAAAAAAACTCAAAATCTTAATAATTAAAAATGTGGAGGAGTTTAGGTAGATTGAGTTGTTTGTTTGAGGATTGATTTTTTCCATTAACGCTGATAAGATAAAATTATAAAAAAATAAAAATGGAAATATATTTCACGTTATTTCAAGACAAATAAGTCTTTTCTTTTTCGAATAACACACACAGTAGATTTCTAAAGTAAGTACATCCCTGGTTCAACCATTCGAATAATGATATGTAAGTACTATATTTTCAAACTCGGCCAAAGATGGGATTTAGGGTGTTTTAACCAACTACGGAAAAATCGATACGGCGAAGGCGAGATTACAGAACCCTTCCCAAAATTTTCAAATCGGAACTGGCATACCTCTGATTTAAGTACCGTCGCAAACACCAGATGTCGCATACGTATTCTGAGTCGTTTAAGCGTAGAGAATTTGGGAGCGTTAGATTGTCTGACTAGATGTATATAGACAATGGTAACATTAAAAAAAACTGATTAAATATTAATAGGTGCCCCCATAGCCACGCCCCTGATTTGAAATTCTGTTTGCCATTAACACACAAAATATCCCCTAATTAATAGTAGTTGATGTACCAAAACTGAAACAATTTCATAAATCAGTTTTTAAAATAAAATATAAAAACTACTTTTTGGGCGCCATCTTTAAAATGCTGTAGCGCATTATAGAGACATTTGCAGACACACATTTATATGAAACTTTTTTCTTATTTTATAATGTAGAATCATACCCTGAAATTTGGCATAGAAATTTCCGGACACCCTAAATAAAAGCACACATTTTCAACATTTGATTTCAAAAAGTAGAAAAAAATAGAGGTTGCCTCATTTCTTCTATGTCACGCGGTATAAGCGAATAGTCTCGATCGGTTTTTGATGACCTTCAGTTTCACTTGCCGTACTTTTGACCACCAATTTCCTATAACTCCCAGATTTTGTGTAATAAAGATATTCGATAGGCAATAAAAGTATAACAATCTTCATTTAGCAATATGAAAGTCAATATTCCTGACAACAGATATTTATTTTATTAGGAGTATAAGTTATACTTTATGTGACGGAGTGTAAAAGTTTAAACGCCGAGCGTAGCGAGGCGAATTAAATACACACGAGTCACATAGAGTAGCTTATACTCCGAATAAAATACAATATTTTATTACAACAATTAATGCATATAATACAGGAAATGTAACTTCTAATTCCACTCAATCCCATTAAAAAACAACACCTCCTAATTTTAGTCTGCTTTGTATCCATATCTACCGTATAACACCAGCTGACAATGATGCCTCGAAAGTAAATTTGATGACAAGATATGTTTGTCAGGTTTTCGTTTTTGTAAAGGTGTTTTAAATTAAGTTCGAGGCCGATTAAATAGCAAAAAGCCAGATGCAGAAGAAACAAGTTTACCAACTACGCCACCGAGAGTAGCTGCAGTGGCGAAATTAGCAGTTTATTTTTCATATTTTCCCTTGAGCGGCGTATAAGTGTTATACGCCGCCGGATTATAACACTTATACGCCGCTCAAAACAGGTGTCAAAAATGTGACACTTATACCTTCATAAAATAGTCACTAAAGTTGTGGTTATATGACGTTTGAAAATAAAAAAAGTTTTCTAAGAATCTGATATTTAATTTATGATTTATAAAAAGGAATGTTCATCGACCCATCCTGCACTGACAATCAGTTCTTCGCCAACTGCAAGCTGATCGTGAAAGCGCAATTCTGCAACCACCGGTACTACGCCAAGTTCTGCTGCAGGTCGTGTACGGAGGCCGGCCAATTGCCAACTAATCGGTACGATCGGCAGAACGCCTTGGACACGAACGTAATTTAGGACAAGAATGAACATTTTGCAGCTTAGAAAATATGTGTTTCGGTTGGTAATCGGCAAGCCTTAAAATAGTTTCGAGAAAGGCAAGGGCAGAATGAAAAAAATGTCTTACTTTCTGAGTCATTCTAAAGTTTTCTGAAATTTGAAGTTTTGCAAAACACATTTTTTAAAAGTTAAACGAAAAATAAATCAATATTTGGCATTTTTTTTTCCCCAAGAAACCTTATACTCGTATGCCAGAGAGAGAGAGAGAGTAAGGCACAAATCTTTTTGTCAAACTCACTTGTCTTGCCTTACCTGTCTTTCAAAGCTTGTGTAGATTTTGATAACTGAAAATAATTAGTATTCTTTTTAATTTTGAGCGGCAATTGCAATTCTGTCCTTCGTAACAGTTGACAATAGTAGTAGCTAGCTGTAGATATATGTGCCAAAATATAACATTGTTAATACAATATTTACTTTACTTTAAACCGACGTATTGTAAAGAAAGCTTAAATGACATGTTAACTTTCGTTTGCACAGCTTCACCATAAAGTTCAGCTAAAGTGGACCTAAAAACTTACCATATAAAATGCTGTGCAAAAATTGGTAGGTGATGGATCGTTTGTCAACAATGTATTATGGCAAATTTGAAGGTTCACCTTAACTTAACTATATGGGAAAGTTGTGCAAACCGCCGTAATTCGACTGACTTAGGCTTTCCTTAAAACATTTCGGTGCCTAGGAAGGTGTCAATGGGTATATTTCTAACAACAGGAACTTTTACTGTATTCTCTCTGTGAAGTACCTAGTAAAGTTTCACCAGCATAGCAACAGCTTTTGATAGTTAGAATAATTCTGTTTAAAAACTGTGATACAGTTATTTTACAATTCCGTTTTCACAGTTCCAACCAAATGAATCATGCTCTTGTAGATACATGGAAACAGATCCCCTTTAAACTGTGCAATTATGTATTGCTGTCGTGTAAATATAATGTTAGTAATTTATAAAAGTAATGTAAAAATGTGTTCACTTCAGTATAGATAAAAGTTAAAAGAAAAGTGTGCGTGTTTTTTTTAAACAAGTTGGTCAGCAGAAATCTTGAGTTGGTTTGTTTATGGTGTGCTTTTACTCTCACGAGTTGTTTTTTCTTTTTTTTTTTACTACGCGCGCCGGGCGCTCATAGTTTAGGAAATATCCGAACGCTGTGGGCAAACTGCTGCAGAACTTCTTTTAGGTTGAAGTCCACGCGCGCGGAGCGCCCATAGTTTAGGAAATATCCGAACGTTCCTCTGATGTATCCCAAAGTGCTGTAAAACTATCAACAAGAACCTGATGATACCTAAAAGTAACTGAAAAGTCGAAACGACGGGGTGTTCATTATAAAACTTCATCTAACAGGCTATTAAATTTTGACAGAAGACTGTTATTCTTTGATCCTTGTCTTTTGACATTTCACAGCCAACTAGATGAAGTTTTATAAAGAACACCCTGTACTTTATTTCATATTCGCAAACTTAACAGCTTTTGAAGAAAGGTAAAAAACGTTCAATAATTCATAAAACGATATAAAGTGGTACTATGAGAGTTATGTAACCACAAGGAACGATACTGCTGATATTGCAATGCCGATTCCTAGTAACATAATAATTATTGTTTATATATTAGTCGCGTAGTAAGAAGTTACATTGTATTAGCCATTAGTTGTACACTTCACTTCGTTATTGATTTTCATAGAGTATAGTCATATTGCGGGTCAACCTTTGTTGTAATCTTAAGCGAATAAAAGTTTTTTAAAATAATCTTATCGTGGACGATTACTTAACTGGCGCAGTCGTTGTAGGATCTCAGAAGATTTTTGGCACCGTCCTAGGTTTAGAAGCAGTTTCTTCTAGAAGCCAGGCATCCAGAAGTCGTCAGTTTCCAGTGTTTGCTGATATCAACCTATCCTGAAGTGAGCCCACTGTTGCGGACCGCATAAACAGTACCGTAAGTGAGTTTCCTTCTTTCTCCTTTCTAACCTTAACTATTGCCAAAAATTTTATAATTTTCACTTACTATTCAATTTCTAATTTTTACCGTAAATTTATCTTAATTTAATTTACGTTTGAATGTCAGTAAGTGAGATTGATGATCATATCTTAGATATTTCAAATATCGATTTAAATAATTCTTTAGAACTTGATACTACTTTAACCAATATTGAAATAGATATGGCAACTCTTGCAGCAGCAAAAGAAATTGCTCGCACACAAAAAACCTTCAGCGGTAAAAGGGAGCATTTAGAATTTTTTATAGCTAGTATAGATATATTTTATCAGAGATATTTTATAGGGACCCAAGATGAATCACTTAGAGAATTTGTTTTTCCATCTATCTGTTCTAAAATCTCTGATGAAGCAAGCGATTTCCTATTATGTAGGCCAGATTTAAAAGCTTGGCCTTAAATTAAGCCAGCCCTTAGGCAAAATTTTGGCGATCGTATATATAGATCAGTTTTATTGCAGCAACTTAATTTCTTAATAAAACATAAAAATGAGAGCATTCTAGACTTCATAGAAAGGCTCAAAGTTCTTGAAACTCGAATATCTTTGAAAATAGTCGCAGATTTAAGTTTAACTAACGCTACCAAACAGACTCTAATAGAACAAACTGAATTAACAACTGTTACTGTACTAATTAGCAATGCACCTAGTGAATTAAGAACCATTTTAATGTTTCATAACCCAAAAACGTTAGAAGACGCTAATACTGTAGTAAACTATTCTTTGGTCGAACAACAAATTAACGCTCGATTTTCACAACCCCAATTTTCGAAACCAACACAATTTCAAAATAAAACCCAATTTCCACAAAAGCCCGCAAACAATTTTATGCCTTTCGAATACAGATCCCAGTATCAAACTCCGAATGTCCCACCAAATTTTGGGCAAAACTTTAATGGACGGTCGTCATACGTCCAACCATCATTCTCCAGCCAATCTACTAACTTTCAAAATACACCAAGAAATAAACAATTTCCTTCCAACAGTCAAGCATTTCGAAAATCTCTAAACGTGTTTTCTAAAGAAAACTCGCATAAACCAACACATTCCCCAATACCCATGTCTGTATCTACGAGAAATCGCACATTGCAGACCAGAAATACTCAAAGGTTTTCTCAAAACAGAAATTTCAATAATTACCAGTAAAACCCCTCATATTTTGCATAAATTACTTATTTATCTGACGGTACCCCTGTACCCATTCAAGCTGAAAACGTCGAGAACCTTGAAAATTACCAAATGGAACAATACCCCCAAGCTTACGAACCGCAAGAATATTTCGGTCTCGGTAAAACCCCAAAGTTTTACCGAGGACACAACTCAACAAAATGAAAACGAAAATTTTCAGGAAGTCCCCAAAGACACCAGTCCGCCTTAAGCCTAAACACTTTCCAAGTTAATTTTTTGCCCTATATCGAACTTACAGAACCCCCGGCTAAACTCTTAATAGACACAGTGCGACGCCCTTTCTCAGGACCGCTGATACTTAATAAATTCGTTGAGTCTCGGGCGCCACCCTTTGATATTTATAAAGCGACAAAGGGACCGCTATTTCCTACAAGGTAGCTTTTAAACAAGGGAGAAATATTCCAGGGATTTTTAGATTAAAACACCAGGAGTAAGGAACAATAATAGTGTGTATTAAACTACGGTAAAACAACATTCAAACACCTACTAATACTACGACTGTTAGTGAATCTCTATAACTACATACGAACACATCCTAAAACTATGAAATTAATAACAGCGAGAGGGGGGCAACTCTTTACTTAGCGAAGGAACTTCTGATGAACCAGGGAAAACGGGAGGTTTCGGTAATAAACCAGTACACTCTGTACTGGATCGGAAACTTCAATATTGCGTACAAGCAGTAACAACAATATGAAACGGTAACGGAGCTTTGGGACCACTGGGACTGGGGTTTCGGAGGAGGCGTATACTTTATAATTCGGATCGGATATAGTCGGTTTCGGTTTATTCACATCCGGGCTGGCTTTGAAGATCGGTGCTATGGGCAGCCCAGGATGTAAAACAGGACGGTGACGGAATCGGTGAAAGGTCCAAATCGGATTTGGAAGAAGCGGTACGGTGAGGGGTGTGTTAGCGATTTTCCCGGGTTACATATGAACGCATCCTGTGATGAACAAAATGAACGCGGCCAGAATCAGCATGGCACCGAATACTGTTGAGATTTATACGAAGAGTCGCCTTTGGTTCCAATGTTCGAAATGTGAACGTTCGAGTAGGCGTTGGAATCCCGACATCAGCCACTGCCACCTAGACTATAAGGCCGTGAAGCAGAGTCTGTGCCGTCACAGTCGTGGTCCAAGGTCACCATTTGAAATGGATGGATTTCAAATGATTTCGTGTATATTTTACGTGATTTTACTGTGATTATTCTGTTTTTAATGCGAATTTTGTTTTAATGAACATTACTGGACTTTAGGAAACGTATTAAAGTTTGTGCTAAATTCGGAACTATGCATTTTAGTGTTTAAAAACTGTGAAAATGCCTTACCGGTACTGTGTCGGGGTGCAACACAAACTTAAAGAATGGACCTAAAAAATCGGTTTTTTGGTTTCCCAGGGATGAAGATTTAAGAGAAAAATGGATTAGAGCCTTTAAAAGAGAAGATTTCGTGCCTGGAGAACATAGTAGGGTACATTTATACATAAATAAGTAACAAGAATTTTAGAGAAAGTTAGGTTATTATTATTTATTAACAAAGCATGAATTCCATGAACTTTGTAGAAAACTGGCGTTTTAAGTATGTGAGTTGCATTTTCGCAAGGATGAAGTACAGAAAAAGTTTATTTTTTATAATCAAGAAACAGATCAGACTTTGCAAGCCCCTTTGGACATTCCAAAATTGATCTGTGGTAAGAACTTATTACACACTTAACTTATGCTTTTAAATTATATAGTCTCCATTTAACTATTAAATCTCTGAGTATGAAACAGATCCCTTGAAGGGATACTTTTATTTATTGAGTTGAGAAATGAACTTGTACCATGCCAGTCATATTCCTAGGAAAAGCAGAGGATAATAAGATAATGATGTCAACATGTTTGTCTTCTGTAACATTCATTCATATTTTTGTTAAGTCTTTCTTTCACTCTTTTACAGTATCAAGCTGCTGTGGCTTGGATGCATTGTTGTATAAGCTATACCTTCTAAATAAAAAACGTATGTTTCTTGAATTAACTGTTTTATTTTTGATTGCTAAGGGCCAAATGTTGTAATAATCAAAACATGTTTTATTTGTGTGGGTTTATCCAACTTCTTAGTTGTAGTCATAATAATTGTATTCTCAATTTTCACCCATTACAACCCGTGTAAACAAAATATCCATGGCAAGCCTTGTTTTTGGGTTATAATGGATGAAAATTAGGAATATGATTACGACTATGACTAATAATAAGTTGAATAACCCGGGATTTACTACAATGAAAAGTTGTTGGCAATTTAATCTTATTTAATTACCTATAAATAGAAAAAAAACAACTTCCTGCAGATTACAACATTTTGCACTTTCTCATACAGTTTTACATCACTGCATACAGTTTTTATTACTTTGAGTCCTTGATGTTACTACACACACTAGCACTCAAATCCTCTCGAAGTAGGGAGGAAGTAGGCTCGATACATCTCTGTTTATGGAAGTAAGTAGGTAGGTACTTTCTGGACACTGGCACTTTCCAACTACTATTGAGTTTCTACCATTTTGACTGTGAAGACCTCACTAAAGAAGTTCTATGCAGGACATCAAATTTTGGGTATAAATGGTAGGTATATGATGATCTCTTGCTTATTCCTTTAAGAAAATGAACAGTTAAAAGATAATGTAATTCCTAAATTTTTAACAGAAATATGAAGTTTACTGAGTTTGATCTTAGTCATGTAGTACATTTACACCACATGGACCAAATTAGACCAAGGAACAAATTGAGTACCTAATCAACTTGAATCAAAGTTTGTCAAAGAACAGCTGTTTTAGTTATAAATGGAAGCTTTGGCCCTTTTCGGAAACTGCAATCCAATTCCAGAATCCAATTTGGGGCTAAAGTGTTTACACCATAAAAAAGACTGTTTGATCTACCTCCTTTACTCTGAACCAAATATTTGATTCCCAGTGTTTACACCACAGTGACATCATTTGATACTTGGACCAAATGTTTGGTCCATGCAGTGTACCTAAATGAGTAAATGTAATACATGGTCTATATAGGAATACGTTGAGAGCAAATAAATCTGTTTATGTAACAAATTTTGAAATTTGTAACAAGGTGTTACATAAAGGAGCTAGGGTTTTGTATAAAAGAATATAAATGATTAGAAAATCTTTTTGCATTCTTTGCTCTGGGTGAAATAACTCTTGGGAAAAAAAGCTACATTCTTAATAGGTATATATTAAAAAGTTAAATGCCACCCTCTATACTTGCCTACTGGCAAGTTTACTGTTCTAGTTTATAGACTTTAGTCTGGCCTTTTTCAAATTCAGGAATCAGGATGTGTCACTGAGGGTTAACCTAACTTTTTTTTATGAAACTATGTAGGTACTCTGTATTTTAACTTACCCTACTATTTTCTTCAGATATAGATTAGCTTACATCCATTTTTTCTTCACACCCCCATTCCTTTGAAACCAAACAACGGATTTGCTAGACCTGTTTACATTGATTTCGCACCGTGACACCCAACCACGTTTGAGAAATTTTCAACACTTTTAAAGCACTTGTTGTTAGTCTAAATGCAGCACTAGCTGCAAGAAATGTCCTAAAGTCCGGCACAATGTATAAAAACAAAATTATGAATACAAAATGAATAATATTAGTCGCAAAGTCGAAAAAAATATTTGAAATCCATACAATTCAAATGGTCTCACACTAGTGACCTTGGACCACGACTGTGACGTCACAGCTTCTGCTTCACGGCCTTATGGTCTAGGTGGCAGTGCATCAGCCCGGTTGGTCTTAACTGCGCATGCGCAAAATTTATTATGAGGATCAGGGTTGTTACAAGCTACACAATTGTGCAAAATGCTACACAATCCATTAACGAACTGCACGGCTACACCCCAATAGTAAATAAGCCCATTTTACTGCACATTATCAAAAAACTGCACAGAAAACTACACAACTGAAGCGGACCTCGTATTTCGAATACATTTTTTGTAACTGCTTGAACTCTTGAACCGCTCGCATCGCATGTAGCAAGGCGAGAGTTATCCTCTTTGGCGAGAGTCACACTGCTCGCTCTTTTCCAGAGTTGTCAACCATGGCTACTTTTAGCCAAAGTGGCGACTTTTTGTCACTTTTTGCGACTTCGAATTGGAAATGGCGATTGGCTACAAAATTAGCGGAATTTAAGCTTTGATTGGTGAAAATGTGGCGACAAATCATGAACCAGTTCGAGTTCTGTTTTTCTTTTGCTCTTTTTATACATTTTACCCTTTTTACTCTGAATATTCAAAGACTTTTGTTGCCAGTTAATTCTGTTACGTATTCGTCTTTCTTTGTCTTGGCTGTTTGATTTGTTTCGTTATTCTTTCTTGTTCATGTTCATGTTCATGTCCAGCTCCAGCCGACCTTCCGCGGCATCCGCCTTTGTCCTGTCTTGTCATCTTCACCTCACCTGACGCTTATTTTTAAGGAAGGAGTGAAAGTGAGAATTGCTGGCCAATGGAATTCGTCAAAAGAATTTTTTAATCAATCAAGGTTGTCAAAATTCTCACTTGGCGCGGCGAATGGCGATTTTCTCTTTCTTAGAGTTGGCGCTTTTTGGCTACTTTTTTTCTTGATCTGGCGACACTGAATTGGAAAGGTTGGCAACTCTGTAATCTAATCTTGTTAGAAAATGGAGCAGAAACAATAAATTATTAGTGTCTACACTATGAGAGAACAGATTTTGCTATTTTACTATCATCCATGTAAACATGTCATTTATATGTCAATTTCTGAGCTTACTAGATGAATAACCTTTTTGAAATGGACTATATCTACAAGATTTTTATAGCCAACTGGGGAGCTTCATTTTCGATCTATTCAAATCTATTGGGAGGTTCTCCGTATATACAGGTATATGCAAACATTGCAAACAACTGATATCGTTTTCGAGTGGCAGAATTAGTGCAAAATGAATGTATTGTTGTCTTTTTATTTAACGTCAGTGAAGTAGTATGGAAATATACTAGTTTTGCACTAAAATTGTCAATCGAAAACGCCATAAGCATCATTGAAAATCTTTGATTTTTTATTGGTGCACAATGCTACACAATTTTATTTGAAATTTGTACACATATATAAATCAGTCCGTAACAACCCTGATGAGGATTGTGGTTACTGGGTTCTTTTGTTTACGGTTCCGGCCATTTTGACAATCAAAAATTACGTTTTGCAAATAATTTACAGTAATTTTTAATTTCAGCAAAGTTGGTGTAATAGAATTGCTGTTTTCAATTAGTAAAAGGAATCTTTGTTTAGCAAGAATTGCGCGAGATTCGCTAACGCAACGTGTCAAGTGACGGATTTATTGGATTCTCGTATTTCGAGAAAGCGTCATGCAGGTACACCAGCCGGCACCCAGTTTTCCTGTTTCTGCTCCACTCATTTCTCAATAATATCAATTTTTTTTATTATCAAATGATCTACACACACTTTTCAGTACAGTCTTGTGCTTGTGTAGTACCTAAAGATGTAAGTATCCAGTATCTAGGTGTGTAATAATTTGGTATGGTGTTGGTGTGAAAGAATGAAAGGTAGGGGCAGCATGAGTTTGAGGTAGTTTTTTGAAATAGTCCCTACAAAGGAACATTGTGTTCACAGCTGTTGACAACCCTGGCCTTGTTGTAAAGACTGTAAAGCATACATGAGTCCACAGTAAGGTTAGGGCTCATGTATGCTTTACAACTTTTCTTTTATTCAACAGCTCATAAGTATGGCACTCTCCTTTCATTTTGTTCATCACTTATGCCATTTGCATTTGCTAGTATGATTAAGTAGGGCTATCGGCTATCCTTACCCCTATTTTGAAATGATAAACACTGGTTGTGGTAGGTAAGTTAAAAATTCTCGTTTTTTAGGAAGGGTTTAGTAAGTCCTGCACACTGGAGAGTATATAGAACCTTTGTTTAAAAGAGAAAAAGGATATATTTTAATCAAGTTCCAGCAGATGCTCTATTAGGCCAGAGATCCACTATCCCAGTTAATAATGTATTTATATCCTATTCATATGGAAGCAAAGTGACTCTCGTCTTGCTAGACAATTATGCTATGGGTACATCCACAGTGCAGTTAAGGTTTGTATAAAGATTTTGATACTTACATTAAAACTACTAGGACCAGAAATAGATTATGCCTATGCCATTTTCAATGTGTGCACATTAAGCTCTCCTCTCATTTTTGACTCAAAAGCAAGTAGCTGGTTTGGCAATTTATGCTGCATTAGCTTTTCTGCATACTTATGTCTATGTCAGCTACCTTACTAGAAATGTATTTATGAAGGTTTACGGGTGCACTATTTACTAAGAAGCATATTAGAAGGCATACTTTTGTACCAAAAAACTAACAATATAAGGATGCATCTTAGCACTTAAGGTAAATTATTACTTTTCTTTTGCAATGACTAAAGTTCAGAAGCCTTTTACTGTTAAGGTACCAAATTATTTTTTTTTAGTGAGATATGAGGGTAAATAATTACATATTGTGTAAACCCTGTTTTTTATCTCTTTTTTTACTTACCTCTTATCTTGTTTTAGGGTTTCAGAATAGTCTTGAGAAGAGGTTTTTTTGTGGAAATGAGATGTGGCAGAGTTTTTTTCCTTATGTAGTACCAACCTAGGATTCAACCATGGAAAGGCGACTTATAAATAGATAATAAAGGAAAAGATTTGTGTGTTTCAAAGAAATTCCAGGGTGCCACTAAGGTTTCAAGCATGTAAGTTAGCATCAAATTTCATACTTGATTAAACCCTCCTTTTAATCTAAACTAAGAATCAATTGAAATGATACACCTTAAATTTTGAATGAACTTTAAAACTGTCTACCTCTAAAGCCACTCAACCGATTTTCATTGGAAATGCCATTTTGGTAAGATCCGTGTATAAACTGCTTTAAGTGGTTATGTACTCGCTTATATGTTTTGCAGGTTACATAATACAGGGTTCAACAAAACTTGATGCACTTTTGTAAAACCTTTTTGAGCAGATAATTTTGCGGAAAAAAAATTCAGAACATGTTTTGCTACGGGAGTATGTGGAGACGCGTCATACCTTGGGACATATTTGGTGTTTTTTGGATATTTTGCCTGGTTCCATAGATATTTAGTTTTTAACGAGGTATCATTTAACACTGGAGCTCCAATTTGCCCCATAATACAAATATTGATAAAAATTTTATATGGAATATAAAGACTATGCACAGGGCGAGCTGGATCTTACCAAAATGGCATTTACAACGAAAATCGGTTGAGTGGCTTTAGAGAGACAGTTTTAAATTTCATTCAAAATTTGGGGTGTATCGTTTCAATTGATTCTTGGTTTAGTTTATAGATTGCTCACATTGTTAACACTTAACACTCAATAATTTTCGCTCAGTTGATTCCTGAATGTAGTTCGTATTTTTTTGTCTCTTCGTCAAGTCTAGCCAACAAGCTATGAAATGTGTTGCCAGTTTAACAAAAGTCCTTTTTTCACTTGAATAATCCTTTTTTTGCGATTGTCTTACTATATGCACATATTCTGCTCAAAAACTCATTTTTTTCTGTGTAATAATAATCCTGAAAATTGTGATCAAATACTTATTGGTCAATTATGGATTTGCAATACGCTTCATTAATAAAAAATGACGGTTTTGTATTTCATATATTTTATACTTTATTTTCAGTACGATGAAAAATCACGAAAAAAAGTAAAATGTTTAAGTACAAAGATAACGTGCAGGTGAAGAAGTTAGTAATTCCTCTCTATTATAATATGCCTTCTACTAATTACTCCTGCTGGAAAGTAAGCAGAGGATCGAAAAATTAATAGGGAGCATATGACTTAATCAATTAATAGGCATTCCGTGATCACATTATTACATTAATTATGATTAAGCAGTTTTTTGATCAAATGTGTCAAAACAATTAATTTTTATATTAAATTGAGAATTTTATTTGCCAATTCAATTGTTACATATTCAACATTAGAAAAATGTATCGGTGTTTTTATTTGTTACAGGGTTGATAAACATTGGTCTAAGTGAAGGACAAAGAAAGTCTGTCATACTGGCTTCCAATTTCCTGGGAAGGAAAACGGAAGTAGTTCGGATATGGAGTTTCCATCCTGCATTGAAACCCACAGTTTAAATTTGAAGATGAATGAGACAAGCGCGTAAAAAAGGTCGCGCCACTTCTGCATGCTGAAGAACTGTACTGCTATGACGTCTATAAAACTCTTGGGTACCACTAGCCTATAAAAAGATATCTTCAATTGAGTAATGGTCAATGAAACAATACAACTATTTTACGGTAATCTGAAAAACAAAAAATGTGGATTTCTTCATTCAGAGGTTTAGGAAACATATGTTGAAGATATGTGATATTAAGGTTTGAAATGTTAGGTAAATTAAAAACACATATTTTATATATGCCATGTTTATTTGTGCACCAAAATCAAAATAAACGACATTGATTTTTTACTTATTTTACTTAAAAAAACGTATAAGTTATGTATTCAACGTATAGGTTATTGTAGTGTTATTTACAGTGTATTTCAGAAAGCAATTTTCAATAATTCCAAAGGATCCTTCGATTAAGTTTTATTTCTTTGTAAAGCTATTAAAGTCAAATAAGGCGATTACATTTATTATTAGTTGAAACTATTTCAAAACATACAAGGCTCAAAAAATATGTAAGGTTAATTTGTTATTTTTTTTTTGTGTTAGTTATTACAAGTCTTGATAAGTATATAAGAATTATAAAAACCATACCTAAATAAAAATAAATTAAAAACTAAAGAGCAAAATAATGTTTTAACATCCTGTATTCAATAACTGATTTTGAGATTTTTTTTTAAATTATCTATGTTTTAACAATCTGTGCTTTGAAGTAGAGCTAACATGATAATTATTATAAATTATTATTGTCATATTATATAATAAAACAATCTTTCCAGTAGATGATCTATGGATTCATTAGATAAAAGTTCCTTTTTCCTGAGAACTATTAGAAGGGATCTCAAAGATTTTATTCGGGTGTTGGACCCTCTTAATTGTTTTGCCTTTGAAAATAATGTGACGCTCTTGCGACGAACATATTTTGCCTTCTGCGGTTCCTCCATGTCAATGGTTGTACACTCATCAAACTTGAATTTTGGACCTAGAGATTGACAGGAAATAAATATATTAACGGTCATACATTCCGCCAAAGCGATAAGGGCGGTCGGTTAACGAAAACAACTATTAAGACTTAGTGACTATTAACTGTGAAAATGAAACTTAACTATGAAAATAACTATTAAGACTTATCCATGCTGGAGCAAAAAACTGACAGATATATATTATACAATTTTAAATAGAACATAAATAACTGTACTCCCTCATCTGACTGTATTGTCTGTATAAGTACCATATTTTAATTAGAGAGAGCAATGCCTTATTAAGGCACTTGCTCTTTCTAATTAAATTTAAAAATTAATTATTAATTGTTGCGTATTAATTATTGCAGAGTTACAGGGAGATTCAGAATCTGATATAAAAAATACAGGACTGTATCTAAAAAAAATTGAAGCAATGTTGTTTGCATGAAAATGAAACGTCGGATTTTAAATTTGAAAATACCGCGTTGAAGAAAGCAAAAAGTGGCTATGAAGAAGTGTTAAATTGTTTTTAATTAACTCATTAAATTAAGGCTAGAAAAAATAAAAACGTTTTGTGAATATTTCCAAAACCAGCCGAAGTTTTCAAAATTTGAAAACAACTTTTATAGACTTCTAATTGCGCAACTTTGCCCTAATTTAACCTTCGTTGTATCTCTTCAAATAACCAAGATCCCCATGGTTAAACTCCAAATGATCACCCTGTATTTCTTCCTTTAATGTTACAAAAGTTCATAGCAGGTTATAGGAAATTATATACAGGGTCAGTCTGGCAATAGGGACTGATAGTTTCCAAAGTCTTTAAGGATACCACCAGAATGTCATCAAAACTTGTGGAAAAAAGTTACACAGTTTGGACAAGAAAGCCCATGCTGCAATGTATCTTTTGCTTCACATTGTTTTTCCAAAGTTGGTCGAAACTCTAACATTTATAAAATCCTTTGAGTTTTGAAAAGATAAAATTCAAAGTTGAAGTGCCAAATTGCATAAATGCTCTGAAGGACACTTGATGTTTCCCAAACTCCATGGTGTTGTTTGTCAATATTTTCTAGTATCCTATCATCCTGTAAGTTGTGGATGTACCTAAATGTTCTAGGTATATAATATCAGTGTTATTGAACCTTTAATTGATACATAGAAGAAAAATATTGTAAGCATGACATGCTCTATAGGGTCTACAGAACAAATTACTTTGTGCTGTTTATACATCAGAATAACAATATGGCCTTAAGCATAAGAATATGGTTTTACTTAGGAATGAGCTTAGTAATAACCTACCTACATTATTAATTAAACATAAAACCATTTAAATTGAAAGATAGCTTAATCCTTAGGTAAGCATTAAGCAATATTTGTTTAATAATCACATGTTTTGATTAATGCGTAACCAACCATTATCTTATTCTTTCATTCTTAAACGTTATTCTTTATTCTCATGAATAAACCCACCATTTATAGCTAAAAAAAATAAATCAATGTTTTTTTTTCTCTACATATTGTGTCACTATTTCTGATCTCTATCTAAATCTCTCATCATGTAAGGCTCGGAAAACTATCAGTACCCAACAGTTAAATTTAACAAGTAGTTCTAAATTTAGAAGAAAAACAAAAATTAGTTTTGCATAAAGAATAATTTCTAATTACCTGGACTTAAAATAGTGGGAGCAGCATATTTTCTCAACTTTTTCTTTCCCAGGTCTTCTGCCATAAAGTGCCATTCACCTATAAAGTGGCTCCGGATGATGAAGTCAATTTCTCCTAGATGCATAACCCCACAACCAACACTAAAATCTATGCCAGAAATTTTAACCACTGGATCCTATATAAATCTGAAAAGATTTAAAAAAAAATTATTAGCTACCTCTATGTTCAAAATATGAGTTCAAAGTTTATGGTAGTTGGTAGTATATTACCTACACCAACAACATTTATGTAAAAATAAAAATAGGTAGTACTTCATATCATATAAGTAGCTACCTAAATACCTAACTAACTACTTTTCCGATACTCATTCAACTAGATACATACGAGAGAAAATTCCTTTTTCTCTCATATTTATTTTAGACAAATAGACTTTTTAATAAAGTGCAAAAATGCTAGGTACTGATGTTGCTATAGGACGGCATCTCTTTAATTGTGAAGATTTCTTTCAAAGCCTTTAGTTACGCAATATTGCCAATAAAAATGTTATCCCTTAGTTATCTACATAGAAATCTACAAATATAAAAAAAAAGTAAATACATACTACATCTACTCACCCCAAGAAAACTCCATCCACTGGAGGTTTTTCAGCATCTCACACTTCTCACACTATGCATTGCACGTTTATAATTTTGTTCTTCTTGGCATCCACGTTTTTTTTTATGGATATTTGGGCTTGTTAATAATTGCAAATAGAATAATGTTGAAAGGTTCCGGAATCTTCAGTTTCAAGTTTAAAGTAATCATTTAATAGCACAGAACTTAACAGAACAGCAGAAAAAAGCAAAATAGTACAGCAATAAACTGAAAGGCTATTGAAATAATTTAAATTTGAAATTAAAACAACACCAACACAAACTAAAGCTGCTAAAAAGCCAAAATTAACAACCAAAATTGTATTTTTTGGATGCTTACGATTTACAATTTTATAAATTGTACGATGATCAGGAAAAAGGTTCTATACTAACACCAAGCGCTTTTGCATTTTACGTCACGAAAATTATGACGATGTTGTTTGGCTGAGAAATTCCTTTAGCCGACGTTGATTGGCTCGACGTCGGCAAAAATGAAGCTTAACTGTTTACAGGACGCATGCGGATTAGTTAGCAACCGGGCTGATCTTCGGGTTCCAAGCTACATTTTTGAGGCCTTGACTACTTCTATATTCAATTGTTTTCTATTTGCATGGCACCTGCGTCACAGGTACTCCGGTGGAGCATGACAACTCCAACTACACCCGAAAATCACAAATCCACCCCTCTTGAGTCGTAAAACCCTAGCATGACGTCAGGAGCCGAAACGCGAAGCAACAACGTCGGCCCCCCTAGGTCAGATATCCGGTACTAACTCATTGAGTGACCCCACTTGATCGACCCTCCACACTCCACCGTCAACGACCCAAAATACTCGAATTATTTTACTAGTCTTTATAAATTCTGTCGGCTTGTTAAGCGTTACAAACAGGTGGCGCCATCTATGGGCGCACTCGCGGAGCTACGGCCGTTTTGGCCATTGCCTTTGCTTTTATATGGGTAATTCCCGTTTTTTATTTAAATAAAAGGTGTTGTAATGAGTTGGGTGATGAAATATAAAGAAAATGTTAATTGGGACGTCATTACCTGTGAGTTAGGGAAAAACTTCGTTACAACAGGGAGCCATACTTCCTTAATAAGACCAATTACTGCTGAACAACATTTTCCCCACCTAATATATACATCTAAACATACCCTCGTAACCTGCACAGATAACACAAGTTCACAATTTAAAGCAAAAATTCCTTTACTACAGGAATTTAACATAAATACAGAATTAGAATTTATTTTATATAATTTTCAAGACTATTTTGATGGTATTATAGGGATAAGAGATTTGCGAAAATTAGGTTTAAACATAGACCTTGCTAATCAAAAGCTATTCAATGAGAATGTAGAAATTCCCTTAGCATACCGCAACGATTTCTGTATTAAAAAAATCGAAATCCCACCTTTATCGATGGTGATAAAAAATATTTTTACAGACCTCCCGGAAGGAACAGAAATTTTCATTCCAGCTCTACATAGCGGAATATTAGAAACCCCTGCCTCTCTTTTGCAAGTCAAAAATAAGACAGTCCCCCTAGTAATACGTAACTTGACGAACGAAAGTGAAATAATTGAATTTTACCCTTCTTCAATAAGAGAAAAATGTCAAATATTTAATTCTCAGAACTTCGAAATTTTTAATATTGAACAAGTTAGTTCTGAACTCTTCAATTTCGAAACTTCAGACAAACATTCTGACTTTTCATTAATTAGATCACACCATCTCAATCGTGAAGAAACAAACGCTCTAAAAAAGCTCATATCACAATTTCCCAAAGTTCTTCATAAACCAAAAATTTCACTAACACTGTGAAACATGAAATAAAAACCAATGACGACACACCTATTTACATAAAAACATATCGATATCCTTACGTCCATAAACAACAAATTCAAACCCAAATTTCTCAAATGCTCAACGATGGAATTATTCTTTCTTCATCTAGCCCTTGGTCAACCCCAGTTTGGATTGTGTCAAAAAAGGCAGACGCTTCAGGTAAACAAAAATGGCGAGTGGTCATTGATTACCGAAAAATTTATGAGAAAACCATTGAAGACCGATATCCAATTCCCAATATCTCCGATATTCTCGACAAACTTGGACGTAGCCAATACTTTACTACGCTTGATTTAGCATCCGGTTTTCACCAAATAGAAATGGCATTATCTGGGCTACAAAATATTTTAGGCCAGTTTCGTTTTCGGTACAAAATTCAAAATAATTACTGATCACAAACCACTACAATGGTTGTTTTCTATCAAAGAACCAAACTCCAAACTAGTGCGTTGGCGACTCAAATTAGAGGAATATGACTACGAAATTGTTTACAAGAAAGGTAAACAAAACACAAATGCAGACACCCTCTCTAGAATTTAAATAAACCCTATCGAAGACGACCAATCATCAATATTTCCCAATTTCGACCCAGACGAAATACCCGAACTACCAAACGAAGATCTTGACGAATTTCTTCGGTCATTAGACCAAGAAAATAAACAACCCCTTAAAGAGAATAAAATTAACATCATATCCGATATAGAGAAACAAGACATTCAAGCGCTGAAAATCCTATAATTGGTGCTCCTTATGTACCAAGACCTGTAAATATCTATAAATATCAAGTAATTTTTAGATACTCTATAATAACAATAAAATAAAAATTCAAAAACAACAGATCTTCGATAAACACCGTCTCTATGTTTTCCTAAAAAACGACCCATCTGAAGATGACATTTGGAAAATAATCAAAGAACATTTTACACCAAAAAACACATATTGCCTACATTTTAAAGATAAGACTCTTGAGCCCATCACAATAGCAATTTTTCAGAAATATTTTAAATACAACTCTTTCACTCTCTATATCTCAAATAAACTTTTAGAAAACATCGAAGATATAGAAGAACAACAAACAAAAATAAAATACTATCACGATACGAAAACTTCTCATCGAGGCATCCAAGAAAATATTATTGCACTTAAAAAGCACTTCTATTTGCCAAACTTAAAATTTACGTAAACTTATGTGAAATATGTCAAAAGGCAAAATACGAACGTCACCCAAACAAATTAGTTTTTAAACCAACACCTATAGGCTACGAACCTTTCGATCATATTTACGTTGATATATACAGGGTGTGTAAGATAAAGATGTCCAGCATGGGGATCTCGTAAACGGTAATAGATACAAACTTGGTTAAATGGGAGAAAAGTTGCGCATTCGAAGGATTAGTTTAATGGTGTGAACAGATCTACAAAATCATTTTGGGTTTTTTAGTTATTTAAAAAAAAACCGAAATTTGGGATTTTCTTTTTTACTTTTTTTTCGAGTTGTGGTAAGAGATGGATGAAAATTAGAAGCAATATTCATTGCAGTTTTTTATAAGCTTCAACATGGCAGTATTGGTTTCGTTCTACGACGTTTCGTTTTTCGAAAATCATCATCTACTTTTTTTTCTAAATACGGACCTGGTAATTTTTTTGTCGATTTTAAGACTACTTTTTATTGCAATTTCACTGATGTATCACACTTAGCAATTTATGCAATCATTTGGTTTTTGTATAAGTTTTATATGATTTTACGTACCTTTCTATAAAACCTATACATAAGCGTACATTACTAACTTACAAAAATTGTTCAAACAAGTTTCCAATATTTTACTAATTAACGTTGCTTCTAAAACTTTATGTAACATATTTGGTGTAATAGTTTCAAAAGCTTCAAGTACTTTTCTTTGTAATTCTTGTTTTGTTTCAAAAGCATATCGATAAACATAGTTTTTGATGTAGCCCCAAAGAAAAAAATCTAACGGGGTGATGTCCGGAGAACGGGCTGGCCAAGGATGTGTGGAATGAGTGCCTATCCATCTTCCAGGAAATCTATGCGATAGATAATCCCGCACAACTCTTGCATTATGTGCGGGTGCGCCACACTGTTGAAACCAACAGTTATGCGTTAAAGCCAAGGGAATATTATCTAAGGCTTCCTCCAAATACCGTTGCAGTAAGATGAGATAGCGTTCACTGTTAAGGGATTGATTATAAAAGAAAGGACCAATTATCCGGGTGCCAAATATTCCAACCCACATGTCAAATCCAAAGCGATGTTGGTGACGCGCAGACTTGTTGACACGGGGGTTCTCGCTAGACCAGCAATGCGTATTTCTTCTATTGAAAATTCCGTTATTGGTCACTTGACTCTCATCAGACCAAATAATTGTATGGGAAAAGTTTTGATCATATGCCCATTTCCGTTTGTACCATTCCGAAAATGTTCTTCGCCTATCGTCGTCACCGGGACTCCGACCCTGACAAATTCTAAATTTATAGGGATGGTACCTTTGTTTGCGTAAAACAAATCCAGCAGTTGATTTTGGAACATCTGTGGAGAGCGGAATTTCGCGAAGCGATATTTCTGGATTTTCAATAACCGATAACATTACATGTTCTTCTTGTTCTTCATTACAGCGTTTGCGGCGGCGTGTTACCGGTTTTCTAAATGATCCGTATTCTTTAAGATTTTTCACGAGTCGCCCAAAGATTTTACAGTTTGGATGGGCTCTTTCGGGGTAACGACCTTCATACATGCGTTCTGCTTCAACTGCATTATTATTACATAAAATGTAACACTTTACCAAATCAAATTTTTCTTCATATGAAAAGTTTCGGACCATTTTAATACAAGAAAATATTAAACGAACAAGCGGAAACTAAATAATCTGTCAACACTTTTAAAAGTTTGACAAGTGTCAAGTTTGGCTTAAACGTTAAAATTTACTCAAGGCCTGCTATGTATGTTTTGAGAAAAGCATGCAAAATCATATAAAACGTGAAGAAAAACCAAATTATTGCATAAATTGCTAAGTGTGATACATCAGTGAAATTGCAATAAAAAGTAGTCTTAAAATCGACAAAAAAATTACCAGGTCCGTATTTAGAAAAAAAAAGTTGATGATGATTTTCGAAAAACGAAACGTCGTAGAACGAAACCACGTTGAAGCTTATAAAAAACTGCAATGAATATTGCTTCTAGTTTTCATCCATCTCTTACCACAACTCGGAAAAAAAGTAAAAAAGAAAATCCCAAATTTCGTTTTTTTTTTAATAACTAAAAAACCCAAAATTATTTTGTAGATCTGTTCACACCATTAAACTAATCCTTCGAATGCGCAACTTTTCTCCCATTTGACCAAGTTTGTATCTATTACCGTTTACGAGATCCCCATGCTGGACATCTTTATCTTGGACACCCTGTATATAAGACACATAACACATCCTTTCTAACCATAGTCGATAGCTTTTCTAAACTACGACAAGCATACTCTTTATTAACTCCCACTAGTACAGAGACCGCTAATAAACTTATAACTTATTTCAATCACTATGGACTTCCCAGAAAAATCACCACTGACAATGGATCAACATTCAAAAATTAAGTTATCCAAAATCTTTGTTCCTTACATGGAATAGAGTTACACTATTGCATTCCGCATAACCCCAATTCCAACAGTCCAATTGAACGCCTACATTCAACCTTGCACGAAATTATATTGACCTTAAAAACCCAAAAACCCCGTGAAAATATTGCTAATTTAATGCCCTACGCAATTTTGTCATATAACAACTCAACACATAGTACCCTTAAATACACACCTTTCCAGATTATAAGAGGTAAGCTCGACTACAAAAATCCTCTAGAACTGTCAAAAGAAGAAAAATTGTCGCAATATATTCAGGATCACTCCGAAAATATCCAAATTATCAACCAAGAAATTCATGGGAAACTAATAACTCGGCAAACTCCTACTTTAGATAAAGCGAACCTAAACAGGAAGCCTGAAATTCTTGTAAACCCAAATAAATCAGTCTTTGCTAAAACATTTCCGCAGAAATCTAAAATAAAAGAAACCAATAAATATAAAAAGGTCCACACTCCCATAACAAATCATGAAAATGTCATTTCATCTGAAAACAAAAATATTCACAAAAATAATTTAAAACCTCAACGTCATTTAATTGTTTCAACCCAATTTTGCCTATTTCCCTCGGAAAAGCGTATGTTACAAATTCCCAGCATACGTCCTTCTACCATGTAAACATGACCCTTATTGAAGATTGCTTATATAAAATGCAACGTCTCCTTGAAAAGCCTTGAATAATATAACTAACAACGCTAGCAAAAACGAGAGCTTTGCCCTTTTAACTTCTCATAAGTTCAAACAAACAGCTGACTCTTTGCAAAGCATCACATCTAATATCGAGTTATTCCACAAACCCGCAAAGTAAAACGTGGTCTAATTAAGGTAGTCGGCAAAGTTAATAAATGGCTATTCGGAACGCTTGATTCTGATGACGAAGACAAATTTAATAATTACTTTCAAACGTTGACACGAAACGAAGAAAAAATGCAAACAGACTTAAAAAAACGAACACACCGTTTTAAGCTCTGTTATAAATGCTCAGGAATCTCAAATCCAAAGGCTTTCTAAAAATCAAGACCTTATCGTAAATAAAGTCAACTTAATGGAAAAATCGGAATATAATATTGCTAATGCATTATATATGTCACTGATCTTAGACAATATATTATTCCAACTAAATACTTTAAACCAAATTGTAAATAATATCGAGACAGCAATTTCTTTTGCTCATGTAAATACCATGCATAATTCAATATTAAAGCCAACACAATTAAAGAAATTGATTGAATATCTTGACGAACTTTATAAACCAGATAACCTCCCCAAATTCAAAGAACTAATCAATTATTACAGATATCTATATGGAACAAGTTGTTATTAAAAATAATGTTGTTTTATTTTCTATACACACACCAATTACTTGGCCTGACCAATTCACCCTGTATAAACTCTTTTCCATCCCTATCCATGATCGAACAATATCTTTATCCAACCCATTTATCCTACTCACAAAAAACGGATACTGGACATCTCAAGAAGACTGCCCTCTGCTTGAAGATACGTTTTTCTGCCGATAAGAAGCCCTTTCGAAAGAAGAAATTTGCCTGTACAAACTCCTGACAACCACAACGAATGTCCGTTGGTAGACATCTTCTACACAACAATCCACCGCCTGAACAGAGCAGAAATCTTAGTAATCCGGGCCCATAACAACTTTAATCGAGAACACCTGCCAGAGAGGAATATATCGATTACATAGTCCTAGTATATAAAGCTTTTCAATATATTTTTCAGAAAAGTAGGCCACGGAAATTTGACAGATTGTCCCCCGTATAATATTTGAACTGTGTCAGTTTTATTGGTTATATTGACATAATGTAAAGGTTATAAAATGCTGCCTTTACAAAAATTGTTGTTGCCAGAACTTACCAAAAATAATAGTTGTAAGCGAAAATAATAAATCCATATACTAGAGCTGACACTACGTTTTTCAGTCAAATACTTGGCAGAAGTAATCCTTAAAACAACAAATTTTCTTATACTAGAGCTGGGACATCGAATTTTGCTCACCCTGTGCAACATATTATATATTAAGAGAATGTTTGTTAACACTGAACCATTAAAATGTCTTACGTAAATGTATCTACTCTTTAGTATCTACTCTCTGTTTATGAGCTCTTTTACAACACGTTAACATTTCTTATCTTTTATCTATATTCTTCTATCTATTTCTCTCTCAACAAGGTGCACATAAAATGCATTCATCCCGCCGTCAAAATTTGACCAGGAACAGTGTTTATCGGCACTACGGATATGGTAACACTGGTCTTCTTTCCAAGGGGTAGTTCGGCAGAGAAATTAAAACAACCGTTCTTCTTGAATGTGCTAGCTATGAGTGATTTTGAGAAAATTTCTAAGCTGATAAAAACTTTTTTTAATATAATGCGAGCAACGTCGGGAAATTAATTTGATTTAGTCAAAGTCAAACTGATGGCAGATGTTAAAGTAAAACTACATTAAACCATCAACAACTTATAGGGAAGTTGTTATTGGCATTTACCTTCACCTGCTTTTAATTTACTGGTTAAAATCTTGTCAATCATATTTTTGGCAAATCAGTTTATGGGTAACTAGTATGTCGCGTTTTTGGCGGAATCTTTCCTTTACGGTTTTTATAACAAACCATTAACATTGACACAGTTCAAAAATTATATAGGGGTCATTCAAATAATAGCCTTTGGAAAAACTTTATGGAACGCTTTATACCGGGTGTCCAGCGGAACCCTGGACATAGGAGATTAACATGAGAAATCGGTTTTTATTTTTTTGCGTCTGTACGGTTGAATTGATTGAAAAACTTTTAAGAGTAAAGTTGTGGAGCTTATGGTTAGCTATCATCCTGTAATTTTTTCAATACCTCAGTTTTGGCTGTTTTTTGGAAAAAAGCCTCGAAAAGTGCAAGAATTTGAATTTGGCGCGTCACCCCCACCATGCATGTGCAGTGTCGCCAACATAATAATTTCATATGTCAGAGTCAGAGCCGATTTTCCTTTCTTATTTATTTTGAGGGACTATCGTGTAGTAATTAACGTGATTATGCAGTGAAAATTAACCGAAAACCTGACGATAATGTTCTTAAATCATACGGTAAGTAAAAGTTACGTTTATAATTATCATAATTAGTAAAAGAAAAATCATTCCAATTTGTGTATGGCTGGTTGTCTAATTCGTTTTAGTTTAGGAATACAACCACAGTGACATGACAATTTGCCTCTTGTCACCAATTATGGGTGTTCGTTGTTGTTGTTGTTATTGAGGTGAATTCATCTATCTCCAAATGTTTTACTTCAAAAGTGTCTAATTTGCAGTGCTGTGAGACGTGAGGCCCCATCCTGCATGTAAAAAACCCTTGCTAAGTGCTGGATTCTTCTATGACAGACAAAATCTCATTGGAAAACCAAATACAGTGCGCTCCAAAATGCCAATCCACACATTAACAACTTCTCGACGTTGGTCTCGGTTGTCCTGCACTGTATGTGGATTTTAGAGAGTCCAAACTCATTTATTTTGTTGATTTGAGGGACCATTAATCCAAATTAACATTCATTGGTGGAACAAATGTTTATAGCAAACAAGCAAGACCAGTAAGCAGATATCGATGGATGTTTCATCTGCTAAAACCAGTTTCTTTCATGTTTTATCTATGTATCTGGAGATTATAGTGCCAATAGCACCAAGAACGACCAATCTTAATAAAGGTGATAGTGTTTTTATAGGAATATTTGTTGTTATCTGTGTTATTATCTAAATTTATGTTACATTTCTTTTTCATGTCCACTTGTTAATTTCTTCTGTTAAGAAATTTATGTATAGAAATTTATTTATGGATAGATTATGTATAGATTGATTATGGAAATATACTTATTTTGGTACTTGTTGCATCCACTTTTTCACACACAATTTCCCCGAAATAAAAATGTAATGTATACAGAAAGCTTGTATTTATTGATATTAAAGGTTTGATTTTCATTTGTTCACTTTGACAGCAAAAGCGATATCGAAATTAGGAAACATTTTGTTGATACAAATTTTATTTTTCTTATTTCTTTTGTTAAGTTTTGAGGAAAACTGGGAGTATTAATTCTATATGTTCCTGTGAGCGCAAGCGACGACTTCAAGCGGGTGCAGCTCCAGAGGATGAAAATGTGGCAAAACTTGTTGTTCTTGCTACAGTAAACGATGATCCTTCCAAGAGTATTCAACAGAAAGCTACAAAAAGGAGAACCATCAAAAACTCTTACCCACCGACCTTTTCCCCCGAATGGAGTTTTGTGAAATCCTGACTGAAAAAATTATTGCAGCCCCAAGATTTGTTAGAAACATTTGTTTCACGGATGAATGCTCGTTTGGATTGACCGGCTCTTCAAATCAACAAAATGATGGGATTTGGGCACTCCAAAACCCACCTATAGTGCATGACAATCGGTGGATATCGGCAACTGTAAACGTGTGGATCGGCATTTTGGGGCGTCATGTTAGAGGTCCATTTTTCAGTGATGGCAGTTTGAACGCCAACAAATATGGCAATATGCTTCGCAATGACATTTTGCCTGCTGTAGAAGCCATCCAGCCATTAGAACGGGTTTTTTACATGCAGGATGGCGCGTCGTGTCACACTGCACTGCAAAATAGACGTTTTTTAAATGAAACATTTGGTGATAGGTGGATCGGAAAGTTTGGACCAATTAATTGGCCACCCCGCTCTCCGGATTTGAATCCCTGTGATTTTTTTGTTTGGGGATTCATTCAAGATCGTCTCTACCAGAGAAATAAACAATATGCAAATGTTCAAGAGCTGAAACTTGCCATTCAAGAAATTTGTGGTCAAGTCACGGTTGTGATGTTGGACAATACATGTCGCAATTTTGAGAATAGGCTTGCATATTATACCTCTGCAGAAGGTGGTCATTTTGAACAAGTTCTCTGATGTGCCACATCTAGTCTTGTATTTTATTTATTTGTTTATTGTTCTTGTTTACCTCTGTGTTTGATGTTAAACACATGGGTGGTTGTTCACTTTCTTTGTAGTATGTAATTAAATGGTTCTTTTAAGAGCCGCCAATCCGTATTTTCTTTTCGCCAATTCCACGATAACTCAGTTGTAGAGTACAATCACATTTCAAGCTTGGTTCTTGGTTTGCTCAACAAATGTATCCACCCAACTCGCCGTCCTTAATAATTCTTAAAAAATATCGGACATTGTGGCAGATGTAACCAGAACTAAGTTGGGATATAGGAATGGAGTTGGAAGACGAAAATGGATGAATGACGAAATATTGGTACTGATGGACGAACGTCGAAAATATAAAAACAAGGATGACATCAAATACAAGAACATACAGAAAATAATTAGATCAAAAATAAGAATGGCAAAGAACGAATGGCTGAAGCAGGAATGTATTGAAATAGAAGAACTGCAAAAGAAAAACGATGGGTTTAACCTCCACAAAAAGCTCAAGGCGACTGCTGGAATGCACCGAGGGAAGAAATCTAGTATACTGGTCGATGAAACCAATCAAATAGTTACTGACATCAAAGAGAAAGTCAAAATTTGGGAAAAATATATCGAACAACTTTTTCACCAAGACAGACCCTCGGTTGGGAGTGAAAATAATAGGCAGTTGACGGGACCACCGATTTTAAAAGCGGAAGTAGAGAAAGCAATTCGTAGCTCGAAGAACAACAAGGCCACCGGGCCCGATGAGATTCCGTCAGAGATTTTGAAAATTTTGGATGAAACAAGCATTGAAGCTCTACACAAGATATTTAACATCATCTATGAAACAGGACAATTCCCACAACAATGGCTGAATTCCACCTTCGTACCCTTGCCCAAAAAAACCAACGCAAGAACATGCGAAAATCACCGACTCATCAGCTTGATGAGCCATGCCCTAAAAATATTTCTATAAATAATCCACCAAAGAATTTATAAAAAGTGCGAAAGAGATATTAGTGATTCACAGTTTGGGTTCAGAGAGGGAATGGGCACAAGGGAGGCGATGGTGGCTACACAAGTGCTTATCCAGAACTGTTGTGACGTCAAAAAGGACATCTGCCTGTGCTTTGTGGACTACGAAAAAGCATTTGATCGAGTCGAACATCATAGACTAATGCAACTCCTGAGAAACCTTGATATAGATCAAAAGGATATAAGATGCATCGAAAATTTATATTGGAACCAGACTGCACAGATTAAATTGGATGGCGAATTGTCTAACAACGTACAGATTCAGAAAGGAGTGCGACAGGGATGTGTTCTGTCCCCGCTACTGTTTAACCTGTACTCCGAGGCGGTTTTTCGTGAGGCTTTGGAAGAGAAAGAGATCGGTATTAAGGTTAACGGGATGTGGATCAACAACATCCGCTATGCCGACGACACAGTGCTGATCACTGATAATATGCAGGACTTACAACGACTAGTCAACATCGTAGGGGAACACAGTAGATCGGTGGGTCTCAATATAAACACCAAGAAAACAGGGTTTTTAGTGATCACAAAGGATATGAATGCCTTTGAAGACTCCGAGATAACGTTCAACACGATGCGCATAGAAAGGGTTAATAAATTTAAGTATTTGGGAGTATGGTTGTCTGAGGACTGGACATCTGACTTGGAAATTAAATGCCGCATTGAACAAGCGCGTGAAGCATTCTTTAAACTGAGAAGAGTGTTCACTTGCTCGGACTTCGATCTTGATTTGAGACTGAAGTGCTACGTCTGGTCGGTGCTTCTTTATGGGATGGAAGGTTGGACCCTCAAAGTAAACACCATCAACAAATTAGAAGCGTTCGAGATGTGGTTGTACCGCAGAATCCTCAAAATACCCCGGACAGCAAGAATAACAAATGAAGATGTGCTAGCATCTGTAAACAAAGAGCGAGAGTTGTTCACCACCATCAAAAAGAGGGAAACTGCATACCTAGGGCACGTCATGAGGAACGAAAAATATAAATACTTGCAATTGATAATTGAGGGTAAGATAGAGGGTCGGAGAGGAGTAGGAAGGAAAAAGATGTCTTGGCTACGGAATATTAGACATTGGACGGGAATGCACAACATACAGACACTGATTCACACCGCTGGGAACAGGGATGAAATGAAGAATGTAGTCGCAAACATCCGTTAACGGATAGCATGAGAAGAAGAAGAATAATTCTTAACATTAACCTAGCTTTTAGCTTTACCAATGACCAAGAGATATATCGTCGATCCGTGGTCTGTTGCTAATCTAAAATGAATTAGACAACCAGCCATACACAAATTGGATGATTTTCCTTTTACTAATTATGATAATAATAAACGTAACTTTTACTTACCGTATGATTTAAGAACATTATCGTCAGGTTTTCGGTTAATTTTCACTGCATAATCACGTTAATTACTACATGATAGCCCCTCAAAATAAATAAGAAAGGAAAATCGGCTCTGACTCTGACATAAGAAATTATTATGTTGGCGACACTGCACATGCAGGGCGGGGGTGACGCGCCAAATTCAAATTCTTGCACTTTTCGAGGCGTTTTTCCAAAAAACGGCCAAAACTGGGGCATTGAAAAAATTACAGGATGATAGCTGACTATACGCTCTACAACTTTACTCTTAAAAGTTTTTCAATCAAATCAACTGTACAGGCGCAAAAAAATAAATTTCCCATGTTAATCTCCTATGTCCAGGGTTCTGCTGGACACCCGGTAGTTACTATACCCGAATGTACAATTAAAATCAATCATCAAGTTTACAAAAAGAAGACAACGTCAAATCTTCAGTTCATACTAGATTTGCCAAATTTCTCATACACAAATGACCCAAGGAAAGATCCCAAACTTCAACTGGAAGAAGTTAATATAGAAGAACTCAACAGAGCCAAGAAGATCTTAGATTCAGTTCAGTTCCATCACCTTAACGAACCTGCATCAACGCACCATTGGTCCATGGCAGCATTCATTGTTTCAACAATAATAATCTTTATCGTCGCTATACATATTCTACAGAATTTCTCGACCCCGAGGAAAATTCCAAGAAGCCAACTCGGAAAAAGCAACACCCAAGCTCTTCCTTTAGAGGAAACGAAAAACCGAGGAACCTTTGTTTTCCGAACTTATGGAGGGAGGAGTTATGTAACCACAAGGAAAGATACTGCTGATATTTCAATGCCGATTCCTAATAACATAATAATTATTGTTTATATATTAGTCACCTAGAAGTCACCTAGAAGTATATATTAGTCACCAAGAAGTCACATTGTATTAGCCATTAGTTGTACACTTCACTTCGTAATTGATTTTCATAGAGTGTAGTCATATTGCGGGTCAACCTTTGTTGTAATCTTAAGCGAATAAAAGTTTTTTAAAAGAATCTTATCGTGAACGATTACTTAACTCGAGTACCCATATCAAGGTTCCCATTTGTGACATATTGTTTGTGATTATGAAAAGTAACTACAATTGTAATTTCAGTTTTCTAGCATTGATTGTTCCTAAAAACGTAATATTTGCCAATTTTTGGGTCACCCTATAGTATCTAAATCAGAAATCAAGGTACTGTTTATTATAAGGTAATAAAACTTAGCATTAGCACTTAGCACTATTTGAGACACCGTATACTATTTAAAACAGAAATCAACGCTCTATTTATCATAAAACTACTCGAATTAACGCAATAAATTAATTGATATCAATCTACATGCACCAATTTTAAAATTCCAGGTTACGACATTTTTTTTGGTCACTTTATACTATCTAAAACGTAAAAATATGCCCTATTTGTCACGTAGCTACTAGAACCAACGAATAAAATCAACTGCTATTGATTTATATGGGAAAAGTCCATATTTCTATGTTAAGCATATGGGGGTCTCAAACCGGCTCAAAAAACAACATTTTGAGATGAAAATCGTGCATTGCTGCCTTTAACAGCTAATATCTCATTTCGATGAACATTTATCAGAAAATGTATAAGAAGAACTAAGGAAGTAGAAGAATAGAGCTACTTTTCGAAGCTCTGCCTAGAACAGCCACTGAGCACGGGTGGCCCAAAAATAAGGTATAAAATTTGCACTTCTTTTAAAGTTTCACGAAAACCGTGAAAGCTAGCTTCTTTCTGATACATGCATCTGATAGCCCTTAATGACCTTCATACATCATATTAACGTGCCTATCGAAAAACCTTACCATTTCCAAGATAAACAGAAAAATGTAAAAATTTCAAAATAGGTCGTGAAAATTTTCAGCCAAAATCGATTGTCATAGATTTTATCAAAAATAGTGTCACATGAAAGAGGGGACAAACATATGTAAAAAATTTGCAATTTTGCAATTTTCAGTAATTTCCTTCCCCTTCAAAATGGCGCCAAAACGTAATTTTTCCACTTTTTATTAACATTTTAATACTTATATCTATATAATTCAAAAACTAAACAAGGTGTTACGATGCTATTGACATCAATGAATAGAGCATTCTCGAACACAAAATACGTGCTTAAGTTGTCGTTCAAGGTTTTAATTTAATTGACGTAATATTCGCTTAAATTAAAACATTAAGTAATTTTCGTACAATTTTAACAGTTTTTATAAGACTGTTATGAAACTAAACAAAATGATAATTAACGTTTTGAGCAGTATTTGAGACGACTCCCACTTAATTGAGATACCGTTGTTCTATTGTCATAAATGGCTTTGCTATAAAATGGCAAATAGCACTCTACCACTATCAATGAGAAATTTAAACAGTCAAATCTCAGAACCTAAAAAAGATAAAATCGAACAGTTAGTACCAGTCGAATGGGTCATATACGAAAAACTAATTGTTTGGGCGTGGCACATTTATAAAGCAATATTTGTAATAAAAGAGAATACCCTGATGATGGCGTATAGTAAGCATAAAGTCGAAACGTCGGATATATTTGGTTTCAGCGCCCTTTAGCAACAGTCAATAAGTTGTAGCAAAAAAGTGTCAATAAATTTAAAAAGTTTCCAAAATAGAACCTTCGGTATCCGCGGCAAGGTTCCGAACCTTAGAGACCTCTAGCCCGTCCCATAAAGTAGCCATATACCAAATTTCAGCTTTCTAGCTCAAACCATTCCAGAGATATGGGCTTAAAACCAAAACTTTTCAGGCGGCCATCTTGGATTTTTAAAAATGTAATTTTTAGCGATTTTACATAAAGAGCATCTTACATTATTAGATATTTAGGATTGATTTTTCATTTCGATATTTTCGTGGGATTCCATTTTGACGCATTGTAGAAGTATCTTTAGATCTATTCGATTCTTCATTTCGATATAGATCAATAAATAAAAAACAAATCATAAAAAGCTAGGTTAGAATTACAGCTTTGACAGTTCAAGACGCATGCTCAAAGAAAAATCCAAAAGAAAAATCGAATCCAAATAGATCCCGTCCTATTCCTTAAAATCGAATGAGAAAATCCAGGGATAGATCGAACCGAACCAATCCAATGTAAAATCGAATGATGTAAAATCAAATATTTCGGCTTTTTATTCGATAAATTAAAAGTAGAATGGGAAAATCCAATAATGTAAAGTGCACTTAAGGGGAACCCACCATTGGATTTTCAACTTGATATTACTATCGGTCCATAAAACATGTATAACCTAGCTACCATCAGCTATATTACCATTCATGGTACCCCCAAGCGCACCCAGCGTCCAAAGTTGAACTATGTATCATTAATAGTTCTCTAAATATTAACGTTACTCAGCTACTGTAGCTATGATACCTGAGTCAGCTATATCACAATTTATGAAACCCCCGTAGGTATCTACCATCCAAATTTGCACTATGTACCATCAATAGTACCCCAAATATGACGTATTCTACATTCCAGCCATATAATACGCATTGACCAACGTTTTTCTTATGAGAAATTCACGTGTAAAAGCCTGAAAACTTATATGCAAAATTTCGTTAATGGTACCTATAGGTTTGGTACCATAGGTAAGGTTTCGACCCATGACAACTTGCAGTCCATTCCCTAATGAACCATGGTACCAAATTTCAGCTCTGTAACTTTATCCGTTTCAAAGGTATCCCCATTTTTTAATAACCCTATCTACGCGGCCATTTTTTTTTTCGCCTCCATCTTTTATTTATGACGAAATCAATATTGTCCCATTTAAAAAGCATTGCACAATGTATTTCTTATGGGAAGATAAGAATTGGTAAAATGTATTGTATCGATTGTTAAAGCAACTGTAATAACCATTCATTTATTATTGCCGTCAAGTAGGCGTTGGAAATCTGACTTTGACATTTTTATCGTATCTTCTCATCATGTGCAGAAAAGAGATAGACGTATAAAAAAAAGAAGGGTTCAAAGGTAACGAGATGCCAAAAATAAGTGAATATGGTATATGCAAACAAACTATTACCCATTCACTTATTTTTGTCATCTAGTTACCTTCGAAATCTTCATTTTTTTTATACCCATCTCCTTTTAGCACATGTTGAGAAGATACGATAAAAATGTTAAAGTCAAATTTCCAACGCCTACTTGACGACAATAATAAGTGAATGGCTTATAAAGACAACGTGTTCGGGCCTCGACGTCATCGGGCCCGACGTCATCAGCCCTCATGATTCATGAAACTCGACACGAAATTTCCAAATCGACCAGTCTTTGTAAAAACGTGTTCGAGGACTGGGCATTTTGCCAGTAATCTTCCTAGAAATGTTCAAATTTTCCCCGGCCAGCCAGTTTTCCACTCTTTTCGGCCGATTTTCCTTAGTCTGAGGCTTTAAAGTTAATGTTTACATTTCGGGAAATCTTAGCTGTCAGTTGACGTGTCAGTGGGAGGAGCCTAATTCCGAATGGTTCCGATTACCAGTTAAGTGGCGATTTTCGGAAGCATTCAGGATTTTGGGGCCAAAATTTGCAAAAATCTGCATCTTTCGCTTCGAAATTCAATTAGGACCATTTCGCGACGTCCCAACGAAAAATGGTTCTTAAGTCTGAAAAAGAAAACATTCCAAGGTCCCTGGCATAAATAGCTATTTCATTAGATGCATGGTCTCTGGACAAATATACTTTAAAGTGGCAGTTTGAAATTTAAAGTTTAAAAATTCGTCAAAGCTTCAAATTCAAAGCTAGGCCCTTGATTTTTGGCACGATCAAGGGTCCATGAATTATTTCCCCTGAATTATTTCAATCTACAGGGTGAAATGTGAGAAAAGTATACCAAAATTGGCAATAAATGCGGCACAGAAAAACTTTTTTCTCCAAACGTCATTAAATTGCTACTTTATTTGACACAACAGACGAAGGTAAAACACTTCATTTCCTTACTGTCATCCCAGCGGCAGGTAAAGTTTTTTACTGCCGCTCGTCGCCGGCAGGTAAAGTCTTTTATTGCCGCTCAAGAACATTGCGATGCGATATGCGAAATAAATTTATTACATTTATTGGATATATATTAAATATGAAATTAAGCTATTCAATAGTATATTATTAAACGAGCTTTTTATGATAGCCATTATTCCAGGTAGTGTAAAGAAAATAATTGAAATGGCGATGTCAAAGTGACATTCGCGTTTGACGGCAAAACCGGTGCCACCAGTCACTGCCACCTAGACTATAAGGCCGTGAAGCAGAGTCTGTGACGTCACAGTCGATTTCAAATGATTTCGTGTATATTTTCCGTGATTTTACTGTGATTATTCGGTTTTTTAATGTGAATTTTGTTTTTATGAACATTACTGGACTTAGGAAACGCATTCAAGTTTGTGCTAAATTCGGAACTATGCAATTTAGTGTTTAAAAACTGTGAAAATGCCTTACCGGTGCTGTGTCGGGGTGCAACACAAACTTGAGGAATGGACCTAAAAAATCGGTTTTTTGGTTTCCCAGTGATGAAGATTTAAGAGAAAATGGATTAGAGCCATTAAAAGAGAAGATTTCGTGCCTGGAGAACATAGTAGGGCACATTTATATATAAATAAGAGACAAGAATTTTAGAGAAAGTTAGGTTATCCCTCAGATTTCATTTATAAACAAAGCATGAATTCCATGAACTTTGTAGAAAACTGGTGTTTTAGGTATGCGAGGTGCATTTTCACAAGGATGAAGTACAGGAAAAGTTTATTTTTTATAATGAAGAAATAGATCAGACTTTGCAAGCGATGTCAAGTTTTTTGTCTCCTGTAACATTCATTCATAGTTTTGTTAAGTCTTTTTTACACTCTTTTACAGTCTCAAGCTGCTGTTGCCTAGGCTGTGGCTATGCAGCTATTGTTACTTAATATCGTATACTTAAAATATACTCAGCATTATTGAGTGACTACTGTTGCCTTGGATACATTATTGTATAAACTATGCCTTCTAAATAAAAAAAGTATGTTTCTTGAATTAACTGTTTGATTTTTGATTGCTAAAGGCCAAATGTTGTAATAATCAAAACATGTTTTATTTGTGTCAACTTCTTAGTTGTAGTCATAATAATTGTATTCTCAATTTTCACCCATTACAACCCATGTAAACATAATATCCATGGCAAGGCTTGTTATATGGGTTGTAATGGATGAAAATTAAGAATATGATTACAACTATGACTAATAATAAGTTGAATAACCCGGGATTTACTACAATGAAAAGTTGTTGGCAATTTAATCTTACATAATTACCTATAAATAGAAAAAAAAACAACTTCTTGCCAATTACAACATTTTGCACTTCCAACACATCACTGCATACAGTTTTTATTACTTTGAGTCCTTGCTACACACTACAACTCAAATCCTCTTGGAAGTAGGCTCGATACATCTCTGTTTGTGGAAGTAAGTAGGTACTTTCTGGACACTGGCACTTTCCAACTACTATTGTGTTTCTACCATTTTGACTGTGAAGATCTCACTAAAGAACTTCTATGCAGGACATCAAGTTTTTGGTATAAATGGTAGGTAGGTATATGATGATATCTTGCTGATTCCTTTAAGAAAAATAAAAGTTAAAAGATAATGTAATTCCTAAAGATAATTCCTAAATTTTTAACAGAAAAATGAAGTTTACTGAGTTTGATCTTAGGGTGACTTTTAAAAGTTCAAGTAAAACTTCAGATTGAAGATAAAACTCCAGATATACCTAACTTACATTGCATTGTTTATCTGTCAGGTAAACAATGCAATGTACATCAAGTCTGGTGTTTTATCTTCAATCTGAAGTTTTACTTGAACTTGTAAAAGTCGCCCTTAGTCATGTAGTACATTTACACCACGTGGACCAAATTAGACCAAGAAACGAATTGAGTACCTAATCAACTTGAATCAAAGTTTGTCAAAGAACAGCTGTTTTAGTTATAAATGGAAGCTTTTATACTAATATATACCCTTTTCGGAAACTGTAATCCAATTCCAGAATCCAATTTAGGGCTAAAGTATTTACACCATAAAAAAGACCTGTCAGATCTACCTCCTTTACTCTGGACCAAATATTTGATCCCAGTGTTTACACCATTAAGAAAGTACTAGTGACATCATTTGATACTTGGACCAAATGTTTGGTCCATGCAGTGTACCTAAACGAAGAAATGTAATACATGGTCTATAAAGGAATATGTTGAGAGCAAATAAATCTGTTTATGTAACAAATTTTGAAATTTGTAACGGGGTGTTACATAAAGGAGCTAGGTTTTGTATAAAATAATATAAATGATTAGAAACTATTTTTGCATCTTTGCTCTGGGTGAAAAACTCTTGGGAAAAAAAGCTACATTCTTAATAGATATATATTCAAAAGTTAAATGGAACCCTCTATTGGCAAGTTTACTGTACTAGTTGATAGACTTCAGTCTGGCCTTTTTGAAATTCAGGAATCAGGATTAGTCACTGAGGGTTAACCTAACTTTTTTTATGAATCTATGTAGGTACTCTATTTTAACTTACCTTATTATTTTCTTCAGATATAGATTACCTTACATCCATTTTTTCTTCACACCCTCATTCCTTTGAAACCAAAAAACGGATTTGCTAGACCTGTTTACATTGATTTCGCACCGTGACACCCAACCACGTTTGAGAAATTTTCAACACTTTCAAAGCACTTGTTGTTAGTCTAAATGCAGCACTAGCTGCAAGAAATGTCCTAAAATCCGGCATAACTTATAAAATAGTTATTTATGTATTAAGAGCGAAAAGTACAACTTTTTTGCTCGGAGAGTGAAGTTTGCCGGCAATCACTCGAGAGCAAAAAAAGTTACTTTTTGCTCGTAATGCATACAACGTTTTTTCTGTAAACGATCAATTTCAAATAATGTGAATCACAACTGAGCATAACTGAAGACACATTCTGAAAATTTAAATCAAAGTGACAATGACGTTTTAAATATTTGGTTGAGTGGTGGTAGTTGCTATTGACAGCAAGCGATAAAATCTTTTTCGCTTGCTGTCCTGGGCAACGCGCGGAAAAGTAAACTCACATTCTGATCCTCAAAAAAGGCTAGGTTTTCGTTTGTCTAATGAAAGCGTAAAATGCCTCATTATTTGACGTTTGTAGAAAAACAAAATTATGAGTACAAAATGAACAATATTAGTCGCAAAGTCGGAAAAAATTATTGAAGTCCATACAATTCAAATCGTCTCACACTAATGACCTTGGACCACGACTGTGACGTCACAGCTTCTGCTTCACGGCCTTATGGTCTAGGTGGCAGTGCACCAGTGCATTTTTTACGCTGCGGCGTTTCATATTACATTGTTGCCTACTCCTACTGGTTGCCAAGGCAACATATATAAGTTAAATGGCGAGCGGGAATAATGACATTATTTCCGCTGTTTCAACTCATATATCCCTCTGACGCTATATGAGCCCTATTTAACTTTTATCAACAAGCTGAATATCAGTATATTATTAGGTGGTCGTGGACAAAAATATTAATGATTTTTCGTAAACCTGACCGCCAGGATAAAAGTCAGTCGCTCTAACCATCGCGTTACGGAAGACCTTAAGATTTCTCCGCATAACCGCGCTTACTTTTATATTGGACGAATATCCCATACACATATAATTATTATTGATATTTAATTGAATATTATTGTTCACATAAAGACCTTCTTGTTTTCTTGAAAACACGTAGGATATATGTAGAAACATAATTTATCTAATTACTACAAATATTTAAATATACACAGACACAGCTGATGATATTTTTGAAAGCGCGTAATTTAACCACGTCAATCAGTAATGTACTTTACTCATAGAATGTTTTTACTGTAGAAAAAAAATGTTTTTACTTGCTGCGTAATTTAACCACGTCAATCAATGATGTACTTTACTCATAGAATGACATTAAATAAAATGCTTTTACTTGCTTTTGAATTATGTGCAAAATTTTTAGCTTTGCTATCGCTTTAACACATCGAATATACCCTATAGTTAATTTATTGAAACCAAAAATAGTATATTTAAGCATCTAAAAACAATATAAAATCATCATGAACAACTTCAACTGACTACCCTTGTTACTCATAAGTGACTGCTCATTGGCTGCACGGGCTCCGTATGCCTGCTTGATCTAAACCGACAACACACAGACGCTGGTTTCATTTCACTTTCTATGTTTTGAGTTGAATCTTTTTTAGAATTATTACCAGAAAAGTCCAATAAGGTAACAAATATTTTATGTATTGTAGTAGCAGTTTAATATCGAAACGCAATGTATGGTACCTATGGGTATTACTATACGTTTTCGATGATTGAAAGAGGATTTGACATTGGTGACTGTCACTTTACCTGCCGGCGAGGCACACTGGTCCTTTTTTAACAAATCTCAGCAAAAAGTTCCAAAATAATGTTCAAAAGTTGTTTGTAATTTACTATGGTTTTGAAAGTAGACACCTCAAAGTATTAGTTGGCCATGAAATTTGACATATCGCTAATGTTTTCTTATGACGGCAAAACGTCAAAGATTAGAATTTGAGTACTTGAATTAACAAAGATAAACATGAGATAAACGAAGCGTGCAGATTTTTAAGTTGAAAAAAACGTTCGTTTGCAAACGTAAGTTTTAATATTAAATTATAATTATAGCGCTGTGTAAGGCTTCTTGCTATTATGAATTTATATATACTCGGTTGTTGGTGTGGTGGATGTCGGTGTGGATGCATAAAAAGAAAGTGACTGCGTAGAACTAGTTTTTTAGTTTTTGAATTTATGTGGAAGCTTTTTGTTTATGTTCCACCCAAAACCCACTTGAGTTTATTACATTTATAAATTCTCCACCTTTTCCCATATTTGATGAAAAAATAAAAGCTTGTGGATATTTGCAGATGCACTAATAAATTAATGAACAAGATATGTCACATTTAAGTACAAAGTTTTTATTTGTAGATTAATTATTCAAAATAAAGCCACTTTGATAAAGATTTGGTCTTACAACTTTCATTATTGAGTTACAGGGTGCAAAAGTTTAAAATTTCATAATAACAATAAAATAATATAACAATAATAATAGTAATAATAATAACAATAATAATGTGGTATAACTGAGGGGCGAAATATATTTAACAGCGGAAACAGGGGTCTTAGTGCATACCTTTAATATCCGGAGATCTTCCCTAAAAAAAAAAAAATCTTTTAGTAGACTTGGCTAGGTGCTAGGTCCCATCTTCTAGAAGGACAAATACCGGCAATAAAATCAGGCTGTGAATGCTATTCTCTACTCCAAAATATTATATTATACGGTCTCGTTTGTATTATACGGATATTTTTTTATTTACAGATAATATGAATGAGGATATATTCTTGAGTCATAGGGACATTTTCGATATCCTACAAAATTGTCCCGAAAAGGATTTAAAAAAAAAATGTTGTTATTTAGAAAGTCACGTAGCAGAACTATTGGGTTTTGAAAAAATTCCACCTACATCCAAAAAGACCCTTTCCAGATTTAAATGTGACTTTAAGACAAAATGGAATCGAGTTTATTGTAAAACGAATGTTTTTCTTAAGAAATATATAAGATGGTTAAAATTTAAAGTGAGATTCCTTCGAAATGAAAAATCTGGTAAAGTTAAAAGAAACAAAGGTTGTCCGAAAATAACATTTTCTACAAACGTCAAATAATGACGCATTTTACGCTTTCATTTGACAAACGAAAACCTAGCCTTTTTGAGGATCAGAATGTGAATGTACTTTTCCGCGCGTTGCCCAGGACAGCAAGCGAAAAAGATTTTTTTCTACAAACGTCAAATAATGACGCATTTTACGCTTTCATTTGACAAACGAAAACCTAGCCTTTTTTGAGGATCAGAATGTGAGTTTACTTTTCCGCGCGTTGCCCAGGACAGCAAGCGAAAAAGATTTTTTCGCTTGCTGTCAATAGCAACTTCCACCACTCAACCAATTATTAAAAACGTCATTGTCACTTTGATTTAAATTTTCAGATTGTGTTTTCAGTTATGCTCAGTTGTGATTCACATTATTTGAAATTGATCGTTTGAAGAAAAAACGTTGTATGCATTACGAGCACAAAGTAACTTTTTTGCTCTCGAGTGATTGCCGCTCTCCGCTTCGCGTCGAGCGGCAAACTTCACTCTCCGAGCAAAAAAGTTGTACTTTTCGCTCTTAATACATAAATAACTATTTCATTCATGGGCATGAAATCATAAAATTCATGGGCATGAAATCATAAAATCATTTCTTCTTCCTATAGGGCAAATGTCCGAAGAAGCACAGGAGGCGAGAAATAAAGATATAAAAAAATATAGGAAAGATTTTTCTAGGAAAAAGTCTAGAAAGACAAGCTTAACAGATATTATGCATCGCCTACTGGTCTCTTCGGACCCTTTTATTTCCAGTTTACGTAAATTACCAAAAAAAAAGTAAAAAGGTTATTCCCTGAAACGCTTAATTTACTTCAAACCCCAAGCATTTCAGTTTTCAATGAGAATGCTGTTTGTATGTAGCCACTGAATTCTTTGTACAAAATATTAGATAGCGTTTTTATCCTGAAAATTGAGTTAGGAGGTGGGGTCCGAAATGTGAAATTGCCCCTGTATTATAAAAACCGAGAGCCATAAAAATCTATTTGTACCATCGGCATATTTTGTTACATAAAAAGCACATTTTGCGAAAATCGCTTTCTTTTACTTTTATTAGTAAAGGAGATGCGAGGTAAAACAATAAACATTGAGACAACCTGTATACATTCAGATACTCTTTATTAAGTGATTAGTAACCTCTTCTACCGTAGAGAAATATAAGTTGGAGTCTTAATAATTAGCAAAATAAGTATTAGTTAATTAATGTTACTGAATGTTTAAGCAATCGCAAATAATTTGATTTTTTTTGTTTTTAACACCCTGTATATATCTCCCAATATGGAGGTAGAATAAAATTAATGTGTCAGTTTTTGTCAAAGATGTAGTATGAAGGACAAATGTCTTGAAAATCGCCTTTTTTAAAATAAATCACGAATAACAACTAATTAAATTTGTTTGTACCTAAACGGTATATTGAGGTTTTACTTGACTCTTTCTTAGTGCTGCTCTAACTGGGTTTAAAGACTTGATGTTATATATAAATGCATCCTGCACGCATTTTTTTTTTTAATTACTGAAGAACATTTTTGCGAATTTTTTACACACTCATTTTTTGCCACCTTTAAGCTCAAATGGACCAGTGTGCAACGGGCGGCAGGAAAAGACTTTACCTGTCGGCGACGGGCGGCAGGTAAATTCTTTATCTGCCGTTGGTAAGATTGTCTACATGTCCATTAGTACTAATTACAATATAATTCAAAGGTTTGGAGAAAAAATAATATGTTTTATTCGGAGCTAAAGTGACTTTCCTGGCTCGCCCGTGTCGGCGGACTCACTACGTTCGTCTATGAAACAATATACTATTGTAGCTTGCTAGGTATAAGAGCTACAACAAAACTAATGACTGATTGTTTTTCTCTCCACGTATTCTAATTGCCCATGTACAATCAAAGCTCGACCGCTCCATAGTTTTTGTAAAAATCGTAAAAAACTACCCTACTATTTTGAACATTTTTTCTTAATTGTCTTTGGACCTTTCTTAACCACTCTGTATTAAGGTGACACCTCTGGCGGGATAGGATTAAAAGTGTCCAAGGATATGGCCCTTTCCCCTAGTATCATCGTGGCCATCGGGCCAGTCGTCTAACTAAGGGGGTCCAGAAGGCCAAGAAGTTGACCATTACAACAAAAATTTTATAAAACCGTCCCAACTTTGCGATTTTTTTTTTATTTTCCTATTTAACCTATCGAAATTAGACCTCAAAATTGTTCGTCTACACACATGAGGAAATCTACCCGTGGGGCGTCCTATACCCCACATAGTCTCGGAGTTTCGGCAAAGACGCCGTAAATTTGGGTACCTAAAAAAACGCATTTTTTATTTTGGTACGCCACTGGTCCCCCCCCCCCCCCACACATACCACCAAACCGACCACATTTTTGGAAAGCCCGTTCATTCCTGTACATACGCGCAATACTACAAAATTCCGTCAAATGAGCAGTTCAAAAGTTATAAGCGTCGAAAGGGAAAAATTACCAAATATATACAACCAAAAAGCGAGAGTCAGGCCGCCGTCGCATACAACGGAACGGAGCGGAACGGAGCAGAAATGTCAATAACGACATTACACATGTCAATAACGTCATTAAACATGTCAATTCCTATTTTAGCTTTTATCTGATTGGTTTAAATTCAACTGTCAAATTACGCTCCGTTCCGCTTTTAACCAAATTCCGCTGTATGTGACGTCGCCCTATGCGGCTCTTTATGATCCTCACTGGCGTTCGGATAAAAAGCCCTATAAACACTATCATCCATTTTATTAAAACCCAAATTTATACAGCTCCATTACGTACTAAAATATGAACGTGAAAAGAACACAAGCAGAAAAACAATTACGTGGCGTACTAAATAAAAAATATTTACAATAATACTCAATAATGATCTGTGGTCACCTGGTCTCGGACCAGCACGCGCTTAAACATCACATGCATTATAGTAGAAAGTAACACGCTACTCGAAGCAATTCTATGTTTTCTAATTTTTATATGTATTATTATTATTATTAATAGCTGTGATGTTCCTCTTAACAATAAGTTATACCAAATTTACCACAAGAAGCGATGCGGACCTCTCTGAGAGACACACTCATTACTGGGCAAAACTCTGCGATCAAAGGCTTTAGAAACTTAAAAATCTACATTTCAAACTGTAGTAAGGGTCATTTTAAAGTTTGTTGGTATTTTTTCTCAATTCCTCCTTTGGTATTTTATTTTGTCTTTCTGCGTATCTAATACTACAGGAGGAATAAGAAAGATGTGAAGCAGTGGTTTTTATCGGGAATAGGATCAACAAAATGACGACAAAATGCGAAACGTCAACAAATTTAAATAATTGCCTTCGCCGTTTTGTCGCTCATATTCCTAATAAAAAACCAGTGTTTACAAGAAAGGTAGTGTCTCTGTTGCGGGAAAGTTTTTGACGTAATGGTGCTGAGGAGGATTCAAGTGACGAAAAAGCTTTCTCAGGAGTGCATTTGTTTAAACTTAATCTAAAATATATATTTTTTTATTATTCAACACGGTATCGAACTAAAGGCTCATAGTGCACACAGGTTATGAAACTGGCGCTATCGTATTGGATTGACTATTTTAGTACAAATACAAAGAAGAACTCTGAGCTTAAAAGTCTCTAATTCTATTTGAGCCCATTTCAAACCCGATGACATAAGAACTAAAAGCCGAATTTATAACAATCAAAGCGTGTTTAGATGACCGCTCTTGAGTATTCTTCAATTAAGTTCTGTTACATTATGTTTAACAATAACACCAAATATAGGCATAATCTTAGATTGCTCCAAAACTTTTATTAGTGGTAGTGTCAGCATAAACGTACGGTTTCACTCTCCTTTATTGATGGGAAACATTGATTTCACGGTGTTGGTGGTTCTATAAAAACATGTAAAAAAGCGAATAAAATATTTAGCAAGTTGGAAAATGAAATTTTTAGTCAACCATTGTTGCACACTTTTTAGTATCAAATCGGGACCCAGCATATGTCAAGTTGATATTATTACCACATTTGTCAACCTTATTATAGACAGTTTTTTCTCTCAACTCAGCAATCTAAAGCCTCTGTCCGCGAAAGCAAAACGACAATTTATAACCGAAAAAAAGAAAAACAGCCGAACGTCGAGAAACAGTTATTTAATGATAATAGTCATGTGTATTGAGCACGACCGTAATTTTTTAAATTTAATGACAGTTAATACGATTCAACAACACAGTTACGTCCTAGCTAACCTAAAGGTTGAAAGCCTAAATGATACTCTAAAGTAAAACGGGAGGAGGTGTGCGTCCGTAACAGGTAACCAGAAAAACGCCCACCCGCGCCCTCTGACGGCGAACGGCCGACTTTCAGCACTAAGGCAACTGCTTATTTTTTTGATCAAAGAACGCGAAATAATGGAATGTATTACGAAAAACAGGTCTTAGTAATGCGGAGGCGGACAGCTATTTGCTACGTTTGAGACCCTGCCGCCGCAAAAAAAAACTCCGGTTCTTAAGAAAGAGAACTTCAATCGGTACAATCTGATTATTAAAATTAATGAAACTTAATTACTGTTTGTGCGCAGCGTTCCCCGCATGCAACACATCTACTTATAGTCGTCGTATCACCTACAAGTTTAAGATCGGCTCTGCACAACGATTTCTCCTTTTCCCTATAATATAATACCATAATAATATGAACTGCACAAAAGCAGTAAATGTCTTGAATTAGCAACGTGATTTGTACAACAATCGATAGAGAAGACCGTCATGTATACGGTCGACGGAACGAAATACCCCCTACACCCAACGTGAAAGGAGCTTTTCCCCCCATAAGTCGTGCCTTGGCAATGCGGAAACTAAGGAACAGCCGCAACCGCTCGCGTGTGTCTAGTTTTGATAATAATAATTTACGGAATTTTACGACACGAGGTCCCTCCTATTGAAAACAATAAAATGACCGGCGGAGTGGCAGTAAAGGGTTTTTTTTGAGGCTGTTTAATAGTAGGTCTCCTGCTCCAACCAGCCTCCGGGGTTGCGCCTTAAGTAGAACCTTCGCACCTCGTCGTAGATGAAGATGGAGAGCATGAAAGGAATGGCTGGTAGCCACCATACGAATCTGTAAGAAATATGTTCAAATTAGAAGCATCGACTGAGGTCATTGTGAGGTCAACAACATTTTATAAAAAAAATTCTTATACCTTGCTTCGTTTTCGACTTAATGAGCGTCAAAGTTTAATTTTTTTTCTAGTTCTTGATAAGTACATTCCCAGTAAACAGTCGAACGTTGTTTCAACGTAGAATCAACGTTTGGTCCGTTGATTTATACTTGTCACGTTGATTTTAACATGTTGATTTCAGATTGATATAAGCGATAGTGCACAATCATGATTTTCGACATTAAATCAACGTTGTTAAAACGTGTTTTGGATGTGTTTTGATATTGGTTGAATTTATCCTGTTGATTAAACATTGCAAATAGGTAACAGTAATTACATAACCGTCACGAATGCGCGGTTGCGAAATGTCTTTTAAAACTTATCATCATTCGTTCGGTTGATTTATAGTTGTCTCTTTAATAATAAGCAGTTGATTTTTGGTTGATTTTTTCAAAAATGAACAACCATGTTTTTCAACGTTAAATCAACGTTGTTAAAACGTGTGTTGAATATGTTTTGATAGTGGTTGAATTTATAACGTTGATTAAACGTTGACATACTGAGCGCTAGGTGGCGTTGTCGTAGACGGCGGACGACCCAGATTCCTATAACGAGGCTTAGAGGGATAGGACGTATTGCCACGATCCCCGGTGTTTATCTTTCTCACGCATGTCGGGCGTCCGCACTGTCGGCTGCTTGAGACTTGAGATGTTATTGTCGGCCACGACACGACGTTGTTCGTTTCGCTTTGTTTGTTTACCGTTTTTTAAGGTAAAAAATTTCAAATCGCTTAAAAGGTGAGTACTCATGGGTTGAGATTTTACTGCTTTTTAAGATTAGAGACAAGATGGCTGGAATCTCACCACCACCATTGGTTTTGATGAGGGTGGCTATACTATTTTGCAGGCCAACTAGTTAAGTAGATATGGTTAAATTAAGCTGTACTAAATTAGGTACATATAGGCATATTAAGGCTGATATAAATTATTTACCTATGCATCACAACAAAAATTAATGCTTGACAATCAAAGCTTTATTGTCTCTAGAATTACAGTCTCATTGAGAAAGCATTCCAATCCGTTAAATACAACTAAGTCAAAATGTGTGTACATAAAAATTCAGCAGTGATTTTTGCCTTGCCCTCACCCCAGGAGAAAATTACTTCCTAAAAGGTGTATACCTACCAGATTCAATTTCCAAGAAAATTCTTTTAAATCCTATATACCTAATGTGCCTTGAGCTCCACTAAATGTTTTTATATCAAAATGTCATTTTTCTACGAGCGCTTATTATGTCACTTTTCCGCACGCATTTTTTTTTCGAAATCTTTACTTTCCCGCACCGGCGTGCGTGAAAGTACATTTGGCGGGCGGGAAAGTAAATATTTAAAGAATAACTGATTTATAATATAATTTAGACTTTATAGTCTGTGTATCTAGATAGGTGCATCTGCCTATTTCGCGACTATTGCCGTTTCGAGACGGCAGTGCTTGGTTTGGTCCATTCCAATTTCTCCATTATGTGTACTGGTGCACTAAACTCCGTTGACACAACTAGGTTCTCAACTTAAAAAAAAAGCCCTGAAGAAGATTGTAATATACAATCGAAACGTCGGCAATTTTTTAACGAGAGCTGGTTTTATTCAGTCCTATACCCGTAAACCTATTCCTAATCATTGGCAACAAGGACGTTAACCACATATAAAGTTCTATCCTAAGGCTGATTATCTGTTTCTTTACTTGGGCTCGTAGAAAAAATTTTGTTCCTAACTCGTGCGGAAAGTGTCATTCCCGCACTCGTCAGGTGCCCGAACTCCGCTTCGCGTCGTTCGGGCATCGGCAGTCAGCAGTGCGGGAAAGTATCACTTCCGCACTAGTTAGTAAAATAACTATTTTTTTTTTAAAAGCAAAGTAATTTTCAGAATCTCGAACATAAATAGGCACTCATAAAGAAACACACAAATAAGTATAATTTTTGTATTTCATCATTTCTAAAGTTTTTTCACTTTAGGTAGTTCTGAAGAAGGTAACAGAGAAGTTGCCGAAACATTAACTAAGTGGATTCGTCCGAGCCCTTTCCAGGGTAAATTGTTATTAGAAGTAATTTTACTGTGAATTGTGGGAAATTCCTTTTCCATCAATCGAAAATCGTCCAAAAAAGTGTATGAGGTAGACATTACCCAAAAGTAAGTACTAAAAAATTTAATTCTTGTTTAAAATTATTCCTAGTTTACAGTCACCCCCAGTCAACCCCTAAGTGCTGTCCTTCCTTTGGTTTTAAGTTTTTACATATATATCATCAAAAACGAATTTATAAAGTATAACTATTTTACTAATGATTGTAATTAGCACAAGTATTATATTTCCAATAAAACATGTTTAAAATATGTTATGCATTTTTTTATGATAAAATGCAAAGTTTGATATATTAAGTACGTAGAGACCTCCACAAATGGACGTCTTGTGAATGTGACGACGTAGTGTGTTACCTAGGGTCAAACACTTTTTTGTATGTGCATTAACGCTCTGTATATTTTTAACAGTATTTTTGGTTCACAGTTTTTGTCTTAAACTAAAATTAAAACTCATTAAACAGGTTCACTCATTTTTATCGAATAAGTTTTAACGGGGTTCAAAGTTCAAACCCTGGTAAAACTCATTTGACATAAATTATATTCATGTAAATGGAAACAAATGGATAAAAACGTTGATTTAACGTTTTATGTAAGGTTGATAGATACGTTGAATAAACGTTTTAAGCAAGGTTGATTAAACGTTTTAAGAAAACGTAGATTAAACGTTTTAACCAAACATACATTAAACGTCTTAAGCAAACGTTGATGAAACGTTTTAAGAAAGGTTGATAAAAACGTTGATTCACCGGACATAACTACGTTGAAAAAACGTTTGGTTACAGGTTTTTTCTTAACGTTGAATCAACGTTCAATTGTTTACTGGGGTTCCTCTGAAGTTCAATATCTCGGTGAAGTTCGATATAACGCTTTTCTTCGAGACGGGAAATTCAGAAAGTCAAATATTATGATATAGGTTTTGATCCAATTTATAGTAATTTTTCTAAGTTAAAAATCCACCCTAACTTTTTCCATACGCCGTAGTTTGACCCTTAATACCGTCTAGGTTGCTCCCCCCCCCCTCAAATTATTCTAAACAAAAATGGTATACTTGGTAGGAAGCTTTCAGAGCAAACGTTATTAAGATATCGACTAATAAAAGACACCAATTTGCATGAAAGTTTACTGAAAAGGTTAGGGCAGATTTCAAGAACTTAACTACAAGGGGCGCCTCCTGCAAATCGAGGCAAACAATATCATATTAGAATTTATCGTCCCCAAGAAAACCCTAAAACTGAATGTCACAGATGCATTTAGTGTAAAAAATATTTGTTATTTTTTAGCAACGAGCTTGTGTATTACATCTGGAGAGACCTTGGCGTTTTACAGTTTTGATGCCCCTTTTTCGTAGTGAGTTACAAAAAAATACGACGTTACTTCCGGCGAATTGAGGTTATTTGATGTCAAATAATTCAAAATCGCGAGTGTTTTAGGAAATATTTGCCTTGTATTTTTGGAAATATTAGGGAAAATATTGAAACCTTAATGAGACATAACATTCATAATAATGACTTTATTATTACATTACGAAATGCACTGCCCAACAATTGAAGTGGATAGTTTCCGCAATTTTTATTCACAAGTTACTGTAAAAATGATCACATTTTATATGATCACAACATCATTGAAGGGTCGATTTTCTGCCCTTTTATTCTTTTTATCAGTGTACGTTGTAACCGTATACGTTGTAAGAAAATAGTATATTGTTTAACGAGTGATGAAAGTAGCATTGTTTCTCGCAAGAGAACACTTTATCCACCGAGGCGAAGCTTCGGTGGATAAACATTACCCAACCACTGAGTTTGGTAATGATCTTGAGCGATAGAAAATGCTTTTTTGACGAGTAAAACACTACACTTTTTCTTCGACCATGCTAACATTAAGGGTGACTTTTACAACTATTAGTAAAACTTCAGTTTCAAGTTAAAACCCCAGTAATGACGTAGATTGCATTGTTACCTAACAGATAAACAATGCAATATACGTCATATCTGGTGTTTTAACTTCAAACTGAAGTTTTACTGGTAGTTGTAAAAGCCGCCCTAACTCTTGATTAACTTTAAAAACAATCTCCATAGAGTATTTCTTTCAAAAATTAAGACGCGTCATTGTCAAGATGACTCGATTGTCAATGAGTTCAGATTGATCAAATTTCAACACTTTGATTTGTTTTTCTAAGGCCCGGGCAGGCAAAATATACATGTTTTTGTATGACATCACCATTTGCCATGGTGCTTTACAAAACTAGACGAGTTGAATCGCATTTAATTGACGATATACAGGCGAAATTAGAACAACTTAATTTCAGCACTAGAGACGAAATTAACCCTATGGGATTTTCTCTCACTAGAAGCGAAAATTACGTTTTCGGCTAGGGCAAGATATGACAAAAGTTGTCTATTTTTATATGGTCGTAGAAAAACAGTATACAGTGTGTCCCAAATTGGTCTTCCATGTATTGGGATCTACGAGGAGCTACGAGGTCGGTTAAATGGGGAAAGTTTGAGACAATTACCAATCGGGTTCTTGAAAAATTTTTGGAAAAACCAAAATGGTGTATTTTGAAAAACCTGTTCTGTGATATCCGAATTTTGTAAAAACATTTCTGAAGCAACTTTTTGAGGGAAATACACCTGTAAAAGTAAAATTTCGATACAACGTTTCGGTTTTCTGGAACCATCATCAACTTTTCTTATGACAGCCATATTGGATTTTTACACATGTTTACAAGGGACAAGAAATGCTTTTCAATAATGGATAACAACCCTAGTAAGATTTCGCCCATCTTTGTAGACTGTAGAAATGAACCATTGGCGCTACTTCACAATTTAGTACATTTTCTCTTTCCCACCAATCCTTTATTAATTTTTCGGTGTGTTCGTTTTAAAGCTCGATGGAGCAAGTAGATCGAGCGCCAAGCTTAATGACGTCAGCTATAATTGCGCGGTGTACGCTCCTTGACACGTCAAATCTAACAGAATAGACGGCAAAATTTAAATTTCAGCGCTTTTTTCCACAACTTATCATTTCGTTGTTAATGCGATGGATATGAAATCATCACCAATAGTTATTTCAATACTCGATTTTCTCATGAGTCTCATGAGCGACGAGGAAGAAGATGACGACGAAACCAGCTCAGGTCCGCGACTCAAAAAAGTTGAAGATTATGCCGAGAAAATTGTTCCCAGTGGTACCGGAAGGCAATTCGACATCCACCTTTGGATGTCTCCTCAAATGTTTCAGAGAGGGCTAAAAAAAAATCGAAGAAGTGAGGTACAAACCCGTCATCGTGGCGGCAATGAACCAACGCCCACCAGCTATTTATACTAACAATCTGGTATATGGCAAATTTGGAATGTTTCAAGTACCTACCTATAGTCTGTTCAAATCCAAGCTGGACTCAAAGTAAAGAAAAACTAGATAAGAAAAGCTCTGGAGGGTCATCAGGAGAAGTATAAACAAATGGTTCACACGGATATATGTCCGAGATGACTATGAAGACCCCATTTGTGTCGACCACTAGGCGATGCGTATCTTCCACATTTTCCTACTTTGTGTATATTGCATGGTAAACAACGAAAACAAAAAAATTCAAAAATCGCTATTTACAGGCAAATGGCTGTTCTGTCATGTCAAGCCGCCATTTTGAAGCTCAGCATTCAAAGACCGAGCGAAAGGAGTTCGCTCGGAGCGATCAAAAATCATCGACGCGAACGCAAAAGAGCTTACTCGGAGCTTTAAAAAAAAACAATCTCGAGCAAATAGAGCGCGCATCGAGTGAATCGAGCCTCAAAACGAACGCATTCTTGGTGACCACTTTAAGCCAGACACAAATATAAGTGTATCCTATTTTTTCTTGTCTAAAGTTGTATATGTTGTGTTTTTCATTATACGGTTTGTTTTTGGTCGGTACAAATAAATGCCATGAAAAGAAACAAAAATTTTAAAGTTTGTCGTTTATGAATCGTCGGATCCGCCAGTTAAGAACCCATGCGACTATAGCATCTAGATATTTTTACTTCATACTGTATCATTTAGGACACTTTTACATACTTGATTTTAGTCCGGTAAATAGCTTTTTACAGGACTGGATATCGTAATAGTATATTTCATTAGGAGTACCGAAAATAGCCTTTTTTCGTGCGCGCGTGACTAATTCATGTAAGTCATGTAAGCACGGGAAAAGGCATTTCGGACGTGTAATGAACGATACTTTTCATTACACTAATTAAATTACATAATATATAAATTAATTTGTCACGCGCGCACGGAAAAAAGCTATTTTCGATACTCCTAATGAAATATACTATTACAGTATTGAGTACCGGTACATTCTGTGCCGGTATTCAATACATCCACAGGTACCGGTACAGAATATCGTAAGGAATACGATACGGATTTCTCAAAAATATATTCGCCGCGCATAAAATTAATTTTTTCCTGTTTTTAATAAGTATCAAGTAAAATGTTGTACATCATACGTCCGGTAACGTGTTACAGTAGTCGTTTCGAAATTCCAGACTCGGCTATCGCCTCGTCCAGAAACATCTTACTCCTACTGTAAAACTATATTTACCGGACTTAGTATAATTTAAATAAAAGAAAAAGTAGGCTCCTTCAGCCGGATTTGAACCAGCGACCTTCTGTATGCCGGACAGAGGCTCCTACCAAGGGAGCTATAAAGGCACGTCTAATTTGGCTTATCGGGATACCGTTTCTTCAACTTAAATCATTATTATTTTCTAGTCTGCGAAGTGAGCGTTAGAAGGAAAAGGAAACGGACTTTGACGATCCCATAAGAATACGATATTGAGACTCGACAGGTTTCTGGTCGTAAAATGTTTCAGCTATAAAGCTGTAAAGCAGCTGTTACAGCTATAAAACAGGTAAATGTATTTCATCCAGTTAAGTAAGTAGAGGATAGCGATAAATAGCGTCTTCAATTAAAAAAAAAACAAGTTCTGCATTGAGTTGACTCCGCTGTCATTCCCGTTTCTTCAAATATTTGTCACATGTCATCATTTGTAGTTCCAATATAACATAGACATGTAGTGACCAAAGTCAGAATTGCCTACTAGAGCTCGTACTAATGATTATGCACTGCGTGCGAAACTGACGGCTGCACCACTCTTTCAAGAAAAGTGCACAAAAGTTGCCAATAAAACGTAAATATTGCGCGAATTTTACGGTTACTGACTGTCTCGGAATATTATTTTTATAATTTTGGACGCACTAATACATTTTTGAGTCCCAACAGTTTACAATTTTAATTATGTACCAAATCCTTTTAGAAGTTTACCAAATACACCGTAAATGTTGTTAGGGGTTTGGATAGGGGCTTAAGTTTAAGCCCTTTATCTCCTTCCTTTGGACAGTGAAGTAAAGGAAATTGACCTGAAAAAGAAAACTTAATATCTGGTAATACTTACTTGAGAGGGAACATGCGCAGGCCTTTGTCCATTCCAGGCGTGTACGATAAGAAACAAGCTAAAGCTGTCTCGAAGACAATCCCGAAGTTGAGCGCCCAGTTTCTCATGCCCTGGTGCACAATTGAGTTGCGTCTAGTTTTGCAAACGATTAAATCCGCCCATTGCACGATGACGATCGACACGAAGAAGGCGGTGTGACATGTGTATTCTAATACTTTTCGGTCCTTGTAGGTCTGTAGTAAAAAAAAAAGCGAAACAATTAAGAAAAAGCTTTTACGGATCTGCGATGGAAGCAGCGTACCCATTCTTGGCCGTACGAGTCGGACAAATCGTTGATGGCCTTTGAATCCCAGTGCTTACGGATGCCAAACAGTTTCATCGGCAAGAAGCCGTTCTCTGCCATGATCACAAAGTAGACGAAGAAGCCGGCCGCTGCCTGAATCATGCCGATCTGGCCGTAAGCCATTGAAATCAACCTAATTTGGTAGAAAAACAGCATTAGCTCTGGTTTTAATCACATAACGGCAAGCATAAACTCGCCTAGTCTGATAGTTACAAACCACGCCAAAAACAACAATTAAACAGACATGCAACAGTAAAATCAAGCACTAATGATGGAACTTCTCCGAGCTGATTAACGCTGCGCGGAAAAACGGTTTTGAATAAAAACCGTTTTTTATGCGGTACTTCTGCTTTGACGTGGCACAAATTGCGCGACAAGCTCAACCGAAATGGAACAAAAAGCGTGAGCTCTCCAACGCTACGTAAGCTGAAACTATGATGGCCATGCAGGTGCAGAGCGGATAGCAAAAAAGAGGTAGCAAGTTTGTCTAGAGCCGTCATTTTGGCAAGTCAAATTAGTGAGTCCTGTGGGAATCGACAAGGGAGACGTAAGTCCATTCCTTCAAGGTCAATGGAGTTCACTCTATTCGTAGAGCATTTTTCCATGAGTATATGCCGACCTTAAAAAAATCACTCCAATTCCCTCTTATAAAAGTTGAAAGGAATTTATTTTCTTCGAGGGATGTTAGAGATTGAAATTTTAGTTTTTTCGCAAAAAACTCTATCTTAAAATATACAAAAATTCAATATTTACAATTTAAAAATTGAAAACCTATCTGCTTTCTATACTTCCAAAATATTGCAGCTATTAAGAAAGAAATAAACAGAATTAACTACTCCGAGGGCTAATACACTGTTAGTTTTAAAGCTCATTTTTTTTCCTTATGTATAGCTACAAGATTTTGGAAATGCCGGAAGCAGATAAAGTTACAAATTTTCAAATTCTAATTATACATGTACGATTTTCTTATAACTTAATAAAACTAATTTCTTCGCAACCTTTCTTTGCTTCAAAACATTGGTTTTTTTATTATTTTATTAAATCATTTCAATGTTTTTTTTGCTTTATAAAATGAGCTTTGAAACAAACAGTGTAACTCAATGCCCGTACGGGTATTAGACCTCGGAGTAGTTCTTTCTGTTTGTTTCCTTCTTAAGAGCTGCAATATTTTGGAAATATAGAAAACAGGATAAATTTTCAATTTCCAAATTATGCCTTTTTGCATATTTTAAGGTAGAGTTTTCTGCGAAAAAACAAAAAACTTCAATCTCTAAATTCCCTCTTAGGCACGATTGTATAATGCTTAAACTGTGCTCAACTTAAGCTTCCCATATGAAATCTATTGCTTTCAAATTAAATTTGTTTCTCTTTGCTAGCAACGTTTTCTGTAGAGAAAGGCGCCATGAATGTTAGATAAATCTTAAGGTGAGCATAGTTTAAACTTTAATTGTAAAATATGACCTTAACCAGTCGCTTCTTAACAATACTTATCAGTCTGGATGCGCGAAATTCTAATGATTAAACAAACATCCCAAATCAGCCCCAGTTTTCAACATTCCTTATAACGGGCCTTTTGGATACCTACTCCTTGATCGTCAACCATCATTTAGACTTAAATTTACAGCACAGCTAAGTATCTAGTTTCATTCTCTAAAATAGAAGTAGTATGGCTGGCATGTTTTAGACCAATTTGTTGATATTTTGGTATTTTGACGAAATATGTCAAAAATAATCTAAGAGCAAGGGGAGACATATTAGTTTAGAACCGAATGATGGGTTCTTAAATTATGATTTTCACTAATGGAAGTACAACATATTTCTTCTAAAACGCCCAGAGGACGAAACAAAAGTCCTAAATTGGTCTACAACCTACCTAGTCCACCACTGCACATAACGCAAGTTGTGACATCATCATCTAGGACCGTTCTAAGAACAGAACTGAACTACAGATGCTTAAGAACTTTGAAGTTACACAAACTATACCTCGGCATTTTAATAATTACGTAAATAGAGATAAATGATGCTCTAGGAGCCAAACATCTACTCGTAGTAGCTATACTAAAGCAGGAGTAATCATGGCAAGAAATATGTCATTTCTGAATTGTAAGTTCGAGAAGAACCAATAGGAATTAATTTTGTAGCAATTTTACCTTTCTGGGAAATTAAATAAGCCAATTGAATGTACGAAGAACCAAACAAGCTCCATTCGGAGCCACTTTGCCTCAATAATCCCCCAATCAACACAAAAGCGTAAGGTGCAATTGACATTGCTAAAACACATCCAATAAGACCAGAGCTTCTAGACGACTATAGGCACATCACCGCAAAACTCTTCGAGTGACATGCTTAAAGCCTCGAGGAGAGGTTTTTGCCTGTTTGCAGTTAGTGCCGAGGTAACGGTTGTGTAGGTGCCAGGCCATCACGACACGACACCGTAACACAATGGTACATTTACATCAACAAGAAATGATCCTGAGCCAGAATGAAAGCCCTGTGATAACTGTGTTAAGGGTTAATTCTGACAGGGACCGAACGGTTCTTGTGTAGTAAATGCTCAGTAAAACCCACCTGCGATTAACCAGGTTGTCCCTATAGGGGTCGCGCGGTTGTCTTTTCATAATGTCGCTCTCTGGGGCCTCGTAGGCCAAAGAAATGGCGGGCACCTGTATGGAAGAAGCGACAGGAGCCGCCAAACACACAGTTAGTAAGTTGAAAAGAAACATGCACTAGTTCGTATTATTGGGTTTGTTTGAATAGTGTTTTGAAACCGGCCGACTTGCTCTAAGTCAATAAACCTGAACAAAAGAAAATGAAGAGCGGATGATGAGATGGTATCACATTCTACTTGCCATGGTCGCTCTCGTAATAGATGCACACCTACTACTTGTAAACATCACATCGTCACTCCAATATCCGACTACGCAACGGTCTCATCACACCTCATGATCACACACAACCATAGAAGCAAATGCATCAATGATAAGAATGTTGCAAACTAATTTCTACTAAAAGCATGTTGGTGAAGGGTGAGCTGCACTGATGTTTCGCGGTAGCTAACAAGGACCCGTGACAAAATGTATGCGGTTAGTAGTAAGTAGAAAGCAGAAGTTCGTCGCATATTTGGCACAAAACAATGCCAAATCCAAATCCGAGTGCTCGTTCTATGCTACTATACAACAATCAAATGGCTGCAGATTTGCAAATGGCCCAGTCAAGTCGCAAGACAATCGATGCAATCCAACGCACCCCATGGACGACCGCAGAGCTAGTTTGGCAATTTTTCGTTTATCTTGGCAGTACAAAAAGCTACAGGCAGCTTTTTTTTTGGGAATTATCTTAAACTTAAATGCAAGCTACCAAAAATAACCATTCCGGTTACTCTCTTAGTTTTAAGAATTTGGTGTTCTCTGGTTACAACTACTCGTTACAACAATGCTGAACCAGGTCGTAATAATATTTGTCCACGATCACTTTTTAAGGATGAATACGAAGCTGAAGATATATGGCAGTCATGTAGCGTTATTAACAAAAACCGCGAATTATGAAATATAACACTGTGTTATAAGGTAATACGCACTGGGCATTCACGTTTCATATGGAGCTTCGGAGACCCGCCTATCACCGGAATGACTGAAAATTCAAATTGTGGTCATATAGCCCCGTAAACAGTCGAACGTTGTTTCAACGTTTGGTCCGTTGATTTATAGTTGTCCCGTTGATTTTAACGTTTTGATTTCAGGTTGATATAAACGATAGTGCGCAATCATGATTTTCGACGTTAAATCAACGTTGTTAAAACGTGTTTTGGATGTGTCTTGATATTGGTTGAATTTATCCTGTTGATTAAACGTTGAAAATAGATGACAGTAATTAAACCGTCACGAATACGCGATTGCGAAATGTCTTTTAAAACTTATCATCATTTGTTCGGTTGATTTATAGTTCACTTTTTGATTTTAAGCTGTTGATCTTTGGTTGATTTGTGACTCAACAACGTGTGTTGAATATGTTTAGATATTGGTTGAATTTATAATGTTGATTAATCGTTGAAAATAGGTTTACATGTTATATAGCCTGAGCTATATAACATGTAAGAGGTGGGTTGGCGTAAACGGTGAGTAAAGAGGGGTAGGACGTATTGCCCCGATCGCCGGTGTTTATCTTTCTCACGGGTGTCGAGCGTTGGCACTGTCGGCTGCTTGAGCCTTGAAATGTTATTGTCGGCCATGACACGACGTTCGTTGTTCGTTTTGTTTGTTTACCGGTTTTTTAGGGTGAAAAATTTCAAATCGCTTAAAAGGTGAGTACTCATGGGTTGAGATTTTACTGTTTTTTAAGATTAGAGACAAGATGGCTGGAATCTCACCACCACCATTGGTTTTGATGAGTGTGGCTATACTATTTTGCAGGGCAATTAATTTAAGTAGATATGGTTAAATTAAGCTGGAGTAAATTAGGTACATATAGGCACATTAAGGCTGATATAAATTATTTACCTATGCATCGCAACAACAAATTAATGAATGACTACCAAAGCTTTATTGTGTCTAGAATTAGAGTATCATTGAGAAAGCATTCTAATCCGTTAAATACAACTAAGTCAAAATGTGTGTACACCAAAATTCAGCAGTGATTTTTGCTTTGCTCTCACCCCAGGAGAAAATCACTTCCTAAAATATGTACTCCTACCAGATTTAATTTCCAAGAAAGTTCTTTTAAATCTTATATACCTAATTTGCCTTGAGCTCCACTAAATGTTTTGATATCAAAATGTGTTTTTTTTTTAAAAAGGCAAAGTAATTTTCTTCTAACACACAAATAAGTATAATTTTTGTATTTCATCATTTCTAAAGTTTTTTTACTTTATGTAGTTCTGAAGAAGGCAACAGAAAAGTTGCCGAAACGTTAACTAGGTGGATTCGTCCAAGCCCTTTCCAAGGTAAATTGTTAATAAGAGTAATGTTACTGTGAATTTTGCGAAATTCCTTTTCCAACAATGAACGAATCGTCCAAAAAAGTGTATAAGGTAGACATTACCCAAAAGTAAGTACTAAAAAATTTAATTCTTGTTTAAAATTATCCCTAGTCAGAGCCGTAATAAGTAATCGACTAAACTACTTCAAGTAGTAAGTAATAAGTCAGCCCAATTTCAAATCTACTAAGAGTATTAAGTAAAATTATTGAACGGAAATACTTTTAAACAATAAGTAAAATACTTAAATGAAAGCATTTGAAGTATAAGTAATAAGTAACATATCCGTTAAGTATTTTAAGTAAAAAAAAATATTTCATTTATATTTAAGTAATCTGTATTACTTAAGTCTCACTCCTAAATTCTAAATTCAAAAATAATAAAAAAAAGGTTTTTTGACAATAAACTTCAACTAAATTCAAAATAATCTGGTAAGAATTTCATCCTATTAGAAGCCATTTATATCAACATCATTAGTTGCGTTTGAGACAGGTATATTTTGCGTTTCCATATCTAAACCGATGTTTTTTTTTTTACCAGATTGCTTAAATTTTTGAACACTACAATCTCACAATTCGAATGTTCTCTATCTAGATTTCACATTCGTTAATGGCTAAAAATAATGTAATATTTGTTTATTACTTGCTTAACCTACTGTTAGTAACTAAGTAGGTAATAGTTCCACTTGGGGGCTAAATAGGCTCAACCCGTGGCATTGACTTGTCTCAGCTTATTTTGATTTTTATTTTTAGTATCTAGGTCCTTCTAAGATTATTTTCAGTACTAAATAAGTACTAATTAAGAGCACTTAAATAATTTTAGTACTTATAAGTAGATTTAATTACTTGAGTAGAATAAAAAAAGCTGGCAATAGTATTTTGAAATAATAAGTAAGGTATGTATTACTTCTTTCAATAGCCAAAGTTTTAAGTAATAAGTATAAATTGTTTGAAAAATACTGAATATTTTTTTAATAAGTATCCACTTTTTAAAAATACTTAAAGTAGCAAAAATACTGATTATTTTACTTAAAGTAGATTTTAGTACTGAATATTCCAGCTTTGTGCCTAGTTTACAGTCACCCCCAGTCAACCCCTAAGTGCTGTCCTTCCTTTGGTTTTAAGTTTTAACATATATCATCAAAAACGAATTTATAGAATATAACTATTTTACTAATGATTGTAATTAACACCAGTATTATATTTTTCCAATTTAAATATATTTCCAATAAAACATATTTAAAATATGTAATGAATTTTTTTATGATAAAGTGCAAAGTTTGATATATTAAATACGTAGAGACTACTAGGTAAATAAATGGAAGACGTCTAAACACCGACGTCCCACCGAGGTCAACAAATGAACGTCTTGTGGATGTGACATGTTGCCATCATTTGGACGTCCATACGACGTAGTGTGCTACCTGGGGTCAAACACTTTTTTGTATGTGGTTTTTAATTAAACATTAACCCTCTGTATATTTTTAACATAGCATTTTTGGTTTACAGTTTATGTCTCAAACTAAAATTAAAACTGATTAAACGGGTTGTTATTTTATTTACTAATTTACGGGTTTATTATTATTATCCCTGGTATCAAACCCTGGTAAAGCTCATTTGACATAAATTATATTCATGTAAATGGAAAAAAAATAGATTGAACACGTTGATTTAACATTTTAAGTAAGGTTAATAGATACGTTGAATAAACGTATTAAGCAAACGTAAATTAAACGTTTTAACCAAACGTAGATTAAACGTCTTAAGCAAACGTTGATGAAACGTTTTAAGAAATGTTGATAAAAACGTTGATTCAGTGGACATAATTACGTTGAAAAAACGTTTGGTTACAGGTTTTTTTTTAACGTTGAATCAACGTTCAACTGTTTACTGGGAGGGGGTGTGACATATTGGAAAACGTGATCTAGAAGGCTATACATTTTTGAGAGAAAAAGATGACATAATCAAAGTAAATTGACTTTTGTTACTTCATTCCTTTCTCTCGACATTTCACAGCCAACTTGTTGACGTTTCTAAATGAACATCCCTTACATGCCGTTTGCGGCAAGGGTCATGTATCAAAGAGGCTGATATAATTATTGATGGAAAAGGTTGAAATAACCATTGCCTTTATATTCATAGTCTATCCATGTTTGCTTAGTAATCTTTTCAAATTCAAATTGGCGCTAGTCACAATCAAAATGACAATAACACTTGCCAATTTCAAGTTGGTGTTAAATAAATCACGTGAACATCAAACAATGAATTGTTGATTGTTTTGTCCGTGTTTAAGTGAGCAGTACATAGGTTAATTTTGGAAAAAAATAATGTACCACATTATTATATTCATACTGGTGGAGATTGTCGACTCAGAATGAAACCCTATGTAGATATTAGAAAACATCGTTCCTGGCAATATTGGCAAGATAATTGTTGCCAATTGTGCAAAACTTATTGCACATATCCAAACTTTTAAAGAAATATTATTATTCTAATAGTGATTTATTTATAAGTATAACTTTTTTGTAAAAAGTACTTTTTTGCTGTTTGCCTCCGCTTTGCGTCGAGCGGCAATCACTCAAGAACAAAAAAAAATAACATTTTTCTACAAACGTCAAATAATGACGTATTTTACGCTTTCATCAGACAAACGTAAACCTAATCTTTTTTGAGGATCAGAATGTGAGTTTACTCTTCCGCGCGTTGCCCAGGACAGCAAGCGATAAAGATTTTTTTCGCTTGCTGTCAATAGCAACTACCACCATTTAACCAAATATTTAAAACGTCATTGTCACTTTGATTTAAATTTTCAGACTGTGTCCACCTATGCTCAGTTGTGATTCACATTATTTGAAATTGATCGTTTGCAGAAAAAACGTTGTATGCATTACGAGCAAAAAAGTTGTACTTTTTGCTCTTAATACATAAATAACTATTTAAGGCAGCAAGCAATAAAGGCCTTTTCTAATTTTAACATATAACAACGTGATACTTTTTAATACTGATGACAGTGGGTAGTAAGGTAACGTTCTCCTTTTCGTAACTATACAGGATGATTCAAGTAAAGTGTCCTATTAAAAATTCTGGGAAAGTACTAAAGATAAGTTTAAAAAAAAATTGGGGCTATAGTAAACCATGAGGTATATTTTAGAACTATTTTTATAGATGCAGCGTTGCCAGATCTATCAAAAATTAATTGCAACTTTGGATTTTCAAATAGAACACCTTGTATATTTCTGCTTTTTCGGATTCTACGCAAAATTCTAAACAACTTTTGTTGATAGTTACCTAGTCCGATCTCTTGCCGTTTATGAGAAAAAGCTAATCTTTGTTTTTTTTGTCGTAAAACACTACTTTTATAAAGTTTAATATTTTCGGCAGTAAGTGATCTAGTGACTTGAAAATTTCACATGACAATGATTCAAATTTGAGCCACATCATTAGGATGTTAGCAACGGTAAGAGATACATGGTCGGTTAAATCGGGGCAAAAGTCGCGCAGTTTGGAGATTAATAATATGCCGTTTTAACATTTGAAAAATTCCGATTACTTCCGGAGATATCCGAAAAAATACGAAATTTTGAAATATCGTTTTTATTTTGTTTTGAGCTTATTCGAAGAGATAATTCAAAATGATTGACACTTCGTCGTCAACGTTGCAACTTTTTCTGCCCTGTAAGATGACATATTTAGTTTCTTCTTACGACGTTTCGTTTTTTGTTAACCATCATCAACTTTCCTTTTTTAAATACGAACCTAGATTTTTTATTCATTATTTTGATCGCTCTCTTTAATCAAAACAACACGACATGATTTGCAATTACAGTTACAGCTAAAAATCGTTTTTTCTTTATATATACCTATTATCTCCTTTACTACCTATTGTTACTAGGATGTCTAACTAACAAAACTAAACGAAAAGATAAAACATTAAAGTAATTACTCGAATAACTCTCCCTGCACCTCAAAACATTTTTGAGTTCTTCTAAGCAAGTTGCTCGTAATTGACCGTTCAATTATTCTAGCTCGTATAGCCCTTGCTTCGTTATTAAAATTTCCCTTACACTATTGAGATCAATGGTTGGGTGCTTGAATGTGCAGTTTTTCAAATAACCCTAAAGAAAGTAATCCAGAGGAAAAAGATCAGGACTTCTTTCTGGCCACAGTACGACCCCTTGGTTTTCAATCCACTGGTTGGGAAAGAATTCGTTTAAAAAATTTGTAACAACTCTTCCATTATGCGGCGGTGCACCTAACCTGTGCCCATGGCACTCAAATCCACGGCACCCTTTTCAAAAAGGAATTAATGCCTTATCGTTCTAGGAAAAGCTAAACAGGATTGAATCATTATTAGAATTTAAAAACCTATATTATTATCTTAGATGATTAATTGTAATTTATTTTTCTTATGTTTTCTTAAGTTATGTATTTATAAATGAATTCAGAAATTCTTGATAAAAAAAAAGGAAATATAATAGGAGAAAAAGGGCTATACGCGAGCTAGAGTAATTCAACGGGTAATAACCAGAAAATTGCTTAGAAGACTTTTTGGTTAGTGCTTTGTTTGGTAGACATCCTAGTAACAGTAGGTAGTAACGGAGATAATAGGTATATATAAAGAAAAAACGATTTTTACGTAAACTGTAATTGCAAAATGTATCATGTTGCATATCGTGTTGTTTGGATTAAAATGAGCCATCAAAATAACGAGTAAAAAATCCAGGTACTTATTTAAAAAAAGTAAAGTTGATGATGGTTCCCAAAAAACGAAACGTCGCAGGAAGAAACTAAATATGCCATCTTATAGGACAGAAAAAGTTGCAACGACGAAATGTCAATCATTTTGAATCATCTCTTCGAATAAGCTCAAAACAAAATAAAAACGATTTTTCAAAATTTAGTGTTTTTTCGGATATCTCCGGAAGTAATTGGAATTTTTCAAATATTAAATCGGCATATTATTGAACTTCAAATTGCCCAAGTTTGCCCCAATTTAACCGACCCTGTATCTCTTACCGTTGCTGAGATCCCAATGATGTGGTTCGAATTTGAAACACCCTGTACATGTTGACATTAGAGTCATGTTATACAGGGTGTGTCGAAAAATGTTTATTTTTTCAGAAAGTTACTATTAGCTTAAACTCATGTTTATTACATGAAACTACCCTTATTTTATTTTGTCATCGAATAGAACAATGATATATCTTCAAAATAACCCTACATGTTCCTATACCCATCTCTCACCGTTTTTGAAATACTAGCGTGTAAATGTATTCCCTTATTTTAATTAACGCATATCATAATAAAAATAGATTCAACAAATTACTTGGATAAGTAGCCCATGGCAGGTTTTTGTTTAAATTGTCCTGACAACACTTTGAAGTTTGCAAACAGTGTCATTTCAATTAAATAAGCAAAAAAGTGCAAAAATCCAAATGAATATTCCAATGTAGATATAATAAATTTGTTTTATATTCACGGAGAGTGCAACAGAGTTACGTCAAGAACATGTAGAAGATTTAACGAATTACCACACATCCCTCCTATGAATGCAAAAAAGTTTAAAAGGTAATTTAATACGTACGTATTGGCAAACGTGATTTTAAAATTGCTTATTTTTACAGATATGAGTCAAACTTTAAAAATCATTGTCTAGTTAGAAAACCTAGGCTATTTACGCAACCACAAGTTGGCAATGAAGAAAACGAAAGAAATGTTCTTGCGTTTTTCAATATTTATCCTCATTCATCAATTCGGAAGGCACAAATAGATTTAGAACTTCCATATTCGACGATTCAACGCACAACATTGCCCATTTTTTAAGAAAAATTATTTGGACGGATGAGTCAAAATTTACCAGGAAAGGAATTTTCAACAGGCAAAATAATCATTTCTGGGCGGATCCAAAGAAATCCAAAAACTCTTTGAAAAGGGTGCCGTGGATTTGAGTGCCATGGGCACAGGTTAGGTGCACCGCCGCATAATGGAAGAGTTGTTACAAATTTTTTAAACAAATTCTTTCCCAACCAGTGGATTGAAAACCAAGGGGTCGTACTGTGGCCAGAAAGAAGTCCTGATCTTTTTCCTCTGGATTACTTTCTTTAGGGTTATTTGAAAAACTGCGCATTCAAGCACCCAACCAATGGTCTCAATAGTGTAAGGGAAATTTTAATAACGAAGCAAGGGCTATACGAGCTAGAATAATTGAACGGTCAATTACGAGCAACTTGCTTAGAAGAACTCAAAAATGTTTTGAGGTGCAGGGAGAGTTATTCGAGTAATTACTTTAATGTTTTATCTTTTTGTTTAGTTTTGTTAGCTAGACATCCTAGTAACAATAGGTAGTAAAGGAGATAATAGGTATATATAAAGAAAAAACGATTTTTAGCTGTAACTGTAATTGCAAATCATGTCATGTTGCATATCGTGTTGTTTTGATTAAAGAGAGCGATCAAAATAATGAATAAAAAATCTAGGTTCGTATTTAAAAAAGGAAAGTTGATGATGGTTAACAAAAAACGAAACGTCGTAAGAAGAAACTAAATATGTCATCTTACAGGGCAGAAAAAGTTGCAACGTTGACGACGAAGTGTCAATCATTTTGAATTATCTCTTCGAATAAGTTCAAAACAAAATAAAAACGATATTTCAAAATTTCGTATTTTTTCGGATATCTCCGGAAGTAATCGGAATTTTTCAAATGTTAAAACGGCATATTTTTAATCTCCAAACTGCGCAACTTTTGCCCCGATTTAATCGACCATGTATCTCTTATCATTGCTAACATCCTAATGATGTGGCTCAAATTTGAATCATTTGAGTCATGTGAAATTTTCAAGTCGCTAGATCACTTACTGCCGAAAATATTAAACTTTATAAAAGTAGTGTTTTATGACAAAAAAACAAAAATTAGCTTTTCTCATAAACGGCAAGAGATCGGACTAGGTAACTATCAACAAAAGTTGTTTAGAATTTTGCGTAGAATCCGAAAAAGCAGAAATATGCAAGGTGTTTCTGGCAACGCTGCATCTATAAAAATATTTCTAAAATATACATCATAGTTTGCTATAGCACCAAAATTTTTTTAAAAAACTTATCTTTATTACTTTCCCAGAACTTTTAATAGGACACTTTACTTGAATCACCCTGTATATATACACAGGGTGGCTGTTGTTCGAGTTTAACCATGGGGATCCCGGCTATTTGAAAAAATTCGCAAAGTTGCGCAATTAAAAGTCTATAAAAATTATGTTTTCAAGTTTAGAAAATTCCGACCGGTTTCGGAAACATTCGCAAAGAAATGCTGAAGAATGTTTTTGTTTTTCCTTGTTTTACCCTTCTTCATTGCAACTTTTTGATCTTTTCAGCGTGAAACAATTTCAAATGGATAATCCGACGTTTCGTTTTCATGAGACCATCATCAACCTTATTTTTTGAATACGGTTCTGAATTTTTTATTTCGGATTCTGAATCTCCTTGCAGTTCTGCATTCGGTGATATGCCACAATTAATACTTCTTATTAACTTTTAGGTGAGATTTTGTTGATTTTATGAGGTGATTGATAGTTAGAATTTGTTAATGAATTCGGCCACGATCTTTTTGCCCCCCAGCAGACTATAGACTTTTTCATAGGCCTATAGTGTAGTCGAATTGGGATGAATCTTCGGACACCACAAAGATTAGGTATTCTCGTTTGATCGGTGGTAGGTACCGTTGGACAGTATGCGACTGCCACCAATCAAGCAGTTTAATTGCAGTTACAGATACATTCTAAGTATTTCATGGTGCATCTTTAAACATTCACCGGGTTAATAATTTATTGTTATGTAATACGTTGGTGCCAAACTTTAAGGAAGTATTGTACGTCCAAAAATAACCCTAGTTTGCTATATAAACCATAGTCGAAAAATACACCGTTACGGACATACAGGGTGTTAAAGTAAACCCTGTATATGAATTTATATGAAGGTCCAGTCTGTTTCCAGTTGTAATGCCAGAAATATTACATCCCCAGTCAAACCCATATTCCCTTTCACTACATGTCGTGAAACACATTCCTTTGTATCCAATGAGAAACAATCCCATGATTAGGAACGGGAACGACAGGGTCAGGCTAGCAGGAATTCTTTAAAATGTTGGGCTTAGAAGTAGGAAAAACCCTAGTACCGGGTTAACAATGGTATGTAATATTTTTGGACTGGACCCTCAAATAATTACGAACGAGCTTCAGGTTTGTTCATTTGACCGTACAATTATAGTGCATTACCAAAACGTATCACAACCACAACATTATTGTCAAAAGTAAAGTGGACATAACTTTTGTGTCAAATTTAGAAGAGACAATTTGCGCATTTTACAACAACAGTGTGGCAATTCTATTCCTTCTAAATTACTTAAATGAAAAGTTAAAAGTCGAGAAAATAAATTTTTTTAGTAAAAAAGTTTATTACTTACGAGTGAAATAAAGCCAAACTAACTCTGCAATAATAAACGGCTTCGCCCATGAGACGCTACAAACTCGATAACGAGTTTTTTTTATACGACAGCAATAGAGGAAGAAGAGACCACGAACACTTTACTCTTTACCTTTCGTTTACCAGTTTATCATTAAATGGGTCTCTAGGCCTTCGCTTCATTATGTCAGACTCTGCTTCCTCATAGGCCAATGATATGGCGGGGACCTGGACTCGATCAAACAAAACCGTTGTTAACAAAACAAAAAGCAAAACGAGGGACCCATAATAACACAGTTACAAAACAAAAATAACAAAATTAACGTACACTCAGAAGAGGTAAAGTACGGGAAAGGAAATTTATACATGGTATCCAGAAATTCTTGTGCCAAATTTCAAGGTATGATTCTACGTTAAGAAATAATGTCAGTTACAAAAATAAATTTAAACTATGGGCTAGTTTTTTTGGAGCTTTATAGAAAAATATTTTTTTTTTCAAAAATATTTTAATATATAAAATTAAATGGCAAAATTAAAAAGGGGGTTAAAAACTAAAAAGAAATTGGCGAGCACTAAAAGGAAATGAATAATGAATACGAATGATGAAGAAAACTACAAAACGCTTCTGAATTAAAACCCACGTGTTTGAGATAAAAAGTAAAAACCACTTTTTAAAAGCAATCTTAAAGAGCTCGTATAGAGTCATTTCCAGAAACATGTTTATATATTTTTATATTTTTTCTTAATGTAGATATAATGTAGAATTATATCTTAATGTAGAATCATACCCTAAAATTTGGCACGGGAATCTCTGAACACCCTGCATACTTTGTTAAATGGATGTTTCTGATAGATATCTTTTTCGCTTCAGTATTTATGTCACGACAATTGTCGATTGTCGTGAGCTAAACTGGCAAGTTAAACCAGTATATGAATTTCTGTTAATATTTAAAGTATCGTTGCTCTGTTTCCATGGAAACCATATTCTCGTCAATTTAACTTTGATTTAAAAATTTGACCCTAGCTCCAGTTCTCCGATTTGCTTATTATGGCTGACAAATAAACTGCTCAACTTACAGTTCGGCACAAACAATTTTTCGTGTCATTGTCAATCAGCTGTAACTTCTTAAGCAATGAATTGTTATAAATACAGTTTACATAGTCTGAAACCTCATTTCCTCTAGATTAAAGAAGAGGATAGTTTTGAAAAAAAAAACTACACAATCTTTATTATATAGGGTGTGAAACAAAGAGATGCAAAAATTTTTAAATTTTAATGTTCTGCCATTTCGCAATAAGTTATTTCTTCCTTATCGTTTTCAGATCAGGGGTAAGCCAACATCTATATCTCGGAATCTTTTCGCCAGATTTTTTATTAAAACATTCTGAATTTTTATACAGAGCGAAACGTAAAATGTGTGAAATGCTTGTTGCTGATATTTCTAAATCGTCGTAGTTCGGAAAAGCGGTAAAGAATCTTATTGTGTTTTCCCTCATTTGTTGACATATTATCTGTGGATTATTACTCATTCAAAAATTTTTAAAATAAGGGCCGTCTTTTCTAGAATACGAGCTTTTAAAAAATATGATAACATTATTGTTGATACTCGTTACTTACAATTGCAATATTAAATAAAATAATCTTTCTAGAGGTAAAGGAAAATTGAATGATGCCGTCGCAGATAGCCAACATCATTATCTCTAGACGCTTTTGTCATTTTTTGTTTTAAATGTATTAGAACTTATACAGAGCGAATCAAAATATTCTTAAAAATGTCGTTAGTATTTTTTTTAAATCGTCGAAATTCGCGGACAAGTTGACAGATTATTATTTTTATTCTTTGGATCGACAGCATTATTTACAAATTGTTTCTCAACAAGGAAGTTTTCCAAAAGTGATTACTGAATTACAGGTACGGACTTGACAAAATTAGTATACGAGGTGAATGATAATGGGTGGTCGAAAATGAAATCTCATATTCTTTGGTCGATTTTAAAGGTGTTCTGTCATACAATTGTGTTACCTATCGAGCTTCGTTAAAAAGTTACAGGGTGTTGAAATTAGAGTTTCAAAATGCATATGTATTGATTATTCCGAAAGTGTAAGAGATATTCGATTGAAATTTTGTACGTTTTGACTTCTATGAAAGACGCACATTTTGCAATAAAAATTTATTTTTTATTTCCGCCAGTGGCGCTTTTACCAGCACGACGATTTACATTATTTGAAAACAAAGTAGCACGTCACTGTTTTTTTGCAAAATAAAACTTCGTTTTTTAATTACCCATTGTACTGTAAAGAAAAGAGTCCTCTTCGGATTTTTTAGTATGACGCCTGTTTTCGAGTAAATAAATAAAAACCATTGGCATACACCATTATATAGCAGTTAAAAAGTACAAAATTTCATTAAAATATCTCTTACGCTTTCGGAATAATCAATACATATGCATTATGAAATTCTAATTTCGACACCCTGTAACTTTTTAACGAAGCTCGATAGGTAACACAATTGTATGACAGAACACCCTTAAAACCGACCAAAGAATATGACATTTAATTTTCGACCACCCATTATGATTCACCCCGTATACTAATTTTGTCAAGTAGTCCGTACCTGTAAATCAGTAATCACTTTTGCAAGACTCCCTTGTTGAGAAACAATTTGCAGAGAATGCTGTCGATCCAAAGAATAAAAATAATAATCCGTCAACTTGTCAACGAATTACGATGATTTAAAAAAAAAATACTAACGAAATTTTAAGAATATTTTGATTCCCTCTGTATAAGTTTTAATACCTTAAAAACAAAAAATCGACAAAAAGGTCTAGAGATATTGATGTTGACTATCTGCGACGGCATCACTCAATTTTCATTTACCTCTAGAATAGCTATTTATGTTAGCAGTTACAAAAAGTTCGATTTTGTGTAACGAATGAATGTTTGCGGGACGAGCGCAGCGAGTTCCCGCAATTTGAATGAGATACACAAAAAAGGTTTTTCGTCACGTGTTTCATACAAGACTTTTTCTAATTTTGACTACAAATACCTACTTAGAGAGAGAATTATTATTATTAAACTTCAATATTTACTTTTAAACCACTTGGTATCTACTTAATACCGTAAAACTATAGCAACGGTGTGCCACAGGCGAAACCTGCAACTGGTGGTGACACCAACTTTTCATCACTAGTTACGAAAGATTTTACTTTTCGTAACTAGTTACGAAAAGTAGGACGTTACGTCACTGTCATCAGTATTGAAAAGTGCCATTTTATATGTCAAAATTAGAAAAAGATTATTTTATTTAATATTGCTATTATAAGTAACGAGTATCAGCAATAATGTTATCATATTTTTTAAAAGCTTGAATGAGGAACAATCCACAAACAATATGTCAACAAATGAAGGAAAACACAGTAAGATTCTTTACCGCTTTTCCGAACTACGAAGATTTAAAAATATCAGCAACAAGAATTTCACACATTTTACGTTTCGCTCTGTATAAAAATTCAGAGGGCTTTAATAAAAAAATCTGGCAAAAAGGTCCCGAGATATGGATGTGGGCTTGCTCCTTATCTCAAAACGATAAGGAAAAAAGAGCTTATTGCGAAATGGCATAACATCAAAATTTGGAAATTTTTGCATCACTTTGTTTCACACCCTAAATAATAAAGATAGTGTCGGTTTTTTTCAAAATTATCCGCTTGCTTAATCTAGAGGAAATGGGGTTTCAGACCGTGCAAATTGTATTTAAAACAATTCATTGCTTAAAAAGTTACAGCTGATTGAAAATGACACAAAATTTTTTTTTCTACAAACGTCAAATAATGACGCATTTTACGCTTTCATTAGACAAAGGTAAACCTAATCTTTTTTGAGGATCAGAATGTGAGTTTACTTTTCCGCGCGTTGCCCAGGACAGCAAGCGATAAAAAATGTTTCGCTTGCTGTCAATAGCAACTACCACCACTCAACCAATTATTAAAAACGTCATTGTCACTTTGAATTAAATTTTCAGATTGTATCTTCAGTTATGGTCAGCTGTGATTCACATTATTTGAAATTGATCGTTTGCAGAAAAAACATTGTATGCATTACGAGCAAAAAGTAACTTTTTTGCTCTCGAGTGATTGCCGCTCTCCGCTTCGCGTCGAGCGGCAAACTTCACTCTCCGAACAAAAAAGTTGTACTTTTCGCTCTTAATACATAAATAACTATTGTGCCGAACTTTAAGTTCAGCAGTATATTACCCCTAAAACTATACGCATCATCTAACCGGTAAACTACTAAAAATTACGGTTACTAATGTCGTCTGTAAGTTATTTAGCAGCATCTTTGGCAGCCCATTGAAGAACAGGTACTAAAAAAAAAGTAGTAAACCGAACTGCAATAAGTTCAAGTATTATCACCTATCAGGAACACCCAGTAATTTAAGTTTTCGGTAGGTATGAGGTAATGGCACATTCTTCGCGAAATGGAAAGTATAGCTAATGGCTTTGCGTATTAACTAAATGTTTAGATAATGTCAGCGCGAGGGTGGGCAGCTTTGCGTGTTTTATTTTAATCGAAAATTTGACTGCAAGAAAGGCTGACGAGTTTCTGACGACACATACTAATGGCAAAGAGTCTACTGTCAGGTGTAATAGTACAGTGTAAAGTGTTTATGTTTTCCTACAAAAAGTATTAGTTAAGCAGGAAGGCACCAGAGCTTAAAGATTAGTAAACGAATAAGGTTTTTTTTCACATATCACTGTCCAGGAAGCCCCTAAAAGCCCTGTTAATCCCCTGGTTAGTAAATCAACACAAAAATGTTAATAGACAAAATAACACCCGAAACACCAAGACGATATTAAAAAAAAAAAAGACTCAACCTAGCATTGACAAGCTTATCGTTTGCGGGGTCCCTAGGCCGCCTCTTCATGATATCAGACTCGGCTTCTTCGTACGCCAAAGAAATAGCTGGCACCTAATAAGGAGGTAAAATAAAAATTGAAAGCCGACTGAAAGGTCTAAAAATGGCCGAGGTTGCAAATAGTGACGCTTTTCACGTAAATTTAGCCTTTAACAGATCTCTACTAGTTGCTATACTAGTGAACAACTAAAAGAAATAAAAACTGGCAAAAGAGTCGAGCCTAAAGTGCAAATTATTATGCGGAATAGTAATAATAATTATTCTCAAATTCTACATGCGAATAATGAGTAAGGAAGATCGTTCATTGCCAATTTGATTAGTTTTTTGGTACCTTTCGTTTACTAATTTATCAGCATACGGATTTCGAGGGGCTCGTTTCATTATGTCCGATTCCGCTTTTTCGTACGCCAGAGAAATAGCAGGCACCTTTTCATACAATTTCGTGTGAGTAGGTACAAAAAGATGACATTATTTTGTAATTTAGAGATCTGATGCCTCGGATCATACAGGAAGGCAATAATAACGCTTAAACATTGTACAACCTATCGTTATAAAATGTATTATTATTGCTCCTACTTCATAACAAAACAACTAATATAGTAGCAAACGCGATAAGGTGTCTAAAAGCACCTTTTCAAGTTTACCACACCAATTTAAAAGTGAACTCACCATGTCAGTTCCCAGATCGATGCAAAGGATAGTAACAGTACCAAGGGGCAAGGGAATGTCACACAGGATGAAGGCAAGGAAAGGTGAGATTTCCGGAATATTTGAAGTGAGAGTGTAGGCGATGGACTTCTTTAGATTGTCGAAGATCAAGCGGCCCTCTTCCACACCGGTTACGATGGAGGCGAAGTTGTCGTCCAGCAGGATCATGTCCGCTGCCTGTTTCGACACGTCTGACCCGGCGATACCCATGGCAACACCGATGTCAGCTTTTTTCAAAGCTGGAGAGTCGTTTACACCGTCGCCTAAAAATTAATTCGGATTAATAAATTAATTTACATACGAAGCAAAATATAATAATTGGGATGGAATTGTTCTAGGTGACTAGTAGGAATATCTTAATACAGAGTGTCCGGAAATATCGCGCAAATATTTCGAGGAGTGATTCTAGAGTAAAAATAAAGGTCACAAGCTCCTATAACATTTTTTCGAAAACTCAAAGATAAAGGATCTACAACAATTTAAAGTTAAGATTGTGAAAATATATTTTCTTTAATATTTTTTTTGTTTCGTATTCGATCAATTTGAAATTTGGCATGTTAATGAAATTTGGTACTTAATAACTAGAAACTTTTTTGCTTTTGACTTTTTTCTAATTTCAATCACACAAGATAAAAGACCACTCAAAATCACGCAACAAAGGTTTACTTGTGGACCTTTGTAAATTGAATCGTTTTCGAGAAAAACGACTTTAAAGTTTGTCTTGCACAGCATGCATGACAACTGATTTATTTTATTTTCAACATTTTAACGAAGTGTGCTTGAGAACAAGTGCTATACAGTTTTGTGCATCTATGAGATCAAAGACAGCCATTTTGAATAATCAAATTATTTATTTTTTAATAAAAAACGAAGAATCTAAATAATTAATTGGGCACCGACACGCAATAACTTACAACTCATAATTTAATATTAATGTCAGCTTTTACTTTTTATAATAGATTTTCGAATAGTCTTCCTCAATGCATAAATTAAGTCTTCTCAAAAAATTACGACGAACTCGAAAAAAAAATCCCTCCTTTTGCGCAATTGCATCACAATTAACGATAATTCGCTCTCTCACCTCTTATGCGCTGTTTACTGGCGTCTGATACACTAAGGATTTTAAATAGCCCCAAAAGAAAAAGTCCATTGGGTTTAAGTCTGGCGATCTGGGAGCCCACTCTACATACCCACCGCGTCCTATCCACCTGTCAGGAAACATTTCGTTTAAAAATCTCCTCCTCCAGCTAGGCCATAATGTGGAGGAGCTCCATCTTGTAATAACCACATTGAATTTCTCACGTGAAGGGGTACATTTTCCAGCAGAACAGGCAACTGATTTCTTAAGAAATCTAAGTATGTTTTACTATTGAGTCTAGGTGGCAAAAAATATGGCCCGATTAAATGATCTCCTACTATGCCAGCCCAAACGTTAACGGAAAATTTGTTTTGAAAATTACGTTCCACTGTCGCATAAAGTCAATATTTCAAATTGATCGAATAAGGAATAAGAAAAATATTAAAGAATAGTTATTTTCCTGACTAATGCGGAAAGTAATACTTTCCCGCACGCTGTCTGCCGGTGCCCGAACGACGCAAAGCGGAGTTCGGGCAGCAGACGAGTGCGGGAAAGACACTTTCCGCACGAGTTAGGAACAATATTTTTTCTGCGAGCCAATTCATTGTAACAAAGACAAGGAATAAACATACAATACATAAACAACTTTATCTTTGTCAACAGTATGACAGCTGAATTAATCAACAATCAATTGGTTATGACAAAAACTTGGTGTGATTGTTGGTGTGACGTAATGTTTCAGGCATGAACTGGTGACATTGGAATAAAAAGTACGTATATTATGAGTATATTTTGTATCAAAAATCAATAAAGGCAAGCATAATAGTTCCTTAAAACAGATAAAAATGTTTGGCATGGCTGTAAGGCAGGTGCACCTATCTAGATAAACAGACTATAAAGTCTAAATTATATTATAAATCAGTCATTCTTTAAATATTTACTTTTCCGCACGCCAAGTTTACTTTCACGCACGCCGTGCGGGAAAGTGAAGCTTTCAAAAACAAAATGCGTGCGGGAAAATCATATATTAAGAACGCTCGTAGAAAAAGTATATTTTCAAAATCTTAACTTTAAAGTGTTGTAGATCCTTTATCTTTTGAGTTTTCGAAAAAAATTTTATAGGAACTTGTGACGTTTATTTTTACTCTAGAATCACTCCCTGAAATATTTGCGCGACATTTTCGGACACCCTGTATAACACGCATTTAATGAGAGCCGCTATTCTCGAGGGTAACGTTTGAGCCCACGAGCGAAGCGAGTGACACAAGTTGCCCGAGAGAATAACGCTCATTAAATGCGAGTTGAATACTATACTTTGTCCACGACCACTTAAAAATATACTGATATTTAGCTTGTTGACAAAAGTTAAATAGGGCTCTTATAGCGTCAGAGGGATATATGAGTTGAAACAGCGGGAATAATATCATTATTTCCGTTCGCCATTTAATTTATATAAGTTGCCTTGGCAACCAGTAGAAGTAGGCAACATTGCAATATCAAATGCCGCAGCGTAAAAATGCACTGGTGGCACCAAGTGAAATTGAAATGTCAAAGTGGCACTCGCGTTTGACGGCAAAACCGGTGCCACCAGTGCATTTTTTACGCTGCGGTATTTGATATTGCATTGTTGCCTCCTCCTACTGGTTGCCAAGGCAACATACCGGGTGTCCAGCACAACCCTGTACATAGGAGATTAACATGGGAAATCGGTTTTTATTTTTTTGCGCCTGTACGGTTGAATTGATGAGTAAATTTGTAGAGCGTATGGTCAGCTATCATCCTGTAATTTTTTCAATACCCCAGTTTTGGCCGTTCTTTGGAAAAACGCTTCAAAAAGTGCAAAAATTTGAATTTGGCGCGTTATCCCCGCCATACATGTGCAGTGTCGCCAACATATTTTCAGTGCATAATCATGTTAATTATTACATGATAGTCCCTCAAAATAAATAAGAAAGGAAAATCGGCTCTGACTCTGACATAAGAAATTATTATGTCGGCGACACTGCACATGCATGGCGGAGGTGACGCGCCAAAATTCAAATTATTGCACATTTCGAGGCGTTTTTCCAAAAAACAACCAAAACTGAGGTATTGAAAAAATTACAGGATGATAGCTGACCGTAAGCTCTACAACTTTATTCTTAAAAGTTTTTGAATCAAATCAACCATACAGGCACAAAAAAATAAAAACCGATTTCCCATGTTAATTTCCTATGTCCAGTATACCGGGTGTCTAGCAGAACCCTGGACATAGGAGATTAACATGGGAAATCGGTTTTTATTTTTTTGCGCCTGTACGGTTGATTTGATTGAAAAACTTTTAAGAGTAAAGTTGTAGAGTTTATAGTCAGTTATCATCCTGTAATTTTTTCAATACCACAGTTTTGGCTATTTTTTGGAAAAACGCCTCAAAAAGTGCAAAAATTTGAATTTGGCGCGTGACCCCCACCATGCATGTGCAGTGTCGCCAACATAATAATTTCTTATGTCAGACTCAGAGCCGATTTTCCTTTCTTATTAATTTGGAGGGACTATCATGTAGTAATTAACGTGATTATGCAGAGAAAATTAACTGAAAACCTGACGATAATGTTCTTAAATTATAGGTAAGTAAAAGTTACGTTTATAATTATCATAATTAGTAAAAGGAAAATCATTCCAATTTGTGTATGGCTGGTTGTCTAATTCATTTTAGTTTAGCAATACGACAACCACGATGACATGACAATTTGTCTCTTGTCACCAATTAAGGGTGTTCGTTGTTGTTGTTGTTATTGAGGTGAATTCATCTATCTCCAAATGTTTTACTTCAAAAGTGTATTTTGCAGTGCTGTGTGACGCGAGGCCCCATCCTGCATGCAAAAAACCCTTGCTAAGTGCTGGACTCTTCTATGACAGACAAAATCTCATTGGAAAACCAAATACAGCGCGCCCCAAAATGCCAATCCACACATTGACAACTTCTCGACGTTGGTCTCGGTTGTCCTGCACTGTATGTGGATTTTAGAGAGTCCAAACTGATTCATTTTGTTGATTTGAGGGACCCATTAATCCAAATTAACAGTCATTGGTGGCAAATAAGCAAGACCAGAAGCAGATAGCGATGGATCTGCTAAGACCAGTTTCTTTCATGTTTTATCTATGTATCTGGAGACTATAGTGCTTGTGAAAAAACTCTTTTCAGTGACAACAAATCTTGCCAAACTGGCCACAAACAACTTGAAAAACTGGAGAAAAATTGGTTTCATTCCAATCGAATGCTGCTGAATGCAAGACACAGAGGATGGTGTTTGCATTGAGGGAGATTGGAACCGTAAATGACCACGTATCCCAGGTTAAATTTCTTGGGGTTCTTGTGGATGAGAGTGCCAAATGGGATTTACACACTGATAACTTGGCTTCAAGACTCAATACAAGTTTGTACCTGCTATGTCAGCTTTCAGATAGGATATCTCGTACGGTACTTAGATCGGCTTACTTTGCATCTTCTCATGCATGGCTCTCTTATGCTGTAGTTGTTTGGGGCCACGCCTCGGGGGCTAAGCGTTTGTTCGGGCTTCAGCGAAGAGCGGTCAGATTGTTGGCTGGCCTGGGCTACAGGGATGACTGCAGAGCGCACTTCAGAGAGCTAGGCATACTAACCCTGCCCTCCATGTTTATATTGGAGAATTTGCTGTTTGTGAAAAATAACATGTATCTGTTTTCTGCTCACGAGGACATGCATGCTTACCTTACTAGAGACCGAAAAAGTTTAATAACCTCATATTGTCGTTTGAGAAGGTGCCAGAATGGTCCTGGCTACTGGGCGGTAAAATATTTCAACTGCCCATAAAAATTAAAGCATTGACAGTGGATAGTTTCCGAAAGGAAATTAAGCAAATTTTAATGGTAAATGTTTTTTATTGTGATGAAGAGTATTTTAAGTATTTTAATCAAAATTATTAATTTTTTTTTCTTCTCTCTGTATAGTCTATTTTAGGATGTTGACTGTAAGCTTTTAGTATTAAGTAAATAATGGCATCTGGACTGAATTTATTTAAATTTAATTTGTAGACTATTCTATTTTTGAGGTATGTACATTGCTGTTTTGGTGATTGTAAACATGAATAAATTTGAATTGAATTGAATTGAATCTTAATAAAGGTGATAGTGTTTTTATAGGAATAATTGTTGTTATCTGTGTTATTACCTAAATTTATGTTACATTTCTTTTTCATGTCCACTTGTTAATTTCTTCTGTTAAGAAATTTATGTATAGATTGATTATGGAAATATACTTATTTTGGTACTTGTTGCATCCACTTTTTCACACACAATTTCCTCGAAATAAAAATGTAATGTATACAGAAACCTTGTATTTATTGATATTAAAAGTAAGGAAATTAGGAACCATTTTGTTGATACAGTGTAAAATTTTATTTTTATTATTTTTTATTTAAATATTTCATTAGTTATGAATTTTGAGGAGAGAAAACTTGTTTTAAAACAATACTGGGCTGGTAATTCCTTTGCTCAAATTCGAGACAACATTGTTGCATTGTTTCCTGAACAACCAATATCAGCATGCAGTTCACTTCAGGCGGTGGTTGCTCGTTTTGAGGAAACTGGGAGTATTAAGCCGATATGTTCCTGTGAGCGAAAGCGATGACTTCAAGCTGGTGCGGCTCCAGAGGCAAATGTGGCAAAACTTGTTCTTGCTGCAGTAAACAATGATCCTTCCAAGAGTATTCGACAGATTGGCCAAGAAACTAGACTTAGTGGATCGACCATCCATAATTATCTGCAAAAAGAAGGTTTTGAAAGCTACAAACAAGAGAACCATCAACAACTTGTACCGACCCACCTTTTCCCCCAAATGGAGTTTTGTGAAATCCTAACCGAAAAAATTATTGCAGCCCCAAGATTTGTTAGAAACATTTGTTTCAGGGATGAATGCTAATTTGGATTGACTGGCTCTTCAAATCAACAAAATGATTGGATTTGGGCACTCCAAAACCCACATATAGTGCATGACAATCGGGACCAACGTCGAGCAACTGTAACGTGTGGATCGGCATTTTGGGGCGCCATGTTATAGGTCCATTTTTCATTGATTGCAGTTTGAATGCCAACAAATCTGGCAATATGCTTCGCAATGACATTTTGCCTGCTGTAGAAGCCATCCAGCCATTAGAACGGGTTTTTTACATGCAAGATGGGGCGTCACACCATCCTTTGTGTCTTGCATTCAGCAGCAATCGATTGGAATAAAACCAATTTTTCTCCAGTTTTTCAAGTTGTTTGTGGCCAGTTTGGCAAGATTTGTTGTCACTGAAAAGAGTTTTTTTCACAGGCACTATAGTCTCCAGATACATAGATAAAACATGAAAGAAACTGGTCTTAGCAGATCAAACATCCATCGCTATCTGCTTACTGGTCTTGCTTATTTGCTATAAACATTTGTTACACCAATGAATGTTAATTTGGATTAATGGGTCCCTCAAATCAACAAAATGAATGAGTTTTGACTCTCTAAAATCCACATACAGTGCAGGACAACCGAGACCAACGTCGAGAAGTTGTCAATGTGTGGATTGGCATTTTGGGGCCCACTGTATTTGGTTTTCCAATGAGATTTTGTCTGTCATAGAAGAGTCCAGCACTTAGCAAGGGTTTTTTACATGCAGGATGGGGCCTCGCGTCACACAGCACTGCAAAATAGACACTTTTGAAGTAAAACATTTGGAGATAGATGAATTCACCTCAATAGCAACAACAACGAACACCCTTAATTGGTGACAAGAGACAAATGGTCATGTCATCGTGGTTGTCGTATTGCTAAACTAAAATGAATTAGACAACCAGCCATACACAAATTGGAATGATTTTCCTTTTACTAATTATGATAATTATAAACGTAACTTTTACTTACCTATAATTTAAGAACATTATCGTCAGGTTTTCAGTTAATTTTCTCTGCATAATCACGTTAATTACTACATGATAGTCCCTCAAAATAAATAAGAAAGGAAAATCGGCTCTGAATTTGACATATGAAATTATTATGTTGGCGACACTGCACATGCATGGTGGGGGTGACGCGCCAAATTCAAATTTTTCCACTTTTCGAGGCGTTTTTCCAAAAAATATCCAAAACTGTGGTATTGAAAAAATTACAGGATGATAACTGACTATAAACTCTACAACTTTACTCTTAAAAGTTTTTCAATCAAATCAACCGTACAGGCGCAAAAAAATAAAAACCGATTTCCCATGTTAATCTCCTATGTCCAGGGTTCTGCTGGACACCCGGTATAACTTAAATGGCGATCGGGAATAATGATATTATTCCCGCAGTTTGAACTCATATATCCCTCTGACACTATATGAGCCCTATTTAACTTTTGTCAATAAGCTGAATATCAGTATATTATTAAGTGGTCGTGGACAAAAATTATTTATAAATGTTTAAAAATATGCAAATTATATCAACCACGATTTTTTCCGCCACCCTGTAACAATAGGTAAAATTTTCGACTTGACATACTGTTGGGACACCTTGTAGAGAGTATAATTCCCAAATCCTGTTCCGAGGCCACACGAAACAACGCGTTCGTAATGATTTAAGCATTAAGTAATCTCGAATATAATAAAAGGAAATATCTAGGACTTGTGACCCGTGGTTTTGAAATTCCTATGTTAAGGTAGACCATGGAAAAGAAACCAGTTAGAGCTGGTTCGTAGAGATGAGGCACTTTTATTAGAAGTGTTTGTGATACGAAAATATCAATCAGGAGTACGGAGAGATCGAAAACTGGTTTCAGTTGGTTTTCCTGGATTAGATCGCAATCTAAGTATGTTGTACTCTCCAGGTTGAGGACGTTCGGTGATTTTTCATTCAAAAACCATCAACATTCCTCGCCGAACTACAGAATGTCAAACATAATGGAATGACTTTTTTTTATTAATTTTCTCACTCGGCAACTCATTGATTATTTTTAAGGAATAAAAGCTTTTTGGAGAGAACTGTAAAAATCGATGACGTCAGTTTTTGTTGGGCAACCCTGTATAAGGATAGAACTGCGACCTAGCGAAACCAGTAAAATATTCTTTAAATTTCAGGCACGAAATATCAATGAACCGTTTTCTTACAAATACATGGTAAACGTTTTTCGAGTCAATCTAAGTTATTTGAAGAGATACGAAGAAAGTTAAACTAGGGCAAAGTTGCGCAATTAAAAGTCCACAAAAACGACCTTTCCAAATTTTGAAAATACCGAGAGGTTTCCGAAATATTCGCACAAAAACAAAATTTTGAAAAAACGTTTTTATTTTTTTTGTCTTAATTTAAAGAGATAAATGAAATTGACACATCTTCGTAGTCACTTTTTGCTCTCGCCAACGTGATATTTTCAAATTTAAAATCTGACGTTTACTTTTCATGCAACCGTCATCAACTTCATTTTAAATACGGTCTTGGATTTTTTATATCAGATTCTGAATTTCCTTGCAATTTTGCATTCGATGATATGCGACAATTAAAATTGCTATAACTTTAAGATCACGGTTTGCTGATTATGTGATGTGATTGTTAAAATTTGTTGATAACGTTGGGTTACGATCTTTTTAGCTCCCGTCAACTTCACACTTTTACATCCGACGATAGTTTAGTCGGATTTGGCTAAATATTCACACACTACAAAGATTAAACTGTTTGCTTGATAGTGGGGATGCAGACTGTCCAATCAAACCCCCTATCAAATATTTAAATCTTTGTAGCGCGCGAAGAATCAACCCCATCCGACTAAACCCTCGTCCGATGAAAAAGCCTGTAGTCCGCGTGGGACAAAAAGACCGTAACCTGACTTTATCAACAAATTTTAACAATCACATCACAAAATCTGCCCTAAAAGTTAATAAAATTATTAATTGTCGCATATCACCAAATGCCAAATTCAGAGAGATTCAGAATCCGATATAAAAAATCCAGGACCCTATTAAAAAAAATAAAAATGATGATGGTTGCATAAAAACAAAACGTCGGATTTTAATTTGAAAATAGCACGTTGAACAAAGTAAAAAATGGCTACGAAGAAGTGTCAATTATTTTTAATTGTCTCGTTAAATTAATACTTATTCTTATTGTGCCCTGTCAGGTCCCCTTGATGTTGGCAATCACGATGGCGAGCTGATCCCTGTCTTCAGACACTCTAAACAATTGTTCGACGCTATGTATGCCTATCCATTCCCGGATGTTCTTTAACCAGGAGATTTGTTTTCTTCCTACGCCCCTGCGGCCTTCCATTTTGCCCTTCATTCACCATTATGATTCCATTCCGGAACGTTGTACGGGCCTAGTGGTTTAGGTGTAGCGTCCTCAAGATTCTTATTTCCAGGAGAAAGATAGCGGGAGAAGGACCCAAAATAAAACTTCTACGCTTCCGCAGAAATTGCCGACGTTTCGACGTTTATTTTACGTCTTTTTCAAGTAACGATGTTTATTGTCCATCAGAACAACCACGGGGAGTGACGTACATTGAAACAAAAACGGACAAAGCGTGGACAAACATAAGGGAACCGTGCTTAGCAGTGTGTAGGTACCCAACGCATTCTCTTTGTTTGTCCACGCGTTGTCCGTTTTTGTTTCAATTTACGTCACTCCCCGTGGTTGTTCTGATGGACAATAAACATCGTTACTATCTGACGATAAACTTTTACAATTTGAGTGGAATAGCCTTGAAAAAGACGTAAAATAAACGTCGAAACGTCAGCAATTTCTGCGGAGGCGTAGAAGTTTGCGCTACCTTTCTCCTGGAAAAAAAAAGTTGTACGGGCTGTTTCAATCCTGCATCTAATTTCCCTATCCGGGTCGAGTTGCTCGGTGATGTAGCATTCGAGGTATTTAAAATTGGATACTCTCTCAACGTTCTGTCCATTTATCTGTAGTGACGCGTTGAGGTATCACTGGCGGCTAAAGACCATAAACTTTGTCTTAGCAACATTTATATTCAGTCCCATTTCCTGTCCTACTGCACTAACAGAATTTATGAGACTTTGGAGACCCTGATGATCATCACATAAAATAGCCGTATCGTCAGCATAGCGAATGGTGTTAATCAGCTCGCCGTTGATTTTGACCCTGAATTCTTTTTCATATAAAGCCTCTTTGAAGACTTTGTCAGAATATAGGTTGAACAACAGTGGAGACAGGACACATCTCTGTCGAACGCCTCGTTGGATTTGATGTTCATATGTAAATCTTCCATTGACTCGAACGACTGCCTTCTGTCGCCAGTACAGGTTCTTAATTATACGTAAATCGTCTCCATTAACACCAGTATCTATCAATATATGTATGAGCTTTTCGTGTTGCACTCTGTCGAAGGCTTTTTCTAATCAATAAAACACACGAAAACATCCTTCGCTGGTCTCGACATTTTTGGAGAAGAACATTCAGAGCAAACATTGCTTCTCTGGTACCAAGGTCATTTCTAAAGCCGAACTGCATCTCGTCTAAATCACTTTCGCATATGTTTCTTATTCGAGCGTGTATAATGTTAAGGAACACTTTTAGTGCGTGACTCATCAGGCTTATTAGCCTGTGATCGTTGCACCTCCTGGCTTGTTTTTTGGGAATTATTATGAATACAATTTTCAGCCATTCTTCTGGTATTTCTCCCGTATTGTATATATCATTAAAAAGTTTAAATTGAAAAATTAAAAAGTTTAACTAAGATATCAACGTTTTTATCGTTGATAATTTGGAGGAGGTCTACTGAGATGTCATCAGGTCCCGTTGCTTTTTTGTTGTTTTTGCAGATTTTATATTAAATAGGACTTCAGATTTTAAGATTTCACGTCCTTCGTTGTCCTCTATAACAGTCATTGTGGCCAGTCTATTGTCTTTGAACATGTCATCTATGTATTGGGTCCCTTCAAGAACTTCTTCCTCGTCTATAATGGTTTTGCCCGCGTTGTCCACCAAGATACTAGGGGCTTTTTTGTTAAACAGACTAGCTACCTCTCTGACCTTTTTGTACATGAGTACAGTAGTAAAGGTATCTCCAGTTCTTCCATATCCTTGCATCTATCCGCCATCCAATGTTCTTTTGCATTCTGGATTTTGTTCCTTATTTCCATTTGTTTGTTCTTATATTCCTCTGTGTTGTTTTTGCATTTTCGTCTTTCTTCCATGAGTTGCAGTCAGTCATCTATCGTTGTTTTTTTTGGTTTGGTGCTGTTTGCTGTGTTCTCTCCATTATTTTAATGATGTGTTCTCGAAATATTTTCCACGTTTCGTTTACCGTATTGCTATTTGTTACTGCCATTGTGTCGAGGCTGTCGTTCAGTTCGTTTTCCAGTTTATTGGTGTTCACATCGTTTATGGAAAACTTTAGTTTTTTTGTTGTTTTTGTTTACTTTTTAAAGGTTAATATTTATGTTGTCGACTAGTGGGTTATGGTCCGATCCTATGTCTGCACCCGGATAGGTGGTGACCCTTGTGACACAGTTTCTAAACCTACTAAATTTCTTTTAGTTTCTACTAAATTAATACTAGAAAAAAGTAAAAACGATCTTTCAAAATTTCGATTTATTTGCGAACATTTCTGAAACCAGTGAAACTTGAAAATGCCATTTTAATGGACTTCTAATTGCGCAACTTTGCCTAATTTAACCTTCTTCGTATCTTTTCAAATAATCGATATCGCTATGGTTATACATGAAAAACGGTCACCCTGTATATTAAAAATTAATGAGAGTTCTCTATTTAATAACTACGCAAAAAGCATTTCAAGTCGAACAAATTTTAGCCTTGACTAGAGGTCAGATGTGGCTTGTATGCAGTATATATACAGTGTGAGTGTCTGACATGGAACAAATTCTGTAAAAAAAAAACGTTTATTTTTTGGAAAAACGCTCGGACCCGTCGATTTATATTTTAGATTGCCGTCTTTTTTGTAAAATACACTATTATGAAGGTTGTCCCAAATTCAAGATATGACGTCATCGATTGTTTTTTAAATGACAACTGCAGTTTTGGGTTAGCTATTTTCATAGTGTACATCAAGATATACATAGTTGCAAATTGTCAAATTTTTATAAACTGCCAGTCGCAAGATAATAAACAAAATTTATTTTATTTCAAACACCAATTCATATCAATAAATATTCTACAATAATTGCTCAAAATGATGCTCGTTTTGCACGTTTGCAATTACTTCGGGGGAAATTAGTCTGCACTCATGCTTTATTCGCTTTCAACTCCTGAACAATTTCAGGTTTCGTTTGGTAAACTTTGCTTTTTAAGTAACCCCACTAAAAAAAAAATCCAATGGAGTCAGGTCTGGTGACCTGGGTGGCCATTCAAGGGGCCTCTTCTACCAATCCATCGGTCCGGAAATACTTCATCCAGATATTGGCGAACAGGTCTGGCAAAATGGGGATCTTGTTGAAACCATATACTTCTGTTGAGGACATCTTCTTCTATAGGACAAGGAAATAGAGTAACCAAATTTGGAATTAGCTCCTCTTCCAAAAATTCTAAACATCTCGCTCCGTTGAGATTTTCTTCAAAAAAGATTGATCCTATAACTCGATTATCGACAATTCCTTCCCAAACATTGACTTTTTCTGGGCATTGAGTGTGACCTTCTCTCATCCAGTGGGGATTCTCGTCTGCCCAATAACGAACATTTTGTCGGTTTACCTCATCATGTAGCGTAAACGTCGATTCGTCAGAGAACACAATGTTGTTTGTGTTCACAACGTTTCTGTTCAGGAGATCCATCATTTGCTCGCAAAACTGAAGTCTTCTATCAGCATCATCTTCGGTCAATTCCTGGAGAATTTTTAGTTTGTAAGGATGCAACTTTGGGTTGAACAGATACGTTAACAGTACGTTAACTTTGACATCCTCCCTTAGTGCACTCTTTCGATGAATTAATGTTTTCCTTACATGTCCGTTTTCCCGAAACCTTTTTTCTATCTCACTTACAGTACTTCGAGAAAAGAGTGGCAAATCACGATGCTTGTCTCTGAATAATTGAACTACTTCATTTTGGTTCGTGTTCTATGTCCGTATCCAATCATCATTAAAATTTCAATCTTGTGACTTTCAGTTAAGTAAAACATTACGTTGAACGAGTTATTAAGTTATTATTATCAAGTATTTAAGCAAAGATATTTAAGAAAAGTACACAATATACAAGAAATAATATAATACAAGAAACGCTGTCAATTGTACATTTGATATTGACATTAATGAAACGTACCTAATGCTGGTAGAGATTATCGTTACCAGAAAGTCAAAGGTAATCTATGAAAGGGTAGTTTGTCATATATTTATTCTGTCCTCTTATATGGCACGGAATCCTGGACAATGGGAAAGAGGATGATGCAGCGATTGGAGGCATTTGAAATGTGGATCTTCCGCAGACTTTTGAAGATACCATGGACCCGAAGAATAACAAATGAAAATGTTATAAGAATGATGGGAACAGACAGGGAACTTTTACAACATGTGAAACAGCGCAAAACTGGTTATCTGGGACATGTATACAGAGGAGAAAAATATCAACTTTTGAGACTGCTTATGGAAGGAAAGATAGAAGGCCGAAGAGGACTCGGAAGACGAAAATGCTCATGGCTTAAAAATATAAAAGAGTGGACAGGATTGGACACATGCACCCTATTGAGAGCAGCAAGAAATAGAGAGGAGTTTGCTGGTATTGTCGCCAACCTTCAGTAATGAAGAAGGCACTTGAAGAAGAAGAAGAAGAAGAGTATAACTTGATGTTTGACTTTGAACTTGACTATGAAAATAGCTGACAAAAAATAGCAGTTGTCATTTAAAAAAACAATTAATGACGTCATATCTTCAAATTGGGACAACCTGTATAATGGTTTATTTTACAAAAAAGAAGGCAATCTAAAATATAAATTGACGGATCCGAGCGTTTTTCCAAAAAATAAATGTTTTTTTTTATGCAGAATTTGTTCCATTTTAGAAACTCGCACAGCGTGTTTTATTAAGAGTGGCCACTGGCCATATCTTGGAAACTAATTGGTTTAGAAGCTAGAGAAAAAAGTTTTGATTATTAAAGTGGACAAAGAGAAAATCCTGGAAATTATTTTCAAATTCCTAATTTTGCCACAAGAGGGCGCAATTAGAAACCAAATAATACAAATCATTTTTTTTTTGAAAATTGTAGTTTTAAGGTATACCTTGGGCAACATTATTAGAAAGACTGGGCAATCCTGCAACATTTTGCACTGACTCTCGTAGATGTACTGTGCTCAATAAGAGTGGCGAAAACAATTGAAAGTGAAATAATCAAAATCCATGTAACCGTCAAGCCTCATATTCGATTTTAGTAAACTTGTTTGGAAGATAATTGCCATTACTTTTAACTGTGGTATCCAGTGCTAAACGATAGTTTTTAATAAACGTGCTAGAGGGCGCAATTTCAAATTAAAGTGGTTTTTTTGGTGTTACACCAAAAAGTTAAATCATTCGGTATAAGTTTGATATCATAATCGGAAAGTAGGTTAAATTTGCAACAAAAAATGTTAAGACTATAATAACATATCTTGATTGATATATGATTTTTATTTCATATTTGAATAAATTATTGTTTTCATAATTCCATAATAAAACATTCCGTTACAACAATTATTGTTTTAAAACATGATGGTTTTGTAGGCTTGTCACTCAGTATAAAATATGTCACTATTTTATCCTAAACATATCTGATTATTGAAAACTTCTACCTAATTTAAGCATACTTCTAATATAATGTTTTACAATATCAATCTAAATAGCTATGAAACAAAATCGGCAGGTATCCATGGAGACAAATAACATTGGTTGTCAGTTGATTCACTTTTGACAAGTCTCGTATTGCGTTGACAAAAAATTCATTCTTGTTGATGCTTTTTAAGTTTCTTCATAGCTAGGCTATTACTATCAAAACTTGCACTTCATCCTTCAAACATGGCTTATACCAAATCCGAGGCTTTCGACATGCTTGCCGTATATTTCGAATGTTTGCAAAATGCACCTATTGCGGAACGTACATATGCTACAAGATATCCAGCACGAAGGCATCACAGCAGAAAGGTATTTCGCCGATTGCCAATACGTTTACGGCAAACGGGAAGTGTGCGACCCATTCCAGTTCCCTTCAGAAGACGTCTGTAAGGCATGAGGACAGTATTATCAATGTTCTTGCGTACGTGGAAGTGAATCTGCATTCAAGCACAAGAGAAATTTCCGCAGACATCGGTATAAGTGCCACTTCGGTGTTTCGGATATTAAAAAACCTTAAACATCACCCTTACCATTTAGTATTACACCAGGCATTACAGAATCAGATTATGAGAGACGGCTAGATTTCTGTTATTGGCTAATACAGATGTGTTACGAAAATCATCAGTTCCTCTCCTTGGTTTTGTGGAGTGACGAAGCTACTTATACAAGCTGTGGCACAGTTAACTTGCACAATATGCACTACTGGTCAGTTACAAATCCTCACTGGATGCGTGAAGTGGATCAGCAAATTAGATGGAGTGAAAACGTGTGGTGCGGAGTTTTAGGAGGCACGGACCATTTATTTTGAATAGAAATCTAAATGGCGAAGCGTGCTTAAACTTCCTACAGAATGAATTGCCTACCCTTTTAGAAGATATTCGTCTCGATGTTAGAGCTTCAATGTGGTATCAACATGATGGATGCCCGGCACATTTTGCTCAGAGAGTTCGCAATTTTTTAAATGCAGCTTATCCTGATCGCTCGATTGGAACGGGTAGTGTGTTTCCGGGGCCGCCTAGATCTCCGGATCTAACTGTTCTAGACTTTTACTTGTGGGGAAGAATAAAAGACATTGTTTAAACAACGCGACCGACCACACAAGAAGACATGATAGAGCGAATTACGAACGCTGTTAATTCGATTTCACAAGCTGAAATTGGAACAGCTGTAGTCAGTACCAGAGGGAGAATAAATAGTTGTATTCGGGAAAACGGGGGTCATTTTGAACATTTATGAAGTTTATTAGTATTATTCTGTAATAACATTGAAAAGAGTTATGTTTGCAGAAATAACTCCGGAACGAATAAAGAGTCAGTACTAAGGTAAGCTGTAGTCAGTACCAGAGGGAAAATAAATAGTTGTATTCGGGAAAACGGGGGTCATTTTGAACATTTATGAAGTCTCTTAGTATTATTATGTAATAACATTGAAAAAAGTTATGTTTGCAGAAATAACTCCGGAACGAATCAAGAGTCAGTACTAAGGTAAGCTGTAGTCAGTACCAGAGGGAGAATAAATAGTTGTATTCGGGAAAACGGGGGTAATTTTGAACATTTATGAAGTTTCTTAGTATTATCACAGTATAAAGAACAATACATTATACCAGTATCGTCAGTTCGTGTCGGCACTTTTGATATTCCCAAAACTAAAGCGTGCCGCGCGCACCTGCACCCGGCAATTTTCTCGAGTAGTTACAGGGACTTGTATACGGCTCAAGCATAAGCGATGCACTGCCAAAACCAGCCAAAACCGGTTTGGTGGTGCACCGCCGGCGGCCGGGCGGACGGGGCAAGGGGAGGGGAGTTTAAATTTTTCGACCGACTGACGTTACTGATATAATGTATTATTCTTTATACTGTGGTATTATTCTGTAATAACATTGAAAAAAGTTATGCTTGCAGAAATAACTCCGGAACGAATAAAGATATCGTATTGGGATCTTACATTTTTTTGTTGCAAATTTAATTTACTTTCCAATTATGATATCAAAATTATACCGAATGATTTAACTTTATGGTGTAAAACCAAAAAAAAACACTTTAATTTGAAATTGCGCCCTCTAGCACGTTTATTAAAAACTATCGTTTAGCACTGGATACCACAGTCAAAAGTAATGGCAATTATCTTCCAAACAAGTGAAAGTTTACTAAAATCGGATATGAGGCTTGAAAGTTACAAGGATTTTGATTATTTCACTTTCAATTGTTTCCCCCACTCTTATTGAGCACAGTACATCTACGAGAGTCAGTTCAAAATGTTGCAGGATTGTCCAGTCTTTCTAATAATGTTGTCCAGGGTATACATTAAAACTACAATTGTCAAAAAAAAATTGATTTGTATTATTTGGTTTGGTTTCTAATTGCGCCCTCTTGTGGCAAAATTAGGAACTTGAAAATAATTTCCAGGATTTTCTCATGTCTACTTTAATAATCAAAACTTTTTTCTCTAGCTTCTAAACCAATTAGTTTTCGAGATATGGCCGGTGGCCACCCTGAATGAAACACCCTGTATATGAATATGTATTGAGTAAATTCATTTAATAATTAAATTCATACATTTTCTTAAAGGGCCGGAAATCCTGGTTCAAAAAGTGGCGAATAAATGAAACAGCATATGATATTTGTTCTAGTAATAAATTCTAAATTGTTCACCAATGCAGGCAGGTGAACATTTAGAAACACAAAAAAAGAGCTTTTTGACCAAAGCCACGTTTTGTTTCGCAGTAACAAATTGTTTCCATTATCGAATCAGACCAATCCCTGCAGGTTTCAATAGCGAACAGGGACTGGTCCGATTTGTTTTTACAATTATTATAAGAAATAAAAAAAACGAATTATTTTCGGTAAATGTTGAGAATGACACTCACCAGTGACAGCGACAATAGCACCCATCCTCTGACACCCCTCCACGATGATCAATTTCTGCTGCGGCGACGTTCTAGCGAACACGATCTCCGTGTGGTACCTCAAGATTTCGTCAAGCTGATCCGAAGATAATTCCCTTAAATCGGATCCGTGCACCACAGCCGCTTTCGCCTCTCTCGGATTCACCTCCGATACGGGGATGTTCAATCGCTGAGCAATGTCCTCCACAGTCTCGTTTCCTTCCGAAATAATACCCACGGACTTGGCGATGGCCTTGGCGGTGATGGGATGATCGCCCGTCACCATGATAACTTTAATGCCGGCGCTTCTGCATTTGGCCACGGCGTCTGGTACGGCGGCTCTCGGAGGGTCAATCATCGACATCAGACCAACAAAGCGCAAACCGTCCAAAGGAAAGTTCGGATCGTCGCAGTTGAACTTGTATCCGATGGGGTACTTATCGGTGGGAAGCATTAGATCGCAGAATCCCAGTACACGTTCTCCCAATCCGCCCAATTCCAAGTAAGCGTTGTTAAATGCCTCTTTCATTTCCTCGTCCAATACTTTTTCCTTGCCGCAGATGAAGATGCTTGAGCAGCGCTCCAAAATACGTTCTGGAGCTCCCTTCATTACCAAAGAGTGTCGCGGATCGTTCGGATCTTCATTTTCATGTACTGAGACCTGATACTTATTGGTGGAGTTGAACGGGACCTCGCACACCTTCTTGTTCTTTCTCCTAATGTTCATTACGTCGCCCAGTGCCAATTCCATACATTTCAGCAAAGCAGCTTCTGAGGCGTCTCCGTTGACTTCTCGCTTCAGCACGGGAACGTTTTCTTGGCCAGGTTTAAACTCGGCTCTATTGCACAGAGTGGCAATGCGCGACAAGGCCTTAAAGCCAGGGCTGGTGCGGTCATATTGCACTCCAGACTGATCTTCTGTGGTGTCGGCCTCAATGATCTGGTTATCGAACCACATATGGGCCACAGTCATCCGGTTTTGCGTCAAAGTTCCAGTTTTATCCGAGCAAATCGTACTGGTAGAACCCAAAGTTTCCACAGCTTCCAAGTTCTTCACCAGACAGTTCTTCGAAGCCATTCTTTTAGCGGTCAATGTTAAGCAGACAGTTACCGTAGCCAGCAATCCTTCTGGTACATTAGCGACGATGATACCAATAAGGAAGATGACTGCGTCCAGCCAGTGGTAACCAAGGATGAAAGCGATAACGAAGAAGGTCACCCCAAGGAACACAGCTACTCCAGTAATAAGATGAATGAAATGATGGATCTCTTTGGCAATAGGAGTTTCTCCAGTATCTAAACCTGAGGCCAACCCGGCGATTCGTCCCATTACAGTGTTATCTCCACAAGCGATCACGACTCCTTTGGCGGTACCTTCGACGGCATTGGTGGAAAAGAAAGCCAAGTTTTTGGTTTCCAGGGGGTTTTCGTGGGTAAATTCTGGGCTTCTGCTTTGCGGCTCCGATTCCCCGGTAAGCGACGAATTGTCCACTTTGAAGCTTCGAGATTCGATAATCCTGATGTCGGCGGGGATTCGATCCCCAAACTTCACCTCAACCACATCGCCCAGCACTAAGTCTTCAGCACGAAGTGTGAGTTTCTCGCCTTCCCTAAGTACTAACGCGAATTGAGGCACCATGTTCTTGAAAGATTCCATGATTTTTGAGCTTTTGCTCTCCTGATAGTATGAAAATATACCTAATAAAAAAAAGTTGGTAGCAATCAGTTAATAGAGCTTAAAAAAAATGTTGTGCCAACCTGTGACGATAACCACAGCCGCCAACACGATACCCAGAAACAGATTATCGTCAGCAGGCTCTTCAACGGTACTGGCTTGAATACCATAAGCTATGAAGCAGAGGATCGCACCGATCCACAGTAACAGAGCGAAACCACCGAAGAGGTTTTTACAGAATTTTACCCATTCGGGAGTGGTTTTTGGCGGGGTGAGTGCATTGGGTCCGTCCCGTTCCAAGTTCTCTTTCGCTTTTGCATGACTGAGACCCTGAAAACAGTTACTGATATAACGAGGTAATACAAAAACAAATGTCTGTATTTTTTTTACATCTTGAGACACCCAGTACAGCCAAGTGATCTTTTTAACTCTTGAATTAATCCGCGTTATAGGCATAATTCATGTTAAACTGTCACTATATTTACGAAAAGGCTAACTGATCCACAAATTATCTGCACACCAACCAACGCAACTATAGACAAAATCAATTTTGGAGGACCAATCACGACCTAATCATTTAGGTTACTTCATACTGTCATCATTTAGGACATGTTTACGTACTTGATTTTAATCCGGTACATAGCTTTTTACAAGATTGTAAAAAGTATCCTAAATGATACAGTATGAAGTAAAGAAATTTTACAGTATTGAGTACCGGCACATCTTCAATAAATCCATTATATCCATAGTACCCTGGAAACCGGTACCGGTACAGGATACCGTAATGAAACTATTTGTCAAATTGGCGGATTTGTCAAAAATATATTCGCCGCGCATAAAGTTATTTTTTTCCTGTGTTTAATAAGTATGAAGTAAAATGTTGTACATCATATGTCCGGTAACGTGTTACAGTAGTCGTTTCGAAATTCCAGACGCGGCTAGCGCCTCGTCCGGAAACATCTTACTCCTACTGTAAAACTATATTTACCGGACTTATAACGTAAATAACTATAACATATGGCCTCAGAAATTTAAAAAAAAAACGATTGATCCTTTCCTAGAAGAAAATCTTAATTTAAATGAAAGAATGATGCAGTGAAAAGAAGCAATACATAACTACTTTTATTACGACCTTTTCAGAGCCAACTTTACCGAGTCAACTTGATGACTTTTTTTATTGAACATATTTATTGTACAGCCTTTTAGTATCCAAATCGAGTTAAATGTACATAAAATCATGAAGTATACTTTATTATTTTATTATTTTCATTCAGTTAGAGTTGGAAATCTGACTTGGTATCTCCATCAAATCATTTTTATCGTATCTTCTCAACATGTCTATTATTACTATGTACTATTTTTAATACTTTTTAATGCGTTTGTAAAAAAAAGGCGCTGCTGCTAGGAATGGACGTCTTTTGACGGACGACCGTCTGTGATCTGCATCGGTTCTTGTTTTGCCAGTCGATTAGATACGAAAAAACAAAAGTAGCAGGATACGCTACCGTTTACCGCACAATTGCACCTCTATTGCTCAAGGAAGTGAGCATATATGCAAGTGGCGCCATCTGACGACGGCAGCGCCATCACTTCCCATATACCTCTCATGCCCTAGTGGAAGCACCTGCCGTCGTCCGATGGCGCCTCTTGCATATATGCACAGTGCCTTGATCAATAGAGGAAACCAAGTTATACTCGAACTCGTGTTTCTATCAGGTTTGAGGTATACCATTCTGATGAGCTCCAATAAGAGCGAAACCGGTCTATGGTTCCTCTGCCCGATAGAGAAATGAGTTTGATACTCTGCTGAACGTCGTCCCCAGACAGTATAGGTACGAATCTCGGCCATATGTCTGTGGGAAGCGACAACTTTGGCAGAAAACTGGCTTGGTTTCACTTTACATATACCTCGCATGGGGTCCACAGAAAATCATCCAAAGTAAAAACATTCCAAATTAATTCAGTCCACTGATGATTTTGTCCAAAATAAAAACATGCACCGAAATTCCATCCAAACCAATTTACATCCAAAATTTTTCGATCTACCGTATTTTCATCCAACGAAAAATCATCCAGTGTCCTTAAATGACCTTCAAACAGAGAGTGCTTACACGACTACTTTCCGGTATTTTAATATTTCGAGTGTCGTCTGTCGACTATGTTTATTAATATATCTTTTATGATTGCTCGTTGAATAGTTGTAATATTTAATATTCAATTATAGTCTAATTTCCATATTATTCTTCTTTGTTTTTAATATATTATGGATTCAATTGGGTTCATTTATGAATAGCCCCAAAAACGAATGTTATTGCAATTCCTTTTCAAAGCGGTATTCCAGAATTTTTCTTAGTTCGGAAGCGTTTCTTCTAGCCAGAAGTGGATACCGTTCTTTTGGCTCTGAATATTCTTCTCAATCGATGGAAAGTGGTAGAAACGTTTAACAAAATTTACTATATGTATTATTTCTTGACAACTAATCAACTTCAAAAATCTAATCCAACCTCACACTTCCAAAAAACAGGGTATCCTTTAAATGCATTTAGCGGTGCTACTAAACAGAAAAATTACATGAATTTTCATTGAACCAAACCTTGAGGCACATGATACCATTAAAAAAGGGGCAAAAAAGTGACAAGAAGTAGCAAAAAAGCTAAATCGAAAAACGCAAAAACCCCATTTAAGAACACAGGAAACATTTTTTATTTTCCTGAGTAACGCCACCTCTCTTGCACCATACCTGTTCTTGATTGCTTTTATGGAACAACAAAAACTGATCGGCCTATCCATTTGATTGACATATCGAAGTCCTCCGCAGACCTCAGGTTGCAACCTGTGGTCTATTGTGGCTCCACAAACATTAAGCACTCTGGTGTCTGGCAATATAGTATGCCTCCTTTTAACATTGTCTACTGGCTCTGCCAGTTGTAGTTCCTCCACGACCCATAACTAACACAATCACTCCCATGATACACTTTTGATGTTACTTGAGTAGCTAAAATTAGTAATTTAACTGTTTGATGGTAGATCCTCATTCTAGAGGTACCGTTAATATCCAATCTATCGTCCGATTTCCTTATCAACACCCTTTCTCTGTCTTGTTATTCAGTTTTCATAGATATACTTTCTGTAGAATTTATCCTAAAAGTAACAGAGTTTACTATTGACTCCTTGGGATGTATACCATGTTGTGTGACTTTCATCGCTATGAATAAAACAATGCACTCTGGAATTTGTTCCATTGTCTAAATGCTCTTACCCATTCAGCATTTCTCCTGTGGTCTGTGGCCCATCTACCGCATAAAACTCATAAACGGTGGGGCCCGAGACATTTCCGTCATTCAATTAATACAAACTCTTCCTTTTATTTCTTTTTACTAAGATTCGTTACAATACATACATATAGTCCGTACACTCTAACTTTACTTGCGCAGTAGGTCATGTAAATTTGACATTTTGCCCCCTGTATATTATGACAGGCATTGTTATGTATTTTAGGTTATATTGTTAGGTTACATGGTTGCCAGGACGATTTAAATTAATGTAAACCATCTGACTAATAATTTTTCATTTCATATTTTAAAATATGCATTTTAAAGGAAATTGATTTTTATTAATAAATAATAATTATAGTTTATAACAAATTTAGTAGTGATGGTCCTTATCATTCTACGAGAAGGTAGACACAGTGTATTCTTGTTGTAATTTCCTAACATTTCCTCTTTCTGGTTTCTCATATTATTATGGTGTTATTCCCGTTGACTGCTCTAGGTGTTTCAATACGTTAATATGTAGAAATTGTAGCTGGATTAGGTTGAGTTCTGTTTCTGCAGTTCCAGCTTCAAAGCAGCAAAGCAGAACAGCTTCAAAGCAGAACACACTTAGAGTGTTTTCTTCTTTCGTTTCAGTCTCCAAACCCATGCTACTCTAGTTACTAGCTAAAACTGTAAAATTAATAATTTTCTCGAAAATTGCACGTACTTCTTGCCTAGTTTGAGTCGGAGGAATCAGTTTTGTCGTTTACCTAGAATATTAGAAGCTGATTTTCTTGCCAGTTGGATACTATTTACTTTTCAAGCCACACATTAACGATTTGCTCAGTATAAATAATACACTACTTGATGGTACATAATTCTGAAGTGATCGGGCTTAGGTCTTCCCTCAAGGTCTTCGTTCCGGGTAACCAAACAGAAGTGAATACCTTACGGTAGATCTTCAAATTAGCAGGATTTATATAGAAACACGCGGACTTGAAACCATCAAAAAATTTGACAACGTCCAATTTTTAAAAAGTGATTGCTGGTGGCCCTTTTGACACTGACATTAAGCTATTTCATAGGTAAACAGATTCGTCGGAGACGATTGGTGGAATTTTGTCAAAAATCTATTTTATTGGAAGATTTTGATTTCGCACCTCGTTATGGACGTGGCTTTGGACTCGGCCTAAAGAAGCAGGGTGGCAAACAAGAGCTAACAATTCAGGAGTGTCAATATAACGGAAAAATATCATGGCCTGCACAAGTAAAGTTATAATGTACGACCTATAGAAATAATGTGCCGAATGACATTTTATCTAATGACATTTAGTAAATACATTTTAATGTATTCTTTTTTAATTCACGCTCTAAAGATTTTAATAATTAACAATCCATGTAAACTATACTATTTCGGCCGACTCGGATCAATAATCTGTAGATATCAATCCGCCGTAGCGAGCTAATAGCGACCACCATAAAAAGATTCGAGGTCATTTCAATGAGATTTTGGATGCAAATGCTTTGGACGATTTTATTTTGGACATTTTCTGGTTTGGATTGAATTTCTGTGGATGTTTTTATTTACGTTAAATTTTATTTACTTTAAAAGACGTTTTGCTTTTTCGTATTTTAGTTTTTGAAGGTCTATCAAATGAAAATAAAAGACTTTGACGCACACTTGAGACACACTGAAATTCTTCTAATGCCATATACTGTGTGTTCATTAGAACACGTCATCTAGAAGGATAAGAATTTTTGATAGAATAGGATAACATATTCAAGACTTTCTATGAGACACTAGATGACGTTTTCAAATGAACACCCCCTACCTTAATTAAATCGTTTTCATATATCATATTTATTTCATTCGCTAAAGTCAAAGTTGAGGTTTACAAATTGAAAAGTAATTATTATTCGTTGTCCTATTGGGTGTTCAAAAAAATAATGTTCACGCCAGTATGAGATACGATTATCTCACATTAATCGTCATTCAATTAAACATCGTTTCATTGTAACGATCACTTAAACTGAAGGGACTGAAACTTTATGATTGTGCTGTTTAGTGTCCTGGTGACCAGAATAAGCATTGATTTAGTGTCGCATCTTTGCTTGAATTCCAGACGACTGATCAACCCCAGTGAAGAAAAAACACCGTTTTTCCTCACACCGTCTGGAATTGAGGCAAACGTGCGACATGCTTATTCCAGGGATTTTCAGTGATTCCAGTGCTTATTCCACTGCGGAAACCAATGCAACACCAGTGAGGAAAAACGTTTTTTTCCTTATTAGTATTGAGAATTTCCACATTAAAAATAGAATATCCTTGAGAAAGATGTTAAGAAACTTTAGAGAGAAAGAAAATTTAATTGTTTCTTTTTTTCCTGATAATCACTTTTGTCGATAATACTCTGGATGAAAATTTGTCTACACCTCCATGTAACAAGTGCCGATAGCAGATGCAAGTGCAACTATAGACAAAGTGTTTAATTTTAGAACACCAAGTTGAAATTCTTGAGTTAACTGATCCACTTACGAAAAGTACTTTTTCTAATTTTGACATATACCGTGGCACTTTCAATACTGATGTCAGTGACGTAACGTCCTACTTTTCGTAACTAGTTACGAAAAGTAAAATCTCTCGTAACTGGTGATGAAAAGTTCGTTTCACCACCAGTTGCAGGTTTCGGTTGTGGCACACCGTTGCTACAGGTTTACGGTATTAAGTAGATACAAAGTGGTTTAAAAGTAAATATTGAAGTTTAATAATAATAACTCTCTCTCTAAGTAGGTATTTGTAGTCAAAATTAGAAAAAATCTTGTATGAAACACGTGACGAAAAGCCTTTTTTGTGTATCTCATTCAAATTGCGGAGCGCAGCGAAAGCGGAGTGTTTGTGTAACGAAACATTCATTCGTTACACAAAATCGGACTTTTCGTAACTGGTTACATAAATAGCTATTTTTTCTGGTTACAGTTTTTTCCTTAAAAGATTGTAATACCTTGCATACAAAGAGTTAAACTTTAAACTAAAAAAATGTGGTTCATTTGATTAACTAAAACGTGACCATTCAGTTTTCTCGTTATCCTTTGAACAATATAGACAGACACTTTACCATAAACTACCATATTCAAGTTTTGCCGTCTCGTATAACACTGCAAATTACTAGGTACAAAACCGTATAGAACACTACTTATCATTTATACATAACACTCACATTTTCTGGATGTGTCTGGAATCTCTGATACAATTCTTCAGGTGTGATCTTGTGGTAGTCGATATCTAATTCCTGTTTCAAATCGTCCAGGTCTCCAGCCTTTTTGGGTTTTTTCTGCACTTTTCTTCGTGCCTATGAAAAGGAAGAAAAATTAGAAGCAAAAAATTACGATATAGACAAAAAATCAATAAACAATTTATGTAATTAGTATAAGTCATTCACTTATGATTGACATCAAGGAAGCGTTGGAAATTTGTCTTTGACATTTTTATCGTACCTTCTCAATCTGCTCTGGGAGGAGACAGCTATAAAAGTGTAGAGTAACGCCATGACAAAAATAAGTGTATGAATTATACGGGTATATTAAAAAAAAAGCGCCATATTATCAAAAGAACCATAAGGAGTAAACAAAGTGAAGAAGCGTTCTCATTTACCTCATAAAGATCATAACATATGGCAAACATTACAATGGCAAAACATACTGGCCAATACTTAGTGGCAGATATTTTATAATACTGTGGATGGTTTTAATAACTTGCTCTAGGATGGTATGCTCCAAGAATTCGACTTGCTTCTGAAACAGGATGCACTTTTCATACTTCAATTTCATATGAGCATTCCGCAACTTTCCAAATATTTCTCTTAAGTTTTCCATATGTTCGTCAAAGTTCCGTCCATGATAATTATGTCATATAAGTAAACAAGGCAAGTTTTCCACGTCAGATCTGTTAAGTCAAGTTCCATCAATCATTCGGAAGTTGGTTGAGCATTACACCATCCGAAGGGCATAACAGTGAATTGATGTAGTTCAGAACTCAAAGAAAATGCAATGTTTTCTTTGTCTTCTGGAACAATCTTCGCTTGTCAGTATCCACTTTTTAAGTGGAGAACCACTTTGAGCCTGAGAAAGTTTCTAAAGTGTCATCTATACGTGGCAATGGGTAGTTGTCTTTCTTAGTCACATCACACGAATTGAACCATCTATCCTCTTAACAAGAACTACATACGACGACCATGGACTAGATGATTCCTCTATGCTCATGAGATGCTGGAGGCGAAAGCCCTCCTTCAGCATCTCCATGAACATATTAGCAAATTATTGAATTCCTGTTGTTCAGCCAGAGGGAATCTTCGTGGGTGTTGACGAATAGGCTGGGGATCTTCCGTGTTGATTTTATGGACAACTAGATTAGTTTGGACAAAGCAGTTTCAAGCTGCCCCTGTGAGAAGTGACTCCAATGTCGTTTGAAAGCATCAACAGCTTCTGGAGAAGCTGGTTACAAGTTTTAATTTTTGATGTTTCTGCCCCAACACACTTACATATAAAGCTTTTCATTATATTTTTCGGAAAAGTAGGTCATGGAAATTTGACAGATTGCCCCCCGTATAATATTTGAACTGTGTCAGTTTTATTGGTTATACTTAAGGGTTATAAAATGCTGCCATTACAAAAAATGTTGTTGCCAGAACTTACCAAAATAATAGTTGTAAGCGAAAATAATAAATCCATGTACTAGAGCTGCTACTACGTTTTTCAGGCAGGTCAAATACTTGGCAGAAGTAATTTTTAGGACAAGAAATTTTCTTACACTAGAGCTGGAATATCGAGTTTTGCTCATCCTGTGCAACATAATATATATTAAGAGAAGGTTTGTTAATGCTGAAGCACTAAAAGGTCTTACGTAAATGGCTCTTATTCCTGGAACCATAAAATCTTTCTATTAAAAGTATCTTTGTTACAAAACGTTAACATTTCTTCACTGTAGAAATCTACAAAAAGGGTGGGATGTACTAATGCTATGAAACAAGATGCACATAAAATGCATTCATACCGCCCTCAAAATTTGACCAGGAACAGTGTTTATCTGCACTCCGGATATGGTAGGTACAACGCTCTGCCTCAGAACACTGGGCATCTTTCCAATGGGTAGGTCGGGAGAGAAATTAAAACCGTTCTTTGAGTTCTACTGACTGATTTTGAGAAAATTTATATGCTGATAAAAACTTTTTTTAATATAATGCGAGCAACGTCGAGGAAATTAATCAAAGTCAAACTGATGGCAGATATTAAAGTAAAATTACATTAAACCATCATAACAACTTGTAGGAAAGTTGTTATTGGCATTTACCTTCACCTGCTTTTAATTTACTGGTTAAAATGTTGTCAATCACATTTTTGGCAAATCAGTTTATAGATAACTAGTATGTCGCGTTTCTTTCCTTTACGGTTTTTATAACATAACCATTAACATTGACACAGTTCAAACATTATATAGGGGTCATTCAAATAATAGCCTTTGGAAAAACTTTATGGAACGCTTTATACCTATAGCAAGAGATTTCCGTGTCCAGTATTTGCTCTTCGAAGTGGAATTTACTTTTTTGTGTTAATCAGGGTTCGTACTACCATGATTTCAGTTGTCACATCCAGGCTAGGATCTACAAGTCCAATAGATCATCCGGAATAATTTCAGGAGTCACTGCAATAATTTGTTCTAAATTTGGAGAAATAATTACATCTTCACCACTAGTAAGCACATTTCCATTGGTTGATGCAAACTCCTGATCGCCAAATGTGAGAATATCTCGTCTATGATAGTAGGCTATTAATAGCGGATCTAAGCAGGATCCGCTATTGAATGCCATATATTATTATAAGACGTTTTAAGTGGGCAATAAAAGTTTGTTCATATTTTACGCATTGATTGCTTGCATCAGGAAAGTAAATAAGTACCCTTAGAAAAGTAATATCAATTATTAATATGTATTGGTATATATGATAATCATCTAAAATTAAATTATCTTATTTTATACGGTTGCTATTGTTGAACGTGTATATATCTTAATTGCTTATAAGAGTCAAGACTGCCTTTAATGTAGCAGGAGCAACCATAACTAAATAGATGATATAATAGTAGTATTTTATCATTATGTTTATTAATGCTCGAACAGCAGATAAATCGATTATTAATCGATGTCCCTATTGATACCTCACTTTATGTTTGATAAACGGATCAATAAAGCAAATAATTATTATTTGTAGTGTATTGATAAAATCAGTAAATGAATGATTAACGGTTTAATTAAGGAGCACTTGAAGACATACAGTATTACGTGATAAATAACGGTATAAATGCACACATATTTTCGAGACCTGCATCCAACACCAAAATAAAATAAACCAAAATACCTTGGGTTGACCATCGGCAGTTTTGTTGTCGTCGTAACTGGCGGGCACGGTGGCGACCCGGTACGAATCTGAGCGGCCATGCTGCAAAACAAGCACAAACAAACTAAAACTAACAACATTACTGACCTTTCAAGGCTTCGTGGCTGTCACTGAAATGCACTTTGACGTGCACTTAAGAACTAGTGACGTTCACAACACACACTGACAGGAAAATGTCAATGAATGGCCATTTCGGCGCACACCAAGCGCGTTTGTAAATCAATTTTGTGTCCTGTTTTTCACAAGATTAGTTAAGGACAGAACATACTAATATGAAGTATACAACAAACGCGATTGGGTACCCAAAATCTAAATCATATAATGAACTTGCTACTCATATTGACGTGTCAAATTTAATTGAAACAAAAAGCTGAATAATGAATCCCTGTTTTGGAGGAAATCTCGAAGTTGGTCTGAATCAGAGACTTCGTAGGCGAAATGCCGAGGGTAGTTCTATTGTCTCAGTAGGAATCCATTACCTTTTCTTGACAAGTCAAATGCATCCGCAAGTAGTGAATGATAAATAAAAAAAAATAACTTATGTAGTGTGTTACAGTTATTGCAACACTTGAGGGGGTGAGATGTTTGAGTGACAATGAATAAAACACCAAAAAGATATTTGAGGAAAAAGGGTGTAGAATAATTTTAACTATTATATAAAATCCATATTTTTTTGTACCAAATTGAAAGTCTTACAGAAGAGTTCGATTGCACTGATGGCGTTTAAAAAAGTCTCATAAGATATATGACTTTTATTGAAAGCAATCTTAATTGTGAAAGCAATCGTAATCTTAATGTGATTTTATAATACAAATTATTTATTTAAAAAAAAAATACAAACGTGTCACCCTGTTTCTACGTAAAAAAAATCATGATACAATACGAGTAGTACCTACCTACTAATTCAAAATTGTGAAGGGAATACTTAAGTTGCATCTACGGGGTGTTCATTATAAAACTTCATCTAGCAGGCTATGAAATTTTTACAGAAAAGGATGACATAATCAACGTGAATGGACTTTTCTTACTCCATCCTTTTCTTTTGACATTTCACAGCTAACTAGATAAAGTTTTATAATGAACACGGGGTGTTATATTAAATATATACAGAGTAATTAGTTTTTAAATTAGTTTTTTAACAGCAAGGCAAAAGTCGATTGAAGAACTTTTAAAACTAATAACAAAAGTTCAAATAAACATTGGTCGGCAATTTCTAGGATTTCGATATACCGAATGTATAAACACAAATGAAAAATAAATCTTTAATATGTTAAAATGTAAAATTTATACATTCATTTTCACGGTGTTAACTAAATGATGTCATTAATTTCAAGGGTTAATTTCTTATTTTATAAAATAAATTCTTAATTCTTCTATTTTAATTCGTTTTCAACTTAAAGGGTTCAAAGTTTAATTTTTTTCCAGTTTTTCATGTAAGTATTTTCCGATGTTCAATATCTTCGTGAAATTAGATATAACAGATTCCTTTGGGCAGAGAAATTCAAATATGATCGGCTTTAGCGCAACTTGTAGGAGGAGTCACGTGTAGCAACATTCATGTGAAAAATCTGCCTTCTCTTTTCAGTATCTTGTATTTTGAAATGTAATACTTACCAGCGCCACCCAAACAAAAGTGAGGGACAATCTAAAGTATTTTCCGGACTTTGAATTCGCGATCCAATGCAATTTCTTCCTGACGTTTCTCCTACAGCTGCGGCATACATTGTCAAAGGCGATGGGGCAATGGGCAAAGTGATGTAGCTATGGGCAGGCCCCTTACTCCATAGTAAAAGCCAACTATTTTATGGACATTTTCGAGGCCAAGGCGTTGGCAACGGCAAATAAGAGATCAAAGTGGTGGTTCTCATACGTGGACGACACCTTTGTTATTTGGAGCTATGGCGAGGGCGAACTTCAAAACTTCTTCTTACATTTCAACTCTATCAACCCAAAAATTCAGTTCACTATGGAGACAGAAAAGGAAGAACGCCTACAGTTTTATGATGTTTTAGTATCAAGGAGGCCGAATGGGAAGCTTGCGCACACCGTTTATAGAAAACCAACACACACTGACCGACACCTCAATAACGGATCAAATCATCATACCTGACAGAAAAGGGGAGTCATAAAGACTCTGTGAGAGCCAAGAGAATTTGTGCGAACGGGAAATGAAGCATCTGGAAAGAGCCTTTGGTTGGAATGAATTGAGACAAGCACGAGTTCTATAGGGCCGACGGTCCAAGGAATGTAGGGCGCCGGGATTGAACAACGGGAGAAGATGAACACAAGCGCGGATGGACTAGTCTAACATACATCCACAAAGTAACGGACAGGATCGGCAGGCTACTGGAAAAGCACAATGTTAAAACTATCTTTAAACCCACTCGTACAATCCGCACTGTCATCACGAGGATTACGGAACACAAGAGGAGTTGCAGGATGGAACAAACACAAAAATCAGCAGTAACAGAACATGCTCTCTCCGAAGGTCACGAAATCCTTTTTAACGAGGTGGATATATCATATCAGTCGCGGCGTTTCTATCCGAGACTAACGAGAGACCATCAAGATTTTTAAACACGACAACAATTTCAACAGAAAGGAGAAAATTACGTTTCTAAATGCAGACTGGAAGTGAGTTCTAAGACATACTTCAAGTGCACCGAACCCCGCGCCACCACAACCCCCACCCCAGTCTCTCCACTGTAGCGCGACGGCGGGGGAATAAATATCACGGAGCTCACCACAGTCGAATTAGTCAACGTTAGGAAGCACGGGTGATCACTTCGCCTATTTGAAAATGTCTGCTGCAGCTGTAGACAAAATATCATGAAGAAATTCCATTGGACCACGGCCTCAAAGCCCGGAAAACACTTTAGAATGAATCTTGACCGGCCGTGAAAACCTTCACAGTCTTATAAAAGTGATGTACTTTGTTAAAAGTTTCATGATTAAAGATTGTCATGCGCATCACTTCATCAACACATGAATTACTATTAAGAACAAGTTTTAATAATTTATTTAATATCTTACAATTTGAGGCAAAACTGGAAAAAAAAACTACGAAACGAACATACGTTTATTAAGATTATTTTTCATAAACTGTAACAAGGAATTGCCCCTTGAATTAATGATCGTTTAGTTTACACCCTGTATAGTCTATTTCAAATAATCATCTTGAAAACTATGACATTGACATATCAGTTACATATTTACATTAATGCAAAAATGCATATTTGTCAATTCCTCAGCCTATTAGATGAATATGTATGTGAAATTGATTATACTGACAACTATCAAATTTCGGGAGTGGGAATGATTTAAAAAAGTTTGCCTTTTGTGGTTAACAGAGAGAGAGAAATGAGATTTTTTATTAAAAGATTAATTAGAAACACTGAGAAGAAAATATGTTATACAGCGGCTACAGAAAATCTGTCTCGACTATCGACAGTCGACTTTCATATCATCAACATTATATTACATTAAAAAATGCTTTTATAAATATTTTTTTTAATTGTATTTAAACACCGTATATCTCAAAAACTGAGCATAAGCCGGCCATAATGTTTACAATTTTTTTTATGTAAAAATTCTACTGACTGTTCCAATCCTGCTACAACAAACTGAACAAAATCTTGCTATATACATTACGGAGTTTGACTACTTTCAATGGCTGTATCTGGGAAACAAAAAAAATATGAAAAATTCACCAAATAAGTTCTATAATATAGGAAAAGGAACCAAAATCATGTATTAATGGATTCGCTCTCACTTACTTTTATTACCCCCAACATGCCCCAACTAAGTACCTAAGTCATGTTAAAGGACGACCCCCTACTTGTTACAGCCTACCTTAAAGCTCTCAAATAATGCTTTTCAATGACACCGTGTAAAGCTACATTTTATCAAGTATTTTCGGTTAATTAAGTAAAATTTACATTAAAGTGCAACATTTTATTATCATTTAGTTGATTCATTATTCAGTTAGTAAATGCTGAAAATTATTCCTATAAGAGACTTGGCAAAAATCCTTAAACCGTTAGAGATTTAAAAGCCTTTTTTGCTCCTTTAGCTCCTTTAGCTTTTTTGCTCCTTTAGCTCCTTTAGCTTTTTCGTTGCTGAATAAACTACATGGAATGCGCTTTTTTACATTTTTACCACTTGGTTTATATACCACCCATTTTACCACTTAGGTTTACAGTTTTGCTTTGTTATGTTAGCTGTAAGCCACAATTTTGGTAACAATAACAGTTTATAGCTTAGCTGAACGTGTAGACATGATCTTTATTTTTGACAACAAAAAAAAGCCTGCCGTTATTAGAGTGATGAGAACCTACACGAATTTAGACAGAGCAGTATCGTCAGAAAACTAATGTTTGGGTTATATGAGGATATGCTATCAGAGGTTCTTTATTCATACAGGAAAAAATGTTAGATAGCTCTATCTAGTCTCTTATGGTTCGCGAACTAGAAAACCAGGTCAATGCAATGGTAAGAGATTGACGAAGGCGGTTAAATTAGAAGAAAGTTGCACAATGGGGATGGGGAGACCTTTTACATGGTGCTTGCAAAAATGAATTGTTTTTCTTAGTTTTTTAGATATCTCAAAAACAGTAATTTTATGGATTTTTGTTTTTATTTATTTTTAAAGTTATTTCAAACAGTATCCAAAAACAAACAACACTGTCTCGTTGCACCTGTTTAAGCACTACAAGATGACGCTTACTAATTTTTGTTACAACGTTTTGTTGCCGAGAAACCATCATCAGCTTAACTTTTTCATAAGGACTTAGAAAAAAGTACATACTGTATTAGACATTGCTTTTTATACTCAATTCAACGATGTGTTAGATGACATGATTTATATCAGTTCTTGTGTCAAAAAAACAATTTTTAATAAATTATCTACATTTTTCAATAGCAGGCGATGAATAACATTATAATTGTCAGTTGTAACATCTGTCAATAAATGTTTCATTAGAAGTAGCGAAAATTATTTCAGTTATCCATTAAAATTATGCCGGGGAATAGTTTCACTGGGGTAGAAAAATTTGATATGTTGTCATGTTACATTTTATCCCAAAACAATTGTGTGGCTGCTGAAAGTATGTACATCGACAAATATCGTGAAAGAAGACAGCCCAATAAATCAATCTTTAGACGTGTAGCTTTCAACCTGAAGGAGTATGGGTCATTTAAGCAACCTATTAAAACCAGGAAAAAACTTCTAATGAAGAAAAAGAGTATCAAGTTATTCAATCAGTCATTGAAAAACCTAATGTATCAACAAAGAAAATTGAAAGTCAAACAGGAGTAGCCAGATCTATAGCCCAATTTATTTTAAAGAAAAATAACTTTCGCCCCTAAAAATTTAGAATTTGCCAAGGACTGCGACCTGGAGATGAAATTATAAGGACGTTCTGTGAATGGTATACCAGGCAGTGTCACATTGATAATGACTTTCCATTCAAAGTTATTTGGTCGGACGAAAGCAAGGTAACAGACCACGGAATTTTTAATAGACGCAATACCCATTATTGGGCACAAAGCAAGCCCCGGGTGAAAAAATCATCCAAGCACCAACACCAATTTGGCTTCAACATGTGGTGTGGAATTCTGGGCACTAGAATATTGGGACCTTTTATTTACCACAACTCCTTAACCTCAGAACGCTACCTTTCTTTATTGAGAAATGAATTGGAAGAAAGTCTAGATAATCTGCCGCTACAGAATGTACAAGACTGTTGGTTTCAACAAGACGGTGCACCTGCACACAATGCTAGACTAGTTCGAGGGTACCTTTCGGAACAGTATCCAGGAAAAACAATCGGTACCTATGGTAAGTTTTACTGGCCAGCGCGGTCACCAGACTTAACCCCACTAGACTTTTTTCTTTGGGGTTACATAAAAAACCAAATATACGTTCACCATTTTGATACAGAAGATCAACTTTTGAGAGCAGTTACGGCAGCATTTAATACTATTACTCCAGAATTATTATCCCGAGTTTTAGAATCAAGGGTAAGAAAATCTTACCTGTGTATAGAGAATAATGGTTATCTATTTGAACATTTGTTGTAAATTTTGCGTCCTTTTTGTTTTTTCTATTTGTTGTTATGCATTTTTATTCATTTCCTATTAATAAAAAATGTAGATATTTTATTACGAATTGCTTTTCCGACACAAGTACATCACAGTGTTGAATTGGGTATAAAAAGGGCAATCTTTTGCTTTCTCTACTTTTTTTTCGGTTCATAAGAAAAAGTAAAGTTGATGATGGTTCATCGATAACGAGACGTTGGAATAAAAAGTAACAAACTTCATCCTGTAGAGCTTAAAAAGGTGCATTGAGAAAGTGTTTTTCGTTTTCGAGTATTGTTTGAAATAACTCAAAAAATAAATTAAAACCAAAATCCATAAAACGACTGTTTTTGAGATATCTAAAAAAGTAAAACAAACGACTCATTTTTGCAAACACCATGTAAAAGGTCTCCCCATTGTGCAACTTTGTTCTAATTTAACCGTCTTCGTATCTCTTACCGTTTTGGAGATGCCATTGCGATGCATCCTTATCTTGGACACACTGTATATACATTTCCAACAAGATGGCACCCCTTTGCATTAAGCAAAGGTTATATTGGGATAACCACTATCTTAATCCGTAGATTAGCAAAAGAGTTTTCATTGAATAGCCATCTAGATCCGCAAACCTAACGCCACACAATTTTTTTCTCGGATGTCACTTGAAATCAGTTGTTTTGAAAAACGTAACCGGAGGCAGTAGAACTGCAGGAAAGGGTACTTTAAGAATGTCAAGTTATTTCCAGAGAAACATTTGCAAATGTGCGTCAAAAGTTTCAAAGTATATTAAAGTAATAATAAATCAATTAAGCGATAATAAAATAATACTCTTAGATTTTGCTTGATTAATCTAAAAATACTTGATCATATGTGGCTTTGTGCTGTATCATTGAAAAACTTTTTTTTTAGAGCTTTAAGATGAAGTAGGAGGTTGCCATTTAACATTACTTCATTCTTCAAGTGCTTGTGGATGAAGGGTTAAGTAGACACGGATTACTTGGTATTATTTTGACTACCTCTTGACATTATAAAAAGTAGTTCGAAAAATGTTCCTAGATATAGCCATTGTAAGTTTTCAAATTTTCGCCATAAAATAGCAAAACTAAGAAGTTAATGAAAATACTTGCTGGGTGAAAATGGACATATTATTGTGGAAGATGGTTGCTGTATTGGTTATTTCAAGATTACTCAATATGTATAAGAGTGTGATTCCAATACATGAGTAACCTCCAATAAGATGAATAAGCAAATTAGAATGAATTGATATGTATACTTTCCGAGATAATCCGTAAGGTTAGTTCATGGACCATGTGAAGGACGTCGGCTAGCTTATAACTAAGTACATTGTAGCCTAGAAACAAACCACTACTTACTTACATTTAGAAAAACACCATGCCAAAACGCCAAGATTATTTAAGAAACTTGATGAGATATGACTACATATATTTTTTATTTTGCCTATATCAATATCATATACATCAATTATGCCTAATGTCAGAATCACTTTTAGACCTAAAGTTTAAACCTCATGTAAAGTTAAACGAATGATTTTGACTTTGACTTTGATATGTAGCGTCTAAATAAACTAGGGCAAATATATTGATTTCGCCTCTATATGTAAGCGGATAAATTGAGGAAGAGTTTGTGTATAATTGTATAAAACAAGATGAATATGCTCCTGCAAGACCTTTATGTACTACAAAAGCCTTACAGATATTGTCGCAATAAATAGAGTATGTGAGGAAATCTGGAAGTTCCCAAGGGATATCTTCAAATCAATAACTCAATAGCTTTTCAAATAAGGAATAAAAAGGGCGCACTGTAAAATACCAGGATTATTCTACATTACCAAGCAAACTCGACAAATTAGTTGTCGACTTTGCCTGGACCCCCAGTGTTTGGTTTCAACTGGATACAACTGGATACTGCCACCCTTTCAGAGAGGGAAGACGAGAAAAGTATAACTGCCGATAATAATTTTTGTGTCTTTTGGAGGCTCAAGTTTTGATTATCTAGTAGATTAAAAGCTAGTGTTATTGTTAAATAACATATTTATTTTAGTAAAAAAAAAACTAAATTACTACTGGCGTCTCATCAAGGTTAATCTTTGCTTTGCTCCACCATCTGCCCGGGCAGCCAGAGCGCAAGGCAGATATAGATTTTTGTAGCAAACTCCATTATATTTATATTTCAAAGAGTTTTAATTACTAGACAAGGTATTTTAGACAACACTCTTCCGTCTGGTGTTTAGAAACCAAAAAATTATGTAACCTGCAAATGGTCTAATATCTCGTAAGTCAATTTCTATTCTTAAGATGACCACATTGACACCCTGGCACACTTTCCAGATCAATACCGGAGCCGGCCGCACAAAGGCTCTGGATGTATCCAAGGTCTGTGCACTACATATTATTACAAGATCACACAAGGGCACGATCTAAAAGCAGCACTAAATAGCCTACATTACTCTAGGGGTTTGCACGTACCTCCCCCATTGTGGCAGGCCGTCGTCACGCGTTAGCTATAGGTTAAGCCGGGGAAAATTCGTGTTAAATGTGGAACAACCTCATAAGGTGACGGCCACCCGTTTTCGTTCTGTTCTGACTACCACGTACGCACTGTCTGACGGGCGCGGACCCACTGGAAAAGCGTCGAACGCGCCACTGACGCGGCGCCTATCGAGTTTTGACGTCACACTGCGGATCCCGCCTGTCTGAAGGCGCCGCCGACGACGGCGTCGACGCGGTGTCTCCATCCAGAAATGTTAGGTCTGTTGCGAAAATGTTAGGTCGGCGTCAATTCTGGAACGCATTCAAACCGCCAATTCGGTCGACCACCAAGATCCAATCTGGACTCTCTAGAGTCTTCGCAGATAACAGAATTTTTCATTGCTCGATGGTTTAATGGGATAGGCTGACTCTTCGCACACTACAAAGATATAAACTGTTTAATTGGTGGTGGATAAACAGACTGTCCGTGTCCAACTTCAAGTCGGCCAATGGCCAGGATCAACTAGCTAGTACATTATATCTGGAGAGCTTCTCCAGTTTTACAGTTTTGACCCCATTTTTTAGCAAAATGACATCACCTGACACCTTACGTTAAGTAATTCGAAGATGCAATTAGCCAATTGATGCGCTCGGACGATGAAATTGCACCATGGGCAAATATCTGGTAAAAAATAACAGAACCATTTTGTCTAGGGTCATTGGCCAGGATAGTTGACACTATTTCGATTGAAAGCTGTTTTCACCATTGAGCAGGGCCTCATGGTTCAAGGCTCATGAAAGTTTCACATTCATGAGCCTATAGGTTTTTCTTAACATTCACGACAAATAATTCTTGTAAGAGTTGTTTATATACTGCTAGTCGCTTTTTAATTTCTTAAGTTAATTTTATTAATCAATTAATGATCGAAGTTTCATTAATTAGCGACACTGCTTAACACTCCTGCAGATCATCAAGACTGTAAGGTGTGGGAGCTAATAATTGTAAGTATAAAAGACAAAACCCTTTCCACACAAACGAGAAGTCTGCGCAGAGACCTTTTATTATTAGATACAAACATGTCGTACGTCGCAGAACAGACTGTTTTCAAACGGTTCCACATTATTTTTTTTAGCTATCTCTTTCTGCATTACGATTTCCCATAAGCTTGTCACTCTAGTGATACCCTATCTTCTTGCGTTCCGATAAAGAATCCGAGATTCTTCATGACCAAAGATATACTACTAAATATTCACATTCAGAGATGAGTAAATATATGTATTTTTTATATAATAGTATATTATACAACAAGCATTTTATGAGAGTCGTTATTCTCGAGGGTAACGTTTGAGCCCACGAGCGAAGCGAGTGGCACAAGTTGTCCGAGAGAATAACGCTCATTAAATGCGCGTTGAATACTATACTTTATCCACGACCAAGATTCTGGGTTTTCTCAAATATGATAGGTTATAGATGCCACAAAGATAATTTACAATTTTAAAACCACGACCACGACTGGTTTCGCTATTCAATGGCGCGACATTTGATGCGTCTTGTCGATAGATGACGGTCTAGTCACCCGCGCATGTCACCGCATGTTCATTTCAATGCTACGAGGGTGGACGGTAAATTACTTCATTTTATGGCCTATTTTAAGTATTTTTCAGTGAAAAGTACATATTTTAGGGAAAAAGAGACACTGTAACCTACATTTGCCTCAATACATCCTAATAGAAGGATAATTATTTGAATGAACCGGTGGTAACTACCGATTTCATGTTTAGGGCAGTACTTTTTAAGTTGTCAGTTGCCTACGACATGTTTCGTTTCCATGACAACTCATTATTCACTTGTGAATAATGTACATTATTCACAAGTGAATAATGATTATCGTTAGTCTTGAGAATGTACAAGAATAATGTGATTATTATAGTATGGTCGTGGATAAAACAATTTTATTTGTTCATGTTTATATGTTTATTAGGAAGATGTCTGAAGATCACTTTCCGGTAAACTATTCTGTACAGTAAAATAATTTTGTACACGGTTCAACAATAATATGGTCATCATTTGTCAGGTTGTAAGAACATTATAGGGGGTGTTATAACCTTTGTTATTTCATTACACACTCCATTAGAATTGCATGCAGACTCCGCAATGTTGGAAATTACAAACAATTCAAATGAAGGTTTCTACTATTATGGTCGCCCTAATGGTTTTAACATCACCTCGACTTTGACAATCAAAACAAAACGAGTGTTAACGACCGAGTTATCTAATTAATTATCATATGTAATATAACAAGTGCATTGAAAATTATCGGTAATTTTTGGACGATATGCGCGAATGCAATTTGGGATGAAACGAGAGAACACGAGTTATATTCGAAGGAGAATTTCATGAACAAAATAATTAAAAACCCTTGCGACATATGCGACACCCCTGTAGGTATCGCTATGTCAGAAAACTTATTGCGGGGCCAGATGGTATGACTATGGATTAAATATAAATTAATTTGCATGGTTTATGCTATGACATTGAGCCAGTTACTTTTCATTTGACTTTGACAGAAAAATTATCGCGATAATTTTAAAATTCTCATTGTTTGCTTCAATCAAATTGTAAATTGCTCATTCAAATTGTAAATTAAGCCGTGGACAAAGTATAGTGTTCAACTTGCATATAATAGGCAACATTACCTCATGTGAATTGCGCCACTTGCTACGCTGGAGGGCTCAAACGATTGTTTGAGCGTCGGTAATGATGGCCTACATATACCGGGTGCCCAGCAGAAGCCTGGACATAGAAGATTAACATGGAAAATCGGTTTTTATTTTTTTGCGCCTGTACGGTTGATTTGATTGAAAAACTTTTAAGAGTCAAGTTGTAGAGCTTACACGGTCAGCTATCATCCTGTAATTTTTTCCATACCTCAGTTTTGGCTGTTTTTTGGAAAAATGCCTCGAAAAGTGCAAGAATTTGAATTTGGCGCGTCACCCCCGCCATGCATGTGCAGTGTCGCCAACATATTTTCACTGCATAATCACGTTAATTACTACATTGTTGTAATTAGCGTCCTTAAGTTGTAAGTTGTTGGTGAAGTTAGCAGGATTGCGACAAATAATGCACCTCTTCTTTATTCGAAAATGGCCGACCTTTCGACTATTTATTTAGTCTTCTTCGGGGCTAAAACCCAATAAATTAAATGGTAACAAATCCCTGGGCCCAACATACAATTGTAAATAATGTTTGTTAAATTATGAAACGTAAAATCCTATACATCTATTACATCTATAAAATTTAAAAAATTAGAGTGAAAGAGAACACTTTCTTTTAAAACCAATAATTATTGTGAAAATACACTGCTGGACAATAGGTTGGAATAATGCAAATTTTTAAGGTTATTTTGAAAGCAGATATCTTCTAGACGATGTGGAATATCAAAATGAATTTTTAAGGTCTTATTGGAAATGTTATTGATAGTAACTGGTCTTAATACCAGTTTTTCATTGTTCTTACGAAAGGCATACAGTGTGTCCCAGATTGGTCTTCAATGTATTAGGATCTCGGAAACTATAGGAGATACGAAGTCGGTTAAATAGGGAAAGTTCTAGACAATTATCTCCTTTATTTTAAAAAATAATCGAAATTTGTAAAAACATTTCTGAAACAACTTTTTGAGTGGAATACACTTGTAAAGGTAAAATTTCGATACAACGTTTCGGTTTTCTGGAACCATCATCAAATACTGTTTTTCTTATGACGTTTGCGTTGCGCCTCAATAATGTATAACAACCCTAGTAAGACTTTACAGTATTTTAAAAAATCAAGAAAAATTTAGTTTTTGCTAGTACGCCATGGATTGGACTTGACAGTAATATGTGGTTATTATCGCGAATGCTTAAAAACAATAATACAATGTCTGTAGAGGTCACAGAGCAATATTTGTTGAATGCAGAGTTCTTAAAAATTAAATAGAAACAGCTGGAAATTACTTAAAGTAAGGAAAAATTTGACATGCGGGAATTTCATTTCCGAGCCAACAGAAATTTTCAAATTTCAAAAACTGACATCGAAGGAAAATATCCGGAACGAGTAACGACTTCGGCATAGTTTAAAACAATTCAAGTCTTGAAGTCTATAAATTTATTAAATTAAAAAAGATTTTCTTTCATCAAGGCCAAGTACCTAAATGCGGAGTACACGATAACGGAATATTATTTTCAATTGAAAAATAAATTTTTTTGAGTTAGCCATGTAACCAATACACAATATGAGGTAACTTATGTGGATACGTCAACGTTAGTTCCGCTTCTATCTAACCAAATTACTTTGACGGTATCTAAAAACTTCAAATTGGTCGCGATAACATTTAAACCACTCTGAGAAGATCGATTTTGGTAGCCTTCTGCGAGTGTCTTTTGAATGATTTTAAAATGCTCTGCAAGCATAATTTTCGAATCGCAATTTATCGTTCGGTGGCTCTAACGAAAATTCTATGTCCGATTGCAAGATTCTGTTTTTCAATTGAGCCATTATCGTGTATTCCTCGTTTAGATGTTTGGATTTGAAGTAAGAAGTTTTTCTTTTTAATGTAATAAATTTATAGACTTGAATTGTTTTAAACCATTCTGAAGTCGTTCCTTGTTCCGCATATGTTCCTTCGTAGTTAGTTTTAGAAATTTGAGCATTTCTGTTTTATTGGAAATTAAATTCCCTCATGTCAAAATTTCCGTCACTTTAAGTAATTTCCAGCTGTTTCAATTTAATTTTTAAGAACTCTGCATTCAACAAATATTGCTCTGTGACCTCTACAGCCACTGTGATATTGTTTTTAAGCATTCGCCATAATAACCACATATTACTGTCAAGTCCAATCCATGGCCTACTAGTAAACACTAGATTTTTCTTGATTTTTGAAAATCCTACTAGTGTTGTTATACATTATTGAAACGCATTTCTTGTCCTCTGTAAACAAGTGTAGAAATCCAATAAGGCCGTCATAAGAAAAACAGAAGTTGATGATGGTTCCAGAAAACCGAAACGTTGTATCGAAATTTTACCTTACAGGTGTATTTCACTAAAAAAGTTGCTTCAGAAATGTTTTCACAAATCTCGATTATCTTGTAAAATAAAGATATTATAACAGTTTTTAAAAATGCACCATCTTAGTTTTCCCAAAATTTCTCAAAAACCCGATTAGTTAGAGCCACCCCGTTTTTGTCATTACATTACTAACATAATTGTCTAGAACTTCCCCCATTTAACCGACTTCGTAGCTCCTATAGTTTCCTAGATCCCAATACATGAAAGACCAATTTGGGACACACTGTATTGAGGGTGTAAATTCAGCCCTTCACAAAAAATCACATTTTCTTTCTTACCGAAGATTTAGAAAAAACAAAATCGATTTGTAATTTTTGACATCTCGCCTATTTCTTAATATACCTACGAGGTTTCTATTAAAATTAGCACATCTTTTTGAAAATGTACCTCTTACTTTTTTAAAGCAATGCAAGTAATGGATTTTTTTCTTCTTATCAAATATTCTTGCGTACATGTAACTGTCTTCCTATTCAGAATTGTAACTGCTTATACAGGGCAGCATGCAATGTTTTTTTATAAAATGTCTCGGGAAGAATCCGTGAATTTTAATAAACTGCCTGCTGTACGCTGTATTAGTGAAACGAGTGATAATTTTGAACTTTTGAAACTGTGTAGGGAAAACTTGGACAAATACCACAATAGTAGATTATGTCACTAGGAGTAAAAGTGGGTCTTTTCGTGCTGAGCCCAGAGATTGACGGCCGAAGCGAAGCTGAGGCCTGCAACTGGGCGAAGCACAAAAAGACCTTTTACTCCGAGTAACATATACTATTTTTTTTTCAAGCATGCAATAAATAAGAAATCTATTTAAAAGTGGTTCAGTTTTGCAATTTTCTCTCATCTTCTTTAAGCGGGTCTAGGTACTTACCTAATTGTGTATATTATTTGTAAAATACATAGAATATGTTAGAATGGTGGTTTTCAATGTTCAATGGTTTTAATGTATTAAATAATAACCAATGATTATGGTAAACTGAGAATTTGTAGCATTATTTTTAATACTAAATTAATAAATGTCACACTGACAGATAAATATGATGACGCGCATGACATTTAACAGACGATTTCAGAATTCGAGAACCTATGCGATTTCGACTAATAACGGCTTCGGATGGTGCTCTTGAGTGCTCTGAGAGTATTTCTGTCCTTTGTTTTTTCAACAAGAATGTAAAGATGGCAATACACTCAGATCGGTTTACCTGCTGTCATCTATTATTAAAATAATTTTGGTGAATAAAAATCGTTTATATATGCGCCACCATGACACTAGCGGTGACTTTTGACTTTACTTTTACTGCCTAGGACTTTTTTGCTACTTTTTTGGTCTCAGGATTTGAAAGCCCACTTTAGGTGTGCGTATGGAGAAAACAAATGACGTACTTTTAGTCCGCTTGAAAAAAAATTGTTTTTTTTAATAAGATTAGTATTAACAACAGGGTGGTCCTCCAAGAACTGCATGCTACCGAAAAATTAGAAATGATAATAATCTGAAAATGTTGTGGTTAGGATACCATAACCGGGCGATGGGGGCACTCTACCTACAAATTTTGAAGATATTGGCACTTCCGGTTATACCGGAAACAGATGGCAACTTGTCTGTATTTTAAATGGGACATCCTGTATATTGTTGCATTTTTAGATTCTCCTTAAAATTATAAGATTCATAGAACATACCCTATGCTGATTTTGATCGTTTTCGTCACATTGACGTTTAACAAATGACACTTTTTGCATTACTTTGAAACGAATGATAATTTTGAAATTTTTAAACTTTGTATAAGGAACACTTACACAATTATCTCAAAACGATTTTTTATAGGGTGGCTATTACATAAGTTTTACCAAATTTTTACAAATCTAATATCGATTAGGCCGTCCTCTTTTATTAGAAATTTCACGGAATCCCTTTGGCATACCGAACTTGATTAATGCGATATTAAATATACCTCATTGTTGCTATGCAGGTTTTTTAAACGTTTTGTAGGAATTTGCGTGTTATATGTACGTAATTTATCAGTGACATTTTTTCAAACGTCAATACGACGACACGGTCAAAATCAACATAGGGTACGATATATGAAAATAATCTTAGTATGTTAAGGAAAATCCAAAAATGCAACAATGTACAGGATATCCCATTTAAAATATGGAAGATGTTATCTGGCCCCGGTATAACCGGCAGTGTAACCACAATCTTGAAAATTTTTAGGTAGAGTACCTACCTACTCCCATCGCCTTTAGTAGATTACAAAATTTTCAAATTTTTATCATTTCTAATTTTTTGGTGACATCACATAACCTAACAGTTCCTGTAGGTCCATCATGTATGGTAATGCTAATCATACCTAGTTGTCCAGGTTTTCCCCACACAGTTTCAAAACTTCGAAATTACCACTCTTTGAAGCCACCCTGTATAAGCAGTTATAATTCTGAATACGTAAACAGTTACATGTACGCAAGGATGTTTGATAAGAAGAAAAAAATCCATTACTTGCTGCTCTCAAAAAGTAAGAGGTACATTTTCAAAAAGTTGTGCTAATTTTAATAAAAACCTCGTGTATTAAAAAATAAGCGAGATATCAAAAATCGGCCGAAAACGTATTTTTCCACTAGTCAATAGATTACCCTAGAATAGAATTTACAAATCGATTTTGGTTTTTCTAAATCTTCGGTAAGAAAGAAATTTTGATTTTTTGTGAAGGGCTGAGTTTACACCCTGTATATGCCTTTTGTAAGCAAAATGAAAAACTGGTATTAAGACCAGTTGCTATCAATGGCATTTTCAAAAAGACCTGAAAAATTCATGTTGATATTCCACATCGTCTAGAAAATATCTGCTTTCAAAATAACCTTACAAATTTGCATTATTACAACCTATTCTCCAGCAGGGTATTATCAAAAAATGTGTACATTGATGGAATAGATAATCTTATCCAAATTTACCTTAGTTTGTAATGCAGAAGAAAATACTGAAGTAGAAATAGTAGCACTTCATTTAAATCCCATTTTTTCGACTTATTTTTCGAACACCCTTAATAAAAAAGTATGTATAATTTTCTAAAAAAACCGTTAAAGTAGTTCATGTACTAAGAGAAAAATATATTAAAATAATTATTTAAGACCTTTGAGTCAGAAAAAAATAAAGAAATTATTTTTCGGTCTGCGAACATCAACCAACTTATATCACAATAAATATGTAGTACAAAAATGGTCTCCTAATAAACCAATTATTTATTACATTATTTATGTAGAAACATTACAAAGGTAAACTTATCCATAATCAAAGAAATAAAATTACGTTTAAAAAAAGACACCGTAGCACACTCCTAGAAAGATTCCTTCCAACGGCAGCTCTATCGCATTTAGAAGTTCCTCGTAACCACTCGACAAAAAAACGCTTTAGTTTTGGAATTATCAAAGGTCATCATATGTCATCATATCAAGGTCACAATAATTTGGTCATCATATGTCAGATCGTAAACACATAATAGGGTGTGTAATTCCCTTTGAACTACAATAGCGTGATTAAAATTCATGATTCACACTGCGTTTTTGTTTTTACATTATACACTTATGGATATCATTTATATGGTAAGTCTACATGTGCAGCACAACTATCGAGTACAAAAAAAAGTAGACCTACACTGTATCGGTAAGTGAAAAAGCAAACTTAACTGAAAATAAGAAAATAAACTTTTGCTGACTTTGCTATTTGTGTATTAAAAGCGCAAAGTTATATATTGCGGTTCTGAGTGAAAAGTTTGAGGCTAGGTATCTCACGAGAGCGGAATTGTCAGTTTGCACTCAGATTCCGAAGAAGTCTTCCGAAGAAAATTCCCTTCTAGAACCGATGTTTTTATATAAATGTTTGGTAAAAACTAATAATTATTGATGCCCTCAAATTTTTTGGTCAAGAACGATCTTAAAGTGAGATGTTGTACAGAGCAAGAGCAGGCGACATCCACCAGCGTATTTTAGATCCAATACTGGATGACAGATGGCTCTCAGTTCGAGAAGCACCATAATGCTCTGTACCTCGCTGGTTATCGGAACCAGAACGAAGTGAAAAGAGTAGGTCACCTTAGAAAAGGTAAAAAACATGGGGTTTTTTTAGTGGGTAAGAATCCCACACTACCGGACAACGTCGTGCGGTAGTTGTCCGGTGTCTTTAGAAGATTTTTTAATGCCCCGGGGTCGCTCCCCCCGAAAAAAAAAAAAAAAAAAAAATAGAAAAGGTAAACCACGGGAAGTAGAATACGACGCCGGCGTCTGTTACCAGTTTGCTCCAATCTGTCAAGTGTGAAAATGCCAGTGACGTAGCATTGGTAATGTAAAACATAAGAAAATATTTTATTAAAAATAATAATGGAACTAAATTACTATTTGCAACATTAGTAATATTATACGTAATATTATTAGCAAACATCGACTTTCTATTAAATAAATAAAAATAATTGTGAATTAAAAGTCGTTGATAACCCTGGAATTACATCTCCTGCGCCACTGGAAAAACTGCTCAAAAATTTAAATAAAAAAACTGTCTACAAGTTACAGGATTAGAAAAATATTTCCCAAAATAGGATTATTGACTTCACTAAGGTATATACTAAATCATATTTCAAAGATTCGGATGTAAAATAACTGGTTTTAGAGTTATTTGAAATAATTTAATTGTTGCTGAAAACCGCCATTATCTGTTTACCTGTGAAAGTAACTCCAGGCTCCTTTCTATCTATAGCCGCTGCTTTTACAACCGTAATCTGCACATCCCACCATTGTAAACAACATAATTATTTATAATATTAAAGTCTTGCAAAATCCAATTTATTGCAGAAAAACACATAGCCAAGGAAATGTTTGGTTTTCGCCTTAGACATGGCGACTCATTATTTTTGGTAACAGCTGTCAATATAACGGAAAATTGCGCACGTGGATTCCATTAGTTTACATATTCTGAGGTGGTTACCAATTTATCGATCAACCCATCTGCATATTAGTTTCGGGGTCTACCCCTCATCAGTACAGCTTTGGCTGGTCGACAAATTGGAGACCGTGAGTTAGCGGCTTAAAGCCGAAAAGGTAAGAAGTACCGGTGAGATGTTGGACAGAGCAGAAGGAGGCGACATCCACCAGCGTATTTTAGATCCAATACTGCATGACAGATGACTCTCACAGTAACCCTAAGTGCAAAGCAATATTTACAAAACAATTCTCACACATTAGGTACTTCTTGTGAAAAAAAAATTAAGGGTATGAAACTTTACATCATTTGAATTTTAGTAGTCTGAATCCCAGAGTTTTAACGTAATGATTTTGTTAATTTTTCTTTGCGTTTGACCGATTATAAATGGAAGCTATGACTTGATCACAGGTAACCTCAGTTTTAATTGAACCAAGAGCAAATATGACAGGCGGTTAATTGTTACTAAATATGCATTGTAGACTCATAAAATATCCTACCTAGGAATTAAAGTAATCTGCTTTATAATGGTAATAAAAGAAGATTCTGACGCACTTAGTTAATGTTGCTACACAATCTAGCCTACTCTATCTTAAGACCAGTTGTACAATATTTTTTTCTGTAGTACCTACACAATAATAATTGAAAGTGTATTTAAGCTTAAGCAATAAATAGATTTTGCAAGTGTAATGAGTAAATATTTGATATTGACGTAATGTGACGTCATTATCACACAGAAATCCGCGAAATATTAAGTGCCTCATCAAAATCGTATACTGAACAGACAGTCTTGTTTTGGCAACTGTTTATCTTGGCGGAATGTGTTGCTTGGCCTAAATGTCTAATCAGTGTATACTCAGCGTCACTTTGATGAGCTAATAATTGCAAAACAATTGATTCATTCCAATAAAGCAATTGACTGGCGATAGCACAAAACCCATCTGTGCACGTACATTAAACCTCAAAACAGATGACTCTTGCTTATATAAGCGGAAACTATTTGCTACATTTACCATTTAGAAAATAAATTTAATTTTCCGTTAGCCGATCGATTGATCACTCGAGCGTACCTCTTCTGGGAAATTACCAGAATAACCTGACTGCACCAGACGGAGCAGTCATTCGCAAATGTCTAACCGTAAATATAGCTCGTCGTCCTCAGGAAATATGACAAAACGCCCTCCTCAGCATCTCAATCATGGCCTAGCAAATTGGCTGGCTCGTTTAGAACGTTGCAAATATCGAGATGTCAAGATGGTTCTAATTGGTTATAGTTTGTGGAAAATTTGGTTTCAGAAAAAACAAGACCATTCCTATTAAAGGAAAGTTTTAAGGCACCAACAGCCAACAAGCGATCATAAAATTATTACTTTGCCACTAAACTTTTCCTATTTAACCGACTTCATAGGTGGTAGGGTATAGTTTCTGAGATCTCAATTTTCCCAATACATGGTATTTATCATATTTATGTTTTGGATCATATTTATGTTTTGAGTCCTATTCAAAAGTTGGGTGAAATGAGTAGAGGAGAAACCCTTCACCTTTTGTGAAATCGCAAACGATTTGACCTTTATTGAGTTCTTCTTCAGAGGATTTTCAAGAAACAAAGCTTAAACAAAGCTTGCCCGATCATAAAAATATGCCACTGCATTTAAACATCCACAGCTATAAAAAACATCAGTAATATATCCCTATTAATAGGCAAAGATAAAATCAATATCACAGCAATAGATTTAATCAATAAAATCTGGTAAATAATGTGAATAAACTTTGAAGCTCTCATAAAACCAAAGATCCATGAAAGAGAACCGGTTAAAATCGGTTATTTCCATTAATTCGCCAGGTTCTAGTGTTGTTAAAAAACGTGCATTGGTGTGAGTAATCGAGGCAAACTGGTTCGAGGTGGTTCGTTTTTCAAACTTTAGTATAGTACACATTGCTCTGTTCAGTATAAAACTAGGACAAGCCAACCATTGTTAAGCAACTGAAATATTAAGATTAGTGAACTCAGTTTGCCAATGATTGTTTTTCGATTATTTCATGAATCAATTATGGAAAAACTTGGTAGTATATTAGAGGACAAGGCGGCGTCTTTTCGATTGATTTATGGGGTAGTGGCAAAACCGTAATATACGATATCTATTACGGTTTATTACGGACGAAAAGCGCAGTTTTTTCAAAAACGTTCTGTATAGAGAAAACGAATCAATAGACAGGAAATAATGACACCTTTTGCCAATACTCCCTCCTTGTACCGGGTGAGCCACTAAGAAAGGACGTCGGCTTTAAGTCCGTTTATCGTACAGTCTTAAGGAAAAAAAAATCTTAGGTAAAGTAACCCAGAAAAATTGCTGGAAATTATTTTCAGTTTTCTAAAACGACCGCTAGAGGACGTAACAGCGATGTCGAACTAAGAAATGCGTGTTTTCGCCAATGTTTAAATGTTGACCCTAGCTAAACATATGATATTCGTAATCTTCAAGTTATTTATGATAATTTTGATATTCATCTTTTTTCACTTACTTCTCAAAGAAAGGTAATGAGGGAGTATTTCATAAAAACGTCCATAACTTTTGACTACTTACTCCAATCTCTCAAAATAAGCTCTGTTCGGAAAGAGAAAATTTTACTCTATCGGACACAGCCCAAAAACGAACAATTTAGTTTCTACGTCAAGTACCAGAAGGAGTTTCTAACAACTCTAAGTGTTTTTTGCAGTTTCTTGAAAAAAGCAAATGCCGACCTATATTTTTGACATTACTGATGAATAGAACGTTAAAAAAATACGTATTCCAGTGAAAAGCGCAATAATCTATCTAGTTTAATTCCCAAGATATTTTAAGATAAAATGTTAATGCGCCGCACAGTGGTCGGACGGACCCAATTCCACGCGCAAAAAGGAATTTTCTAAAGTGATTGAAATTATTGAAATATTGTGTAACTCCAATTCTAGAATAGTCAAAGAGTAAGAAAAATGATAGCAAAGTCGGTTATTAACGAACCATGTGACAGGATAATATCATTTGCTCTTGATCGTGTATATTGGGTAAATCTATCTATATAATATAAAGATAGTTCAGTATCATTTTAAACTGTATGTTATAACACTGAATCGTAATAAATTTACAAGATTTTATTTTTGTATTAATTGTTGATATTTAGGGTATTTAATTTTAGTTTTTATTTCTTTCAAGTCGTTTTGAGTTGGCTCTATCTAGGTGTGAAAAAGAAGTTGATTTTAAATTTTGATATTTGACTTTAATTTTTTTACAGATTTTTAGAACTTTTTTATTATTATTACTATATAAAAGAAAGTATGTACTACCAACTGCTAAAGTAATTAGCTGCGCATAGGTGCGCCTAAGATATTTTTGTTATTTTTTGTGCGTGTCTTACACAGTTGCAATAGTTGTATAATATTGTAATAGCGTAACTTTTTCTGAGTTTGAGTTTTTAGGAAATATAGGGAACATAATACTCTGAAAATAAGCAGGTTAGAATCCAACGAAGATCTTTATCAAGTGTTAATTGTTTCTTCTGACCCTTTAATATCATCTAAAGTCACTCCCATTGCGAAAACCCGGGTTTATCTAAAAAGATGTATTATCTCTTCTAGAGCCTCCTCATCAAAATTTATGGAAGATATTGATGATATGAAACTTAATTTTAATCTCTCGTAGCTGAAGTTCTTGATTTTTGTTTACGTAAAAACATCCGTTATCATTTACGTAAATAACAATCCAAAGAAAGATGATTACATGTGCAGATAGTTTAGTCAATGTTTAAAGTAATTGTGCATAAATGCAGTTTTTTGACAATAGCTTACGGATCTAAGTAAATTATTCTCAATAATTAATACTGTAAGTAATAGGAATGTTCATTGGAAAACGTCATCTAGTTGGCTGTGAAATGTCAAAAATAAGGTACTTTGTTTATATCATCCTTTTCTGTCAAAAATTCATAGCTTTCTAGATGACGTTTTCACTCAATACGGGGTATATCTAAAAATACAAGTCTTATGTTATGTTGAATTGTGTCACATCAATCTATAATCGGAGTTTATAGTCTCAAGACGTGCAAAGGGGGTCATTTTAAGTGAGGGCTATATTGCTATCTTTGGAATGGTTGGAGATTCAAAGTTAGTGAAATTAGAAAGAAAATTGTCGTTACGTGTTGTTATAAACATTGCAAAACATATAAACAGTAAAAATAATAACTGTGTTATCTCTATCAATGTCAATTTTTTAAATGTCAACCTGAACCATGAATTTTTTTATTATATTTTAAATATCTCTTTTAATACTTTTCTAAATAGGACAAAACACCTGGTCCGTATATAAAAAGGCAAGTTGTCAGCAGTAACTGAGTTATTATAAGTTGTGAGAGGAATTGCGGTACATTTCCATGTAGAAAGTGAAAAGTTGTAAAAATCTATAATTTAATTTTTTTTTATATCACAAATAGCTTTAGAAAAAAAAATAGAAGTTTTTGTCAAGTTTCATATTTTGCCGAACATCTCAGAATCCAAGCAACCAATCGCAACATTGTGAACATTTCTTAAAAGAACTATCTAAATCACAATGAAGAGATAGACAGCTATTGCTTGCGGAAACTATTGTTCCTTTAGTTAAAAAAGACACCTATCGCAATTTTTTGCGCTTCGAGAAGCAGATATTCTACTGTTGATTGTATGAATGGATGACGTCAGATCATTTAAGTTTTTAACAAAAGTAAGTTATCCAGAATTAAGTACGGTAAATAATGTTATCAAAAACAAGTGTTTTCATCAGTATTGCCTTGGGAAGCACAAGAATAACTTTTTCAGCGTGAAACATTTATTATATTAATTTAACAAAAAAATTCAAATGAAACTGTAAAAAAAAAACGATATTTTACTGTAAAAACAATGAGAGTAGTACCATTTTTGTTATAAATATAATAAAAAACTTTTGCTGTAAAATATAGGTGATTATAAGGCATGAAGATTTTTGTGGGAACCCTGTATAAATGATAAAATTCAGTTGTAAAAATCCTAAAACACCATGTAAGGTACCTGTAGAAAAATCTACTTGCCTAATTTCACATAATAATGCAACTCAAAATTGTGCGCGTGAAATGAGGTCCGTCCAACCACTGTGCGCCGGTGAAGTTGGCCTGGACAGAGACGAAATTATTCACTGAGTACTAATAATAACAACTAACACAAATTCATATTAACTAATTCACTAAAATTTCTATTCCAATAATTAGGTCTATCTAAGTGTTCGAATTGTCGTCCATCATTAGCAATGCACTGCTGTAACCGCTCTCGTGTGCTTAAAACAGCTGTCTCTATCTCAGCTACGGGAATTCTACGGATAGCGGTTCTTATTCAGAAAATCATATTTTCACGTGTTGTGGGTCTGGTTGCAAAAACAAGTCAAAAACAAGAACAAATCCTTTATTCTTCTCCATAGATAAAAATCTAAACATGTCAAATCGGGAGACCTAGAACTCAGTTATGAATCAAAGGTACTACCAAATTTTGGAGAAAGGTGTGATATCGTGAAAAACATACACATAATTTAGTGCTTTTGAAAAAAAATAATTAAGTCGTAACCTGAAAATCATGAAATCCTAGCTGGCCAGGTAAAAATGCTTCCTCTTCCTATCCATCAAGCCGGAAAAGTTGTGTCTAAAAATTGTCGCACACGTGCTGATAAATGTGCCGGACATCCATCCTGTTGCAAGAACATGTGTTGCCGTACATCTAAAGGCACATCCTCCAAAAGACCTAGAAGCTCGTCCCTCAAAAAGCTGAGATACGTCTCACCATTAAGTGGAACGTCAAATATAAATGGTCCAATAATGCGTGTTGCAACATACAGTACCACACCACACGTTGACGCACCACCTGCCTTGATGTTGGACCTCTTGCATCCAGTGAGGATTGGTATCCCACCAATAATGTATATTGTGCAGATTTACACCACCGTCGCTACGGAATGTAGCCTCGTCAGTCCATAATATATGGGTTAGCATCTGGGGATTTTCTATCAACACTGCTGCAAGCCAGTTATGCTGATAGCCAATAATTCAGACGATGATCAAAATCATTTTGAGTCAACGACTGATGTATGGAGACATGGAATGGGTGCAATCTAAATTAATAATAATCATGTCGGATATGTTCTCCTTTTTAGTAATAAAGAATTATGCCTTTATTTCCTTAGGTATGTTCTCTTAAAATACGTCTAACAGTAGTCTGCGTTATTCCCAAATCATGAGCTAAAGCTCTTGTGCTAATTTGAGGATTGTGTTGCACATATTATGCCAAATCGTTCACTATATTTTCCTCAGTTCTCCATCTTCGCACTTTTTGGTATAAAGAACGGTGAATAGACCATGTAGCTCTTAAACGTTGGGCTAACCGAGTGAAAACTCTTTTCTGGTAATGCCGTCTTTGTGGATATCGAACAAAATATACCCGTGCAGCAATAGTTGCATTCCGCATGCATTCAAAATAAGTTTCAACAATATCAAACGCTTCTTCATTAAACGGCATTGTCAAAATATTTTAGTAATCATATTTGTTTGATGTATACGTCAATTTTTGTAATTTTGTTTTTGTTATTAATAGCATAAGCTACTAGATTTTGTCTTTTTTTTGTATTAGTGAACGTCACCGGAGCATTAACATTTCCTCTTATAATATCTCTGGAATTATAATAGATAGAATATTGCGGTTTTCACTACAATACGTATTTTTTAACGCTTTATCCATCTGTAATGTTAAAAATATAAGTCGGCATTTAATTTTTTCCCAAAAAACTGCAAAAAAAACAGAGTTGTCAGAACCGCCCTCTGTTGCTTGACATAGAAACTGAATTGTTCGTTAAATCGGCTGTGCCGATCGAGTAAAATTTTCCCTTTCCAACGAGAGCTTATTTTGAGACATTGGAGTAAGTAGTCAAAAGTTATGGACGTTTTTATGAAAAAAACTTTAATCTCACCCATTACCTTTCTTTGAGAAGCAAGTGAAAAAAGGTGAATACAAGAATTATCAGAAATAACTCGAAGATTACGAATTTCATATTTTTAGGTAGGGTCAACATTTAAAATTTGGCGAAAACAGGTATTTCTTTGTTCGACATCGCTGTTACGCCATCTAGCGGTCGTTTTAGAAAACTGAAAACAATTTCCAGCAAATTCTATGGGCCACCCTATTATTTGTAACATTTATTATTCGTAATTTATGTAAATGATGTATACAGGATATTTAATAATGCGTTTGTTAACCTTTTTGCGGACGACACATTAATCTGTGTATCAGGGAAAAACTACCAAGAAATCACAAATAATATGAATGTAGAATTGCAAGCTTCGTGCGCATGGTTGTGTCAAAATAAATTGAAACTAAATACTACAAAAACAAAATGTATGGTTGTGGGTTCAAAACATGACTGTGGAAGATACAGAGGTCTAGATTTAAAATTGTATATGGACAACGTCGAAATCGAATTGGTATGTGAAATTAAGTATTTGGGTATTCTGTTGGACCCACAACTCTGTTTCTCAAATCATATTGATTATCTTTGTAGAAAGCTTGGTAAGAAACTGGGATTCTTCAGACGCATTTCTGCTTCTCTTTCTAATGGGGCAAGACTGTTGGTGTATAATACGATTATTTGGCCTCATTTTGATTACTGTTCATCTTTGTTAATTGCATTTACTCAGGGAGATGTTATGAGGCTGCAACTGCAGCAGAATAAGGCGATGCGCATCATTCTTGGCTGTAATATTTATACTCCTATTCAAAATATGTTAACAACATTAAAATGGCTTAACGTACGGCAATGTATTGAAAGAGCTAAATTTTATGACTGTTTTCAGAATAAAGTGTGGACTGATGCCTCAGTATTTAGGAAGCTTTTTGGAAAATAGAGCAAAATTTTATAACTACAGTATAAGATCTAGGACAAATTATAATATTCAATCTGTTCGAACAACTTTGCTGCAAAAGTTATTATTTTATGAGGGCTTACAGATGTACAACTCACTTCCAAATGCCATAAAGGCTTCAGATAATTTAAATCTAAAGTGTATGATTATTTAATTGGTACAGTAGACAATTTAAGAAATTATTTCACTGGTTCATATTATCGCTATGCAGCAAAACAGCTATTAATACGCGGTAATTCGATAATTTTCTAAAAAATTACAGAGGTAATTTCACGTTGTCATGGAATCAACCATAAAACCTTAATCAATGTCGTTGTCTGACTGACTTATTTAAGGTGACGTCCGAATATTCTAGCACTACTTATTTATTTCTTATTAGTATTTTTGATTCGAGAAATAATCTCACTAAATACCGCTCGAGCTTTAAAATGAACCAGATATATTTTCACTCTGGCATGTTTTCCTTGTAAATTTCACTAGTCCTAAAGGACTCGTCAAATTATGGAAAACATGATGCAATCGTGGAAAAATAACGCTAATTTTAAAGCTCTTGTGGTATTACCCCCAATAATTTAGCTAAATGTTAGGTAACTTTACTATTGTTTTGTTGGTAATAGCCAGGTGCTAAATAAACTATTACTTACTTACTTACTTTACCTAAGAATGTTTTTTCCTAAAGACTTCCAGATATAGCCGACGTCCTTTTTTAGCGGCTCACCCGGTACATAAACATAACCACCCTGTTATACAAAGAAGAGTACAACTGCATAACAAATAAGAAACATGTTGGTTTCCATCTGAATGAGACTCTTTTAATGCTTTATAAACGTAGCAAGCTGAATTTGAGTGTGAGTCATACCATAAGTTAGTTATCTAACAACAATGTGTGAAGAATTGATAGGTAGATTCCGACGGCCACATAAAAAGTTTTGGACATTTCTGTAAACAAGGTACTGAAGAACTTACAACTTACCATTTACCCAAGGCGGATGGACGTCCTTTCTCCATCAAAACATGAATCTTGATTTAGATGAAGTTAACAAATTTTATTGAAATTTATCGTAACGTTCTTGTTCCAAGTTCAAATATTTCAAAAACCACAATTTTTACCAAGAACTTTGACTCAATAGCCAGGGACTTGTACAGGAATCGAAAAATACTGGAATCGGAACAGGAACTGGTCGAGTTCTGCCGAACCCGAACTGGAATCGGAATCTTTACTGCGACATCTATTTGAAATATTGTAAGTACCGGAACCGCTAAAATTTTGTTAGAAAATAACGGTATATTTCGGTTTTTACTTTTTATTAGTTGAGACAGACAAACACGGCCGTATAGCCAGAGTCCATACCATATCCAAGAAATACTAAAAGTTGTGGAGGACTTTTATCAATCACTATACAGGAGCCACAGAGAGGAAAATACAAATATGGATCTAGAACCTGATATGATATCAGCCAGGAAAGGTGTTATAAATCAAGGCTCTGAGGAACTACCGGATATCTCCCTAGAAGAAATCAAGTTTGCTTTGAAAAAGACCAAAAACAATAAAACTCCTGGAGAGGATGCTGGTAGTTGCCGACGCAATTAAGATAGGAGGTCCCTACGTACTCAAGAAGATAAGGGCGCTATTCAACCTCTGCCTATTTAACAGCACAATACCAGAGAAATGGCACAACGCGACTGCAATACTTTTACACAAAAAGGGAGATATAACCGAGCTAGAGAATTACAGACTAATAAGCCTCTTAAATCACCTCTATAAACTTTTTACGAAAATAATAACAAATAGACTAGAGAACAAACTTGACTTCTATCAGCCACTGGAACAAGCGGGATTCCGCACCGGTTTTAGAACCAACGATCATCTGCAAGCTGTAAGGGCACTGATTGAAAAGTCCATAGAGTACAATAAACCGCTAGCTCTGGTCTTTGTTGACTTCCATAAAGCTTTCGATACAGTTGAGCCAAGCGCCATTTTAAAAACGCTGCAGGAATGTCGCGTCGACTATCGTTATACGAAGTTAATCTACAACATCTACAAGAACGCGACTATGGTGGTAAAGCTACGTGAAAACACCGAACGTATCCCAATTAGAAGAGGAGTACGACAAGGAGACACGATGTCCCCAAAATTATTCACTGCAGTCCTGGAATACGCATTTAAGAGGCTCAAATGGGAGGAAAAAGGCATAAACATAGACGGCAAGAGGCTAACGAACCTGCGCTTTGCGGATGACATAGTACTGACGGCCGATAATCTGGGGAACACCAGAGCAATGCTACAGGAACTTCAGCAGGTGTGTGCTGAGGTCGGTCTACATATTAATATTTCAAAAACAAAGTTCATGACAAACCTGGTTCCCAGTGGAAACATCTTAGTGGACGACAAAGTGATAGAAATGGTAGACAAATATACATACCTAGGCCACGAAATCCGAATCTCTAGGGACAACCAAACTTGCGAATTAAGTAGGAGAACAAACTTGGCATGGGCGGCTTTTGGAAAACTCAGGGACGTGCTGAAGGGCAACCTACCAATATGCCTAAAGAGAAAAGTCTTTAATCAGTGCGTGCTGCCGGTCATGACGTACGGAGCCGAGACACTTACCCTAACCACCGTATCGGCCAACAAACTTAAAAGAACACAGCGTAAAATGGAGAGGTCAATGCTGGGCGTGTCGTTGAGAGACCATATCAGAAATGAAGAAATACGACAGAGAACTGGCGTCACAGACGTTATTGCACGTATCGCCAGGCTCAAGTGGAACTGGGCTGGACATTTGGCGCGACTAACAGACGGCAGGTGGTCAAAGAGGCTACTAGAATGGAGACCTCGAGCCGACAAACGTAATAGGGGAAGACCACCAACGCGTTGGACGGATGACTTAAAGAGAATCACAACCAACTGGATCCAGACGGCCCAAAATAGGAGAGAATGGGCAGAGAAAGGGGAGGCCTATGTTCAGCAGTGGACACAGAGAGGCTAGTTGATGATGATGATGATGAACATATTATTAGGTTATGTCACTAGGAGTTAAAGTGGGTCTTTTCGTGCTGAGCCCAGAGATTGACGGCCGAAGCGCAGCTGAGGCCTGCAACTTGGCGAAGCAAAAAAAACACCTTTTACTCCTAGTAACATATACTATTTTTTTTTAAGCATGCAGGAAATGAGAAGTCTATTTCACAGTGATTCAGTTTGCAATTTTGCTTCATCCTCTTTAAGCGGGTCTAGATACTTACCCATTAATGGTGTATTTATTTGTATATATTTGTAAATAAATAGAACGTTTTAGAACGGTGGTTTTCAATGTTCAACGGTTATAATGGTATTAAATCATAACCATGGTTTAGGTTTAGGTAAATTATGGTAAAGTAAAAATTTGTAGCATTACTATTAATACTAAATTAATAAAAATCAATCAACAAACTCAGAATTCGAGAACATATGCGATTTCGACGAATAACGGTTTCTGATGGTGCTCTCGAGCGCTGTGAGAGTATTCCCATCCTTTATTTTTTCAATAATCATGTAAAGATGTCAATACACTCAGATCGGTCTCTCTGGTGCCATCTAGTGTTCAAATAGTTTTGGTGAATGAAAATCGTTTATACAGGGTGATTCAAGTAAAGTGTCCTATTAAGAGTTCTGGGAAAGTAATAAAAATAAAGATAAGTTTTTAAAAAAAATTTTGGGGCTATAGCAAACCATGATGTGTATTTTAGAAATATTTTTTTAGATGCAGCGTTGTCGGATCTATTAAAAATTAATTGCAACTTTGGATTTTCAAATAGAACACCTTGTATATAGTGATGAGCAAAACAAGACCAAGACTAAGGTGGTATTGGTCTTGTTCTTGCATGGAGAGTCTTGTTCTTGGTCTTGCGAAATGAGACAGGTCTTAGTCTTGGTCTTGTTCTTGCATGGAGAGTCTTGGTCTTGGTCTTCGTCTTGCCACAAGACTCTTGCTAGTCTTGCCAATGAAATATAAATCAAGGATCCAGGTCGGTTTTAAACTGATTCTGAACCTTTATTTCTTATAAAAATCTTACAATCCCTAAAATCCCTAAAAAGACAAAGATTTTTAAACATTTTTAATTTTTATTACTCTGTATCCTACAACTCCTATAAGTAGGCTATACTCAATAAATAATATAAATAAATAATATAATTAATATAGATAATTCCAAACGTTAACAAAAAATAATCTACAAAAAAGTAAAAATGTTTGTCAAGTCTAAACAAAGTTTAAATTGCAGGCCAAATGCATGATGCCAAAATAGTTATTTACGTTACAAGACCGGAAAGTAGTGCGGATTGCATGGCAAGACAAGCAAATTGGCGAGTCGTGGAAGCTTGTAGAGTCCTGGAAAACATAGTTTCGGTCGAATGACGTACAAAATTTTTTTACGACCAATTTAACTACAGAATTTATAAAAAAATAAAAATTTATATCTAGCTTTAATAGTCAAAATTGCGACTTCTGAAAAATTTCTGACATCATTATTTGTATTAACACAAAGACAAAACACGTTTCCGTAGCAACAAAAACAAAGCTTTCGTCATGGCACACTGTTTCCACAGTTTTACAATATTAAATCTTACACAGAGACAGGAAAAGCAAAAGAGGGACCAGAAAAATGAAAATACTTTTTTCCGGTCCTTCTTTTTGCTATACCGGTCCCTTATGGAAACTTTCCGATCTTGACCGGTAAAACATTACTTTCAGGTCAAAAACATGAACAGAACGTGCGTACTCTCTGGTCGATCGTAAAAAAAAGTACTTTTTTCAGGTTTAAATAATTGATAGGTTATTTTAAGGGACTTTTTTTTGGAATAGGTTTATAGTTTATTTTTTGAATGACAGAAAGTATGCACTTTCTGTTCAATTTTTTGACCTAAACGTAACGTTCTGCTGGTCAAACTCGGAAAGTTCCCATAAGAGACCGGTAAAGCAAAAAGACCCGAAAAGAGTATTTTTCGGTCCTTATTTTGCTTTTTTAGTCCCTGTGTAACAGTAATATTGTAAAACCGTGGAAACGGTGTGCCACGACCAAAGCCCTGCCTTTGTTGCTACGGACGTGTTTTGTCATGGCGTTATTACAAATAATAAAATGTCAGAAATGTTCGAGTAGTTGCGAGTTTGACTTTTAAGGCTATAAATTTAGATTTTTTGATAAATTATGTAGATAAATTGGTCGTAAAAAAATTGTGTGCGTTACTTGGCGGAAAATATATTTTACAGTACTCTCCAACCCTTCAAATTTGCTTATATCGCTCTGCAAAACACTACTTTCTGGTCTTGTAACGTAAATAACTATTTCAACGTTTTTTTGCCAAAGCCAACCTAGAATAAATGCAAAATAACCATTGAGCCGACTCATTATTAAGCCGGTTACGATGTTTTCTTATAACTAACGCAGCTTTCGAAAATAATCTTTCCGATGGTACTGACGTTGCAGGCACTGATAAAAAATCGCCAGCCATTCTTGCTAAGACGGGAAATTGTTGTTCATTTCTTTTCCATCAAACCAAAATATCTTCAGTGCACAAGGACCTGGGTTGAGATAAGTAGTCTTCTAATTCTCTTTTGATATCTTGTGAGCCCATGTTAATTGATCCAGATGAAGTCGATGGACCAGCGTATAGTTTATTAAAGTCTATAATATCTTCATCAATCACTTCATATTTTTCTTCTTCTATTGGTTGCGTTGGTCACGTCATCGTGGAAACTTCTTTTTTTTTCACTTTGGTATTGAGTATATATTAACTCAAATCGATTTACTCTATCCGATTTCAATTGCCTACCCCATGATGTCAAGTCGAAAGTTTCCACTTATGTCTTGAGTCTAAAATAAGCGTAGTACAATATATCCAATTTGTCATTTTATAAGCTTAATAATTTGATCGCGGGCATTCTGAAATGCCAGGATAAGGATTTCGGGTTTCTTTGGCGGCATCTATTTTCAAAGGAGCAACACAAAAGATTATAGGTTTTATTATCGTAATTGCAATACACGTCGTATCTTCGTAATTACTTGCAAGACTCTTCAAGAGTCTTTCAATACAGTCTTCCATTTCTTGCAATCTTGCAAGGTCGGTCTTGGTCTTGGTCTTGTTCTCGCACATCGAGTCTTGGTCTTGTTCCCATCTATCCAGTCTTGGTCTTGGTCTTGGTCTTGCATTTTATGCAAGAACAAGACCAAGACTGCAAGACCAAGACTTTTTTGCTCATCACTACTTGTATATTTCTGCTTTTTCGGATTCTACGCAAAATTCTAAACAACTTTTGTTGATAGTTACCTAGTCCAATAGAGCGTTTATGAGAAAAAAGCTAATTTTTGTCGTAAAACACTACTTTTATAAAGTGTAATATTTTCGGCAGTAAGTGATCTAACGACTTGAAAATTTCACATGACTTACCTAATGCATCTCGTTAAATATAAACATGTTGACATTAGAGTCATGTTATACAGGGTGTGTCGAAAAATGTTTATTTTTTCAGAAATTTACTATTAGCGTAAACTTATGTTTATTAAATGGAACTACCCTTATTTTATTTTGTCATCGAATAGAGCAACAATTTATCTTCAAAATAACCTTACATGTTCCTATAACCATCTCTCACCGTTTTTGAAATACAAGCGTGTAAATGTATTCCCTTATTTTAATTAACGCATATCATAATAAAAATACATTCAAAAAATTACTTGGAGAATTTCATTCACCATCCGTTATTCAATATTTGTCCAATAATCTATTGTTATAGAACAATTGTAACCATAGTAATATTCCACAACAGAAAAATTATCGCGATAATTTTTCTGTCAAAAAAATAATCGCGATAATTTTTCTCTCAAAGTCAAATGAAAAGTAACTGGCTCAATCTCATAGCATAAACCATGCAAATTAATTTATATTCAATCCATAGTCATACCATCTGGCCCCGCAATAAGTTTTCCCATAATGCATGAATGCAATAACCCAAATTGCATTCGTGCATATCGTCCAAAAATTACCGATAATTTTCAATGCACTTGTTATATTACATATGATACGTAGGCCATGGCAGGTTTTTGTTTAAATTGTCCTGACAACACTTTGAAATTTGCAAACAGTGTCATTTCAATTAAATAAGCAAAAAAGTGCAAAAATGGAAAATCAAAATGAATATTCCAATGTAGATATACTAAATTTGTTTTATATTCAGGGAGCGTGCAACAAAGTTACGTCAAGAACATGTAAAAGATTTAACAAATTATATCCACACATCCCTCCTATGAATGCAAAAAAGTTCAAAGCTAATTTAATACGTACGTATTGGCAAACGTGATTTTAAAATTGCTTGTTTTAACAGATATGAGTCAAACTTTAAAAATCATTGTCTAGTTAGAAAACCTAGGCTATTTACGCAACCACAAGTTGATAATGAAGAAAACGAAATAAATGTTCTTGCGTTTTTCAATATTTATCATCATTCATCAATTCGGAATGCACAAATAGATTTAGGACTTCCATATTACACATTACATAAATACATCCATTCAAATTTATCACTCAACAAGCTTTATTACCAGGCGATGCCCAGAGGCGTTTGGTTTTAATTAAAATTCAAGAAGATGCCCAATTTTTAAGAAAAATTGTTTGGACGGATGAGTCAAAATTTACCCAGGGAAGGAATTTTCAACAGGCAAAATAATCATTTCTGGGCAGATAGAAATCCAAAAATTGTTAAAGAACGCGGCTTTCAGATTAAATTTGGATTTAATGTTTTTTGTTTGTTAATGGACAATAAATTCGCATATTGTATTTATGAAGAAAATTTGACATCGGATAAATATTTGAACATTTTAAGATCAACAGTTAGTGACTTTTTGGATGGATTACCACTTCAGTTATTAAGATCTTGCTGGTACCAATTGGATGGGGCTCCTGCTCATTGTACCAACAGGGTGAGTCAGGAGTTAAATGGATTGTTTGAAGACAGATGGATAAGACGCATTGGACCGTGGGATTGGCCACCTCGGTCGCCAGATCTTACCCCACTAGATTCGTATCTTTGGGGAACAATCAAAGAACCGGTGTATGCAGAAGCAGCTATTGAAAACCGGCGAGAACTAGAGAATCGAGTTCGTCAGGCTTTTGAACAATTGGCTCCCGAAGAAATACGAAGGGCAACTACAAAATATGAACTTCAGTGTTCGCACGACTGCCTTAATGCAAATGGTGGACATTTTAAAGAATTATAGCCAGTTACTTTTACCAAGAGGTTTTTTTTTCATTTTTCATGTTACACGTTTGTATTTCAAAAACGGTGAGAGATGGGTATAGGAACATGTAGGGTTATCTTGAAGATAATTTGTTGCTCTATTCGAGACAAAGTAAAATAAGAGTAGTTCCATTTAATAAACATGATTTTAAGCTAATAGTAAATTTCTGAAAAAATAAACAATTTTCGACACACCCTGTATAACATGACTAATCTCAACATGTACATATTTAACGACATGCATTAGGTAAGTCATGTGAAATTTTCATGTCGCTAGATCACTTACTGCCGAAAATATAAAACTTTATAAAAGTAGTTAGTGTTTTACGACAAAAAAACAAAAATTAGCTTTTTCTCATAAACGGTAAGAAATCGGACTAGGTAACTATCAACAAAAGTTGTTTAGAACTTTGCGTAGAATCCGAAAAAGCAGAAATATACAAGGTATTCTATTTAAAAATCGAAAGTTGCTATTAATTTTGATAGATCTGGCAACGCTGCATGTATAAAAATAATTCTAAAATATACATCATGGTTTGCTATAGCCCCAAAATTTTTTTTAAAAACTTATCTTTATTACTTTCCCAGAACTTTTAATATGACACTTTACTTGAATCACCCTGTATATGCACCACCATGACAGCAGCGATGACTTTTGGAAATTATTTTTACTGCCTAGGACCTTTTTATTACTTTTTTTCCCTAAGAATTAGAAAACGCACTTCAAGTGCCTGTATCGCGATAAGAAATATATAAAAAATTTTGTTTAATTCTTTAGAAAAAAGTACATATAAAAAACTAACTTGTTTTAATGTTTTCTACTAGTACCTGTTCTATGTCCACATCCATAACAGAAAGGGATTAATTTTAGTCAATTTGTTTTTAAATTTTACTTTAGCATTGATGACAAACCCCTTTCAAGGATTGGAATATCGTGGTGTGTACAATAGTAGCATATCTGAACGTCAAATAAATGAGAAGACAATATTAGATATAGAAGTTATCACTACTTAATTATTTTCTTAACTTAACGTTTTCTTAATTTTTTTTTTTTTTAGACTAGTAAGGATTTGCTTAATTTACTAGTTTTACATTATTAAAACGACAACATCAATAAGTAATCGAAATATGTCTTTAGTCTATAGTTAAAATAAATCCAATAATTGTCTCTCATTATTTGAGGTTGCACATCAACTAGTAGATCTTATAATACATTTATGAGAGAATAATAATTCCTTTAGAGCTAGCGATAAAATTAAATCTACTCCATATATTTTTATAATGGTGTTAAAATTACCGCAATGCATCTAAGATAAATGGCTTCCAGGATTATTTGAAACCGCTGATTTGCTAAAGCGTTTTATTAACCACACATATAGGTGCCATTAGTTTTGTTGTGTCTTATAAGGAATGGTCAAACAAGCTCTCTTCTTTTTGTGCCACATTTTATAAGACAGGATAGCGTCCTAAGGTTACAGTACCTAACGAACAAGATGAAGGAAAAACTACTCTTTGCTTTTTGCCAACAAAAAACAAAAGTAGCTTGAAAAGCTAAAATAAAACCTATGCTTTACTAATGCAAATTAATTATGAACGAGAAGGAACTAAAATGCAAAAATAGCTATTTTTCTAATTTTGACATAAAAAGTGGCACTTTTCAATACTGATGACAGTGACGTAACGTCCTACTTTTTGTAACTAGTTACGAAAAGTAAAATCTTTCGTAACTAGTGATGAAAAGTTGGTGTCACCACCAGTTGCAGGTTTCGGTTGTGGCACACCGTTGCTATAGTTTTACGGTATTAAGTAGATACAAAGTGGCTTAAAAGTAAATATTGAAGTTTAATAATAATAACTCTCTTTCTAAGTAGGTATTTGTAGCCGAAATTAGAAAAAATCTTGTATGAAACACGTGACGAAAAGCCTTTTTTGTGTATCTCATTCAAATTTCGTAACTGGTTACATAAATAGCTATTATGTAACCAGTTACGAAAAGTCCGATTTTGTGTAACGAATGAATGTTTGCGGGACGAGCGCAGTGAGTTCCCGCAATTTGAATGAGATACACAAAAAAGGCTTTTCGTCACGTGTTTCATTCAATATTTTTCTAATTTCGGCTACAAATACCTACTTAGAAAGAGAGTTATTATTATTAAACTTCAATATTTACTTTTAAGCCACTTTGTATCTACTTAATAAAGAGAAAACTGAAGCAACGGTGTGCCACAACCGAAACCTGCAACTGGTGGTAAAACGAACTTTTCATCACCAGTTATGAATAATAGCTATTTATGTAACCAGTTACGAAAAGTCCGATTTTGTGTAACGAATGAATGTTTGCGGGACGAGCGCAGCGAGTTCCCGCAATTTGAATGAGATACACAAAAAAGGCTTTTCGTCACGTGTTTCATACAAGATTTTTTCTAATTTCGGCTACAAATACCTACTTAGACAGAGAGTTATTATTATTAAACTTCAATATTTACTTTTAAGCCACTTTGTATCTACTTAATACCGTAAAACTGTAGCAACGGTGTGCCACAACCGAAACCTGCAACTGGTGGTAAAACGAACTTTTCATCACCAGTTACGAAAGATTTTACTTTTCGTAACTAGTTACGAAAATAGGACGTTACGTCACTGTAATCAGTATTGAAAAGTGCCACTTTATATGTCAAAATTAGAAAAAAGGTTTTTTTAAATATTTTTTTATTAAAAATTTCACATTGTTGCTGTACATATCATTTTAATCTGCCTTGTATAACAATTGTGCTGAGTGGTTGTATGGACAACCCACTTCATTGAAATCTGAATTTTATATCAGTTGTAAGTGTTCCAGAGGTTAATCATGACATTAAAACCGTCACTCATTAATATTATTTAGCACTCGTTAGGCTTCGTTTCAGCCTTATAAAAACTGCAAAAAAACAGTAGTTTGAAGTTTATTTAAAATGCGGCAAAAGGTTTTATTTTATTCTGTACATGTGCGGAGTCCTTCAGTTCTAAATTTAATAACCTCGACTATCCTGAAATATATTGATCACGATTGGACCCTTGCAAACTTCTCAATCTAATTTCAAGAAAAAATCCACCTTATCTATGCAAAACGTGTCCACTCCCAACCAACGAAATGTTATTTATTTTTCAATACTTTCACAAAATAGATCGTATTCTATAATGTGGTCGCCCCTGGAAAGGGAAATTGTCAATTAACAGGTGAAAGGGTCCGAAACCACCTCTGAACTTAGCACACGAATGGCGCCGTTACTACTGCTTTTCGGCACTATTTAGAATGTGCCGATGGGTAATTGTAGCTACACGGAAATGCTCAATTTTTTCAATTTCAAGGACAAACACATTCAGCCGAACAATTTTTTATATGTATGTGTGGCTCAGTTAAACTCGGCGTAATGTCGTATGTCAATTACAATCTAATTTTATTGTGATATGGTTGTGAACGTGATTATTTCGGTTGGGGTACTGGGTACCCCATCAGTGCATCAAACTCCAGAATCTTACTTAGTGTTAAGATTTAGAGCAAGAAGCTAAATATGAGATATACAGTTTACTGCACAGTTTAAAAGTTTAGGAATTATATAGCAGCGCAAAAAAGCATGGCAGATAATTATGTCTGAGATGTCCTATCCAATAGGACATCATTGGATAGATCCTCAAAAATCAACAGGTGCAAACCCAAAGTGCAAACCGTTTCATTCTTTCTTAATCGGTTTTACACTTTAGCCCTCAAAGTTGAAAATGTCGAAGTTTTGCCACTACTTAATACGAAAGCTAATAAAGATAGGTATAGAAAATACTTCACAAAAAAAATTTTTGTCTAATTTTGATATATAAAGTGGCACTTTTCAATACTGATGACAGTGACGTAACGTCCTACTTTTCGTAACTAGTTACGAAAAGTAAAATCTTTCGTAACTAGTGATGAAAAGTTGGTGTCACCACCAGTTGCAGGTTTCGGCTGTGGCACACCGTTGCTATAGTTTTACGGTATTAAGTAGATAATAAGTAAGTAGATAATAAGTAAGTAGATAATAATTAAGTAATAATAATAATTCTCTCTCTAAGTAGGTATTTGTAGTCAAAATTAGAAAAAAATCTTGTATGAAACACGTGACGAAAAACCTTTTTTGTGTATCTCATTCAAAAACAATTCATTCGTTACACAAAATCGGACTTTTCGTAACTGGTTACATAAACAGCTATTAAACCAGCCACAGAACGAAAATATGTAAAAATATTTAAGTGGTTGTCTTTAAGACTATGTAAATTATCATGTTTTTTTGCGCCAATATTTGTCTAATTTTGTATATGTGAGGTAAAGCGTCTTATGTAATTTTCGTATTTCGTTGCTCGCTTTAAATGTAACAAAAAGTAAAATTTTGCACGACATACTGTTGAGTTAGCATGTATATAGAGGGATTTTTTTTCGATGTTTAGTGAAGAGTTCTCAGAAATAAGCAGAGTTACGAAGTGGGTTAAATAGGTAAAGAAAGGCAGTTCTAAGGAATCAATTCAAAACCATGAACACATTTTTGAAAATGCAAGTGGCGCCATCGAACGACTGCAGGTGCTTCCACTAGGGCACGCTAGACAAATCGGGAAGTGAACCAAAACCAGGTTTCTGCCGAAGTTCTGTCAGGTGGGAGGTATACCATACTGATGAGCTCCAATAAGAGCGAAACCGGTTTATGGTTTCTCTGCCTGATAGAGAAATGAGTTTGATACTCTGCTGAACGTCGCTCCTTACAGCAGAGGTGCGAATCTTAGCCATCTGCCTGTGGGAAGTGACAACTTCGGCAGAAAACTGGTTTTGGTTCACTTCACGATTTTTGAAAATGTTCATGACTCATTAGATAACTGTCAAAATTTGACGATTTCTTTAAATCAATCTAATACCAATGTAGAAAGAGTGGAGATAATTTGATCCCAGTGACTTTGTACTACTAGACTCAAGTATGGCTACACATTACTTCTACATTACGGTATCTGTGTTAAGCTGATCTCTCTTGTGGCACCCTTTATTGTCAAATCCAAGCACCGACGTATGCATGACGTTTCCTGATTGTCTGACTTTTCTTTATTATAATAAATAGCGTTTTCGGGAGACCGCTCTGAGAGTATTGCTATCCTTACATTCTTGTTAAGAAACCAAAGGTTGGGAATAGTCCTTTTTTTTTAATTTTTAACTTCGTATGTCACCGTTGGTGTCACTAATTGTGCCGGTTCCACGACTATGACAAAATATTGGGAGTTTTGTTACGACGAAAGAGGCAGACTTATCCAAATACGTCGATGTTATATTTACAACAAGTGGTGTCGCCATGCCTAGGTCTAGTAGTAGAAAGTCACTGTTTTTTAAATTATCATATAAACGTATTTTTTTTAAATAAAAAGGTACAAAAGAAGTAAATTATTTAAAAAGGTTTCTTCTTTGGCTTTAAATTAATGCCACTGGACGGTTGCTAGTCAAAATGGTGGACTATCTTTCTCTCCAGGTTATATCAATTCAAAAATGACAGCTGTCAGAAAAATTATGATTACCCCATTTTAGTCAGAATTAAATTACCAATCGCTATTTTATGCCACACAAAACCGTTCATAACTCCATTTGGTGAGCACTTTATGGTCTCTGTTCATTAATTGAAGCAACTTGAAAGGAAAAAGTTTCATAAAAGTCAGTTATGGAAAAAGGGGGGGGGGGGAGGCAAAACATGATATTTTGATAGAATTATCGAACGCGTTTAACAAATAAGGCTAATATTTAATATTTTTAGCCAAACTGTTCTATACACGTGAAAAGAACCCGCTTTGTTCAGATTAGGTTAGTTTTCGTTTTGGTTAGTTTAAGTCAGTTCAGGTTAGATTAGTGTTTCGTTTGGTTAGTTTAGGTTGGTTTAGTTATCTGATATTATTAGCTTAGGTTAGTTCAGTTCTCACTATATATGGGGTCTTACCTCGGGTTAGTTCAGGTTAGTTAGTTCAAATAAGTTTAGTTTAATGTGGTTATGTTTTGATTAGTTTAGTTCTTGCTATAAATTAATGTAAGTTAGTGCAAAAAGCGGGCTCGTACTCTTTCATTTAATTGTTAAGACAGCTTTTCTCGCGTTGTTTCAGGTTGATATGGATATGTTAAGATAACTTTAATTTTGTTAAGTTTTCAGTTTTGGTTAGTTTAGTTCTTGCTATGGATTATTTTGTGTTAGTGCACAATAATCTATAACATAAACTATATAATTGTTAGGGCAGGTTAGTTAATCTCTGGTTAGTTTAAGTTAGTTCAGTTATGTATTTTCAATTCAGAGCGACATTATTGCCGTTAAAAACATACCACTGAGTGCTCATTAGCACCCAGAGGAAAGGCTTAGTGAGTAGGTTATATAAAATTTAATATCAGCCTATTTGTAAAGAACATTGAATATTTTTTTATCATATCAAGTTTTGGGAACTTACTTTAATCATATAAATCGACAAACTTACAAACTTCAGTGACCAACTGTAGCATTTGAAAATTTCTTTATATGCTAATTTCATTTAACATTAATTTCATACACTTTCTCTAAATTTTAATTATTTTATATCTAAGCAGCAATGTGGCATTTCTGATTTTCCTTTCCTTTTTAATTGCTAAAAAGAACCATTTTTTGGGATTCTTTTTCCTTCTTTGGACTTTTGGTCCAAAACGTAGACCGGTCTTGATAGGCCTAAGGATTATTTAATTTCTATTAAATAATCCCCGAGGAAGAGGAAGTCTTCCTGAGTCTTCACAATTCCTCAGAAACCAATTGTTACAGGTAAGTTTTTAGTTTTATATAGAACCACGTGTACTTAGTTCTCCTTTTTTTTTCTATTTTTCAGTAAAAAGTCTGATATGATAGACTTTACCTTGCCTTCATAGGCTCCATAGCACCTTTTCACCATTCAGGAGTAAGTAGTAATTTATTAAGTTTTCCCCTTCAAGTCTAAGTTTTCTCTTTTATTGGTCCAATTCCCATAGCTTCCATGGTCCATTGTACTACGGATTTCCATAGATAGTTTCAGTAGCCACTAGACACAGCACATACTCTTTCACCACCTTTTCCGATCAATATCCATTAGTAAAGCAGCCATGCAGCCTTATGTTTAACACACCAGTATAAGATATCTGAACATTTGCCCCTACATCTTTTTAAAGCTGTCTAGAGGAGAGCTCAGCTACACAAAAAAAATCCAGAGGACATCGTCTGGGACAACTGATCCAAGTTTATTTATTATATGGTAAGAAACAACCATTTATAAAGTTTTGCCGATGAGACAGTAGTGTGAACAAGAAAAGAAAGATAATTTGGCCTTAAGCCTTACAACTTTTTGTAACAATAGATAAACACTCCGATAAACATTAGTTTTATATTTTGTTTTCTTTACCAAACCAAATCATACCATCTTTTTAATATAACATTTTTCTGAATTTTTAATGTTGTATCCAAACTAAAGTAAATTGAGTGGCGCCCAAGTTAAATAAAAGTTGTTTGCCTAAAACCTATACGAATCTCGACCCAGCTTCCAATAACTACAGAGATGTCGTTCGCATTATACAGGGTGATTCAAGTAAAGTGTCCTATTAAAAGTTTTGGGAAAGTAATAAAGATAAGATTTAAAAAAAAAATATGGAGCTATAGCAAACCATGATGTATTTTATAGAAATATTTTATAGATGCAGCGTTGCCACATCTATCAAAAATTAATTGCAACTTTGGATTTTCAAATAGAACACCTTGTATTTTTCTGATTTTTCGGATTCTACGCAAAATTCTAAACAACTTTTGTTGATAGTTACCTAATCCGATCTCTTGCAGTTTCTGAGAAAAAGCTAATTTTTTTTCAAGCGGACTAAAAGTACGTCATTTTTTTTCTCCATACGCACACCTAAAGTGGGCTTTCAAATCCTGAGACCAAAAAAGTAGCAAAAAAGTCCTAGGCAGTAAAAGTAAAGTCAAAAGTCACCGCTAGTGTCATGGTGGCGCATATATAAACGATTTTCATTCACCAAAATTATTTTAATAATAGATGACACCAGATACACCGATCTGAGTGTATTGCCATCTTTACATTTTTGTTGAAAAAACAAAGGACAGAAATACTCTCACAGCACTCAAGAGCACCATCCGAAACCGTTATTAGTCGAAATCGCATAGGTTCTCGAATTCTGAATTCGTCTGTTAAATGTCATGCGCGTCATCATATTTATCTGTCAATGTGACATTTATTAATTTAGTATTGAAAATAATGCTACAAATTCTTAGTTTACCATAATCATTGGTTATTATTTAATACATTAAAACCATTGAACATTGAAAACCACCATTCTAACATATTCTATGTATTTTACAAATAATATACACCACTAATTGGGTAAGTACCTAGACCCGCTTAAAGAGGATGAGAGAAAATTGCAAAACTGAACCACTTTTAAATAGATTTCTTATTTCTTGCATGCTTGAAAAAAAAATAGTATATGTTACTCGGAGTAAAAGGTCTTTTTGTGCTTCGCCCAGTTGCAGGCCTCAGCTTCGCTTCGGCCGTCAATCTCTGGGCTCAGCACGAAAAGACCCACTTTTACTCCTAGTGACATAATCTACTATTTTGTTTTTTTGTAAAGTTCCATAAAAGTCCATCATTTCTTCAACCTACATCTAAATTTTTTAGGTTAAATTAAAGAGTGCGGATAATATATATAATATAAATCGATAAAATTGCAAATTTTAGGACGGATCTTTATGGAACTGTTATCGAAAAAACTTAAACTGAACTAAAGGTAAACTTAGTTAAAAGTTTATGGTAACTTTTAGATTCTTTATCAAAAAAGGTTTTCGGCAGTGTTTTATAGTTGTAGCCTTGGCCCCGTGGTCCCGCCCCTGCCTCTGTGGCTGTTGCGAACAGTCGATTGCGACTGTGCCGATCAATAAAGGGCCGCCGCCCCTCGGTGGCGGCACTCTGCCTCGCCTGGCTGCCACAACCGAAGCAGAAATTGCATAATCATCCCTCCGATAATTTTTCGCGGAATTCTTGTGGTAATAGGTTCTCCCAACTGACATATTAATGTACTTTTTTTGGGAGAAAAACCATTGTGCTGGAATATGAAGCTTGGAATTCTCCCTCAATATTAACGCAACACGAAACATATTATATCAATCACACAAATAGCTTTTAATTACTTTGACCTTATCCTCGGGCCTTCCTGTCGATAATTTGAACGCCACTTAAAGAGCTACTTCCTGACCTGATACCACTTTGGGGAGTTTGATGTTTGCTGGAAACGTGCCACTCTTTTTTTCGCTCAAACAGATTATGTGCAGAACTAATATTATAGCGACGGGATGTGGCGCTATGCGTCACACCCACTCGCGTAAAGGCCAGACTCTTATTTTTAGCATTTGAGTAAGTATTTTTAGAGGAATTGGCGGAGTATGGCGTCATCGAGTTTGTGTTAGGTAGCACAGGCCAAAATATATTAACATTTTACTACTTCAAAGGTGCTGTGAGTTGTAATATTTTCCAATAGCGTCACACAGCAATGATGGAAATTTCGATCAAGTGCCAACTACAACTTTACTCTTAAAAGTTTTTCAATCAAATCAACCGTACAGGCGCAAAAAAATAAAAACCGATTTCCCATGTTAATTTCCTATGTCCAGGGTTCTGCTGGACACCCGGTATGACTCTGTCACACAAAGCCATAACCAAACTCAAAATCGCATTTCAGAATAGGAGATCCCGATCCTTGCTTCTTATGAGTCATGCGAATGTCTCAAAGGAAGAAGCAAAGCGATTCGCTTTCCTTTCCAACAGACCTAATAATGGTGTACGGGGTGTTCATCATAAAACTTCATCTAGCAGGCTATGAATTTTTTACAGAAAAGGATGACATAATCAAAATCAATGGACTTTTGTTTCTCCATCCTTTTCTTTTGGCATTTCACAGCCAACTAGATGAAATTTTATAATGAACACCCCGTATATTAAAAGTAGTAAGAAAGAAGATATATGTGTCGTCTAATAAGACACTAAAATGTCTAGTAAGACACTAAATTTTCACGTTTTTTTCATAATTAATTGAAGCAGTTCCTCTGAGACAACTTGTATAGAGGTGAAAGAACGTCATTCAAAAAAATTGGTTAAAATTTGAAAATTTGTAGTCTGTCAGGTTAGGTAGAACCTCGATTTTTGATGATATTTGCTATTGGTGAAAATGTTGAAGCACTAGATTTGACTAGATAGCACTGTATAAAGGTGATCAAAAGCACAGCATGTAGCATTTTCGAGAAGCGGCTCTAGAGCCCTAACAGTTATACTTTAGAACATTACATTGCGCATACGGCCATGATATATTTCCGTCAAATTGGCAGACTTGAAATTTCAGCTCTTGTTTGCCACGTTGCTTTTTTAAGGCGACAAAATAGAAGTTTGTCGAAATTCAACCAATCGTCTTGAACGGATCCGTTAATCTACGAAATTATTTTGACGTCAGTGTCAAACTGGCCACCAGCGATCACCCTTTAAACATTAGACGTTGACAAGCATTGACAAGTTTTTTGCTGTTATCAAGTACCGTGTGTTTCTTTATAAATTGTACTACTCTTCTGTTTGGCTATCCGAAAAAAGACTTACAAACCCGATCCATCCTCAGGTAAATTGTGCCACTCGCTACGCTCGTGGTCTCAGATGTGACCGTCGGTAATGATGCCCTGCATTATATGCTGGGGCGCTTTGAAAGTATTTTTATCCTTTTTTTTTTAGTCGGAATTGAAAAATGAGGATACTCTCAGTGGTATAGAGCCACACTCCGCCATCCAAAAGGGCGAGTTTAGGAGGTATGAATCATTTTTAGCTACCTTTTTCCATCAAAATGATGCCTTTGTTAGATATAAGGTACCACTGAACCATTTAAAAAAAAAACATCCTAGCTTAATTATTTTTAATGACAGATAAATCGAGTAGGTACTCATTTCTAACTATTATTATCCAACTAAGACTATGCCGTTATCAGATTTGACGTGATATTCTTTGATTGAATTTGACTTTTCCTCTTCTTGATCTCAGCTTCTCCTTCGGAGGTTGCCGATCACCATGTCTATTCTAACTTTAGAGGCGGCTGTCCGAAATAGTTCGACAGATGAGAGGCCAAACCAGTCTCGCAGGTTACCTAGCCAACAAATTCTACGTCGACCGACGCTTCTGCGTCCCACGATCTTCCCCTGTATGATGAGCTGCAGAATGTCATATTTTGAATTCCATTTCCTTATCCCTTCTTTCCAGAACTTGTTCGTTCGTAATGCGGTCCATCCAGGAGATCTTTAACATTCGATGGTACACCCACCACTCAAACGATTCCAGTCTCTTCGATATTTCTTTGTTCAGTGTCCATCCTTCAAGACCATATAGTAACACTGGAAAGACGTAACACCGCACCATTCTCACTCTCAAAGTCAAAGATAGATCTCGGGCTGTCAGCAGTTTTCTCAGTTTCATAAATGTTGTCGTGGCTTGCTCAATTCTTGACAAGATTTCTTGTTTGTGTGCAATATTTTCATTTATGATTGTTCCTCTAAAGAATCCGGAATTTGACTCTAAAGAAGTATAATTTAAAACTTGTGCAAAAAATCTTATGTTTGAAATGTTTTTCCCCATCTGATTCTCCTCATCTGATCATTTTCCGATCATCGATCATATTAACGCTTGACCAATCAGATGAAAGAAAACGATTAAAACAGTCCAACTTCGTTTTCATTTATGAATTTCTAGGCCGAAATTAGAAACTAGAGTTGACGATGAGTGCTTCTTTACTTTAGATTTGAAGTTTTCCTACCATTGAAAATACGGCATGTTATTGACACAGGCTATGAATTTTTGATGGAAAAGGATGACGTAATCAAGGTATATGGACTTCAACATTGTTCCTTCAACCATTTCTTTTGACATTTCACAGCCTACTAGATGATGTTTTCAAATGAACAAATGAACACCCCCTTCTCAATTCGATCGATTTAGGGTCACTTCTTAAATGTTAAATGATAAATTTTAAATTTTATGTGAGCATAAACTGGAACGGGTACTTCTCAAATCAATTGAATAAACTCAACTTTAACTTCATAAATTTTAAGTGTTAGACCGCGGTTATCCAACTTTTCTTACATTTATTGGTAATTGTATTCTTAATTTTCGTCTATAACATCATATCTAAAAAAAATATCCATGGCAACGCTTATTATATGAGTTATATGAGTTGTTGTGGACAAAAATTTAAAACGGATGATATTAAATTATTATTATTATTTACAGTTATGACTGTATAATTATTATTATACACGATACACGATATAAAAATAGTATAATACTATACTTTGTCCGCAGCCATTGTCTAATAATTAGAAATTATAAAATCTATAGGTAGTGTAAATAAAATTATTGAAATTTCAAAGTGACACTCGCATTTGACGGCAAAACCGGTGCCACCAGTGCATATTTTACGCTGCGGCATTTGATATTGCATTGTTGGTACTCCTACTGGTGTATAATGGTGTAAATGGCGAGCGGGAATAATGATATTATTCCCGCAGTTTCAACTCATTTATCCCTCTGACGCTATATGAGCCCTATTTAACTTTTGTCAACAAGCTGAATACCAATACATTATAAATGAGTTGAAACAGCGGGAATAATATCATTATTCTCGCTCGCCATTTAAATTATATATGTTGCCTTGGCAACCAGTAGGAGTAGGGAACCACAGCGTAAAAAATGCACTGGTGGCCCCCGGTTTTGCCGTCAAACGCGAGTGTCACTTTGATATTTTAATAATTTTATTTACACTACCTATAGATTTTATAATTTGTAATTATTAGACAATAGCCGTGGACAAAGTATAGTATTATACTCGTTTTTTATGGCCAATATTCCCACGGAAGACTTGCGCCCCTCGCCTGCGGCTCATGACGCAAAAGTTCCCCTAAGGGAATAATGGGTTTCATAAAAAGCTCGATTAATAATATACTATTATCCACGACCATATTATAATAATCACATTATTCTTGTACATTCTCAAGGTTAATGCTAATCTTTATTCACAAGTCATGAGTTGTCATGGTAACGAAACATGTCATAGGCAACTGACAACTCAAAAAGTAAACTGCCCTAAACATGAAATCGGTAGTTACCACTGGTTCATTCAAATAATTATCCTTCTATTAGGATGTATTGATTCAAATCAGGTTACAGTGTTTGTTTTTTACTAAAAAAATGTACTTTTCACTGAAAAATACTTAAAATAGGCCATAAAATGAAGTAATTTACCGTCCACCCTTCTAACATTGAAATGAACATGCGCGTCATCTATCGACTCATCAAAGGTCGCGCCGTCGATTACCGAAACCAGTCCTGGTCGTGGTTTTAAAATTGTGAATTATTTTTGGTGATCAATTGGCGGATAGGGATTAAAATATTGAATTTAAATTGTGCCGTCTATGAAATTTTTTAACATTTTAATTTGAATTTTAATCTGCTTTTTGTTGCGCCTCCATGTATTGAGTTTCACCATATGTTATGCGTACTTCAAATGATATGCCCACTGTATTTTCAATTTTTATGACTGGAGTAGTGTACACCCATTTCGAGGTGTGTATTTGTATGGTAGTTGTGAAATAGCCACCAATGTTCCACCTTTCTTCCCCATTGTAGCCCTGAAGATGTTTGAGCAGATTAAACGAAACGTCGGCGAAGAAATTACTGTAGAATTGCTGCCTTTAGGGCGACTTTTACAAGTTCAAGTAAAACTTCAGATTAAAGATAAAACACCAGATTTGATGTACATTGCATTGTTTACCTGACAGATAAGCAATGCAATGTAGGTTATATCTGGAGTTTTATCTTCAACCTGAAGTTTTACTTGAACTTGTAAAAGTCACCCTTAGTCCCTATCCGCCAATTGACCACCAAAACCATTCTACTTGGGACGCAATTTTCTAGTTTCATTGTGATTTCTCTTTGTGGCATCTATGACCTATCATATTTGAGAAACTCCAGAATCTTGGTCGTGGGTAAAGTGTAATATTCAAATCGCGTTTAATGAGGGTTATTCTTTCGGGCAACTTGTGCCACTCGCTTCGCTCGTCAAACGATACCCTCAAGAATAACGCCTCTCATTAAATGCTTTTTGTATAATATTAGTATATTACATACCGGGGTGGAAAGTCGTTCATTACTGTCGAGAGACCTGATAGTTTATCGAGTTGCGCAGCGTCGAGATGAACTATAAAATCTCGAGACGGTAAGGAAACTTCCTCCCGGGGTGTGTATACTATTTTATTTACAACCTACCTAATATGAATTTATATTTTTCGTACAAGATATTTATAATGTTTTTAACTATCTTTTTTAAAAATTACCATTTAACTATCTTATCTAGTTCGATGCTACTAGAGACACCTTTTTAATTCTATAAAGACATTAAATTTTAGGGGCCAAGAAATAAGCATGGAAAATGAGGGTTGAAAGAGAGGTAGGTAATAAGCCATTACCGCCCTTGGATGGTAATGAATACCCATTAACTACGCCTAATTTAGAGGTAGGTAATAGGTAATGTCCCACCCTCCTATGACGTTTGTAATGATAGCATTAGATATATGGTTGTAAATAAACCATTTTTTCCCACGAGCCCTTACGAAAGCAAACATAACATTCGGAGATAGAAGCCTAAATATATAGCCATAAAACTAATGCTAACACACAGCCGTGCGTTAGGAAAAACAAATGAAGAACATGGACACAGGGTAGTGAAATTTTCTGTGGGAACTAAAAATATAGTACAAACCTAGTCTGTATTACTCACCAAGTCAAAATATATTCTTGGCCGTAACTGGGCATATCTTATTTGGCTATAAAAGGTGATAAAAGCAGCAAAACGAGTTATTTAATTCCGACGATGACATTTAGCAAATTGTGACAATCACTCAATTTCATATAATGAAAATAAGCGACATTAGTCCTTTGACGCATGCGGCAGAGCGTAGCCTAGTGGCAACATTTTGCAACTTCTGTTACGAAGTCTTGGGTTCAATTTCCAATCCGGCAAACTTTTTTTTATTTTATTTTTTTATAAATACTTACTCCCATCAAAATTAAGATCAAAAATTAAAAAATACCAGAAGGATATAAAATACTAGGTACATCGTTTTGCAATAAATAGGCTTTGCATCTGCCGATCCTCCAACTTATTTAAGTAAATCATTAAAATATATCGAAATGTGCCATGACAGAGATGACGCCTGGAAAATTTCGTTGATTGGTTGACGCATTCTTTTGTTTCCGGTTTGTACTTGTCAAATATCGAGTGTTTTGATTTAATGATAAAAAGACAATACGTTTGTAATAATTATTTGTTGTGTTGTATAGTAGGTAATGTGAAGGTAAACATTAATAAGCAGTAATGGATAGCGATTGAGTTGATGCCGTAAATAATTGCACTCCACCAGAGGTAATAGAAGCAGCTGCAAACACTTTATGAAATGGAGAGAAAACAAAAAGATAAGTTCTTCATTTTCTGAAAACGTATTATTACCAGGGGTAAAAGTTATCCTTCCAAATTTCGATAACGTCCTTCTTTCGAGTAGAACTGGCAACGCTGGATCAAAAAATATTTTTAAAGCGTTTTTCTTAGTTAACTTCCTAATTAGATTTTTGTGCTAAGCACCTATAGTTTATAGTTTTTGAAGCACAGGCGGCGTGCTACTTTAGTTGCTCACCTTGTATATGACACGTGGTCGTGGGAAAAATACTGTACACAACTCGCAAGAAAGTCCCTTAACACACTCGCGTGATTGCCACCCTCGCCTGCGGCTCGGGCGCAACCTTTCACGGTTGTGTGTTAAGGGTTACTTTCTTAGCTTGTTATGTAAATAACTATTACACACGACGCGAGGTTAAAATCCCATTACCGTCTCCCAAAGTTAATGAAATTACATTTTATCGTTTTAATTCCCTGTATTTTGACTTTTTGATACACATGATCCCTTCCTCAGAAAACACTACAATGGGATACACTTAAAAAGTTTTAAGAGTAATTTCCAACATGGCGTAAAAAGATATAGAAAGAACCAGAATGAACGTAGTGGAGAGAAGAGTATGGAAAAGTCCCCATTCTTTATTGAATTGACCATAATTCCGACTAGAACAACCGGAATTCATATTCGCAAAATTAAAGCTCTTCCTGTTTAGAAATACTACTTATACATATTCTTCTAAAGTTTTATGGTCGAAAAACAGCATATACCTAATAGGGGAGTGTTCATTTGAAAAAGTCATCTAATAAGCTGTGAAACACGGTTGCAATGTTTAAAACTAAATGTTTTAAACAAATGTTTTTAACAAGTTTAAAACACTTACTGCTGTTTTAAACAAATTTGTTTTAAACAGATTAAAATTAGTTTTAAACTGTTTCGTTAATCTTTTTTTTAAGAAAAAATAATAGGTAGATTTAAGTAGATACCATGATTGCCATTATATTTTCTGTTTTTTATTATATTAATGTAACGTTTTTAACAAAAACAACAAACAACATAAAACTCATATGAAAAACGAATTACAACACACTAATACAGAATACTGCAAGTTATATAGTTAACAAGAACAAAACAAAAATAAATTAAGTAACAGGAACATGTTATGATGTTTCAGCCAAGCACACTTTTCGAAGTTCAATGCTTTTGAGTTTTGGCCCACTAAAACCACTAAACCACCAACTTGGAAGTTACAGGTTAAAGTAATTAAATTAAACTTAAATAAAATATTAACGCACTAACGTGAGGAACTTTGAGATTTCTAATTTCTGGAAGTCTCATTCAGTTGAAAAATTGTCCGACCCCGGGTTTAAATGTTTAAAAATTGAAACTAACTTTGTCGCTTTCTCTGTTCCTAGTCTGTTTCGAAGTTTGGTATGTACTATACCAAATGTAGAAAAAAGGCGTTTGAGCCCTGCTCATGATGCTACTGCTGAATGAAGTTGCTCAACAAGGTAAATTGTCTCTTGATTTAAAGATTCCTTCAAGGATTTCCACTAAACTATGGACATTATATCCTTAAACGACTGAGGAAATAAGTACGGTCTAAACAGCGATGCTTCAGCTTGAAAGCTTACAATTGAAGGCATTGCGTTAGGATTATATACCGGGTGTCCAGCAGAACCCTGGACATAGGAGATTAACATGGGAAATCGGTTTTTATTTTTTTGCGCCTGTACGGTTGATTTGATTGAAAAACTTTTAAGAGTAAAGTTGTAGAGTTTATAGTCAGTTATCATCCTGTAATTTTTTCAATACCACAGTTTTGGCTATTTTTTGGAAAAACGCCTCGAAAAGTGCAAAAATTTGAATTTGGCGCGTCACCCCCACCATGCATGTGCAGTGTCGCCAACATAATAATTTCATATGTCAGATTCAGAGCCGATTTTCCTTTCTTATTTATTTTGAGGGACTATCATGTAGTAATTAACGTGATTATGCAGAGAAAATTAACTGAAAACCTAACGATAATGTTCTTAAATTATAGGTAAGTAAAAGTTACGTTTATAATTATCATAATTAGTAAAAGGAAAATCATTCCAATTTGTGTATGGCTGGTTGTCTAATTCATTTTAGTTTAGCAATACGACAACCACGATGACATGACCATTTGTCTCTTGTCACCAATTAAGGGTGTTCGTTGTTGTTGTTATTGAGGTGAATTCATCTATCTTCAAAAAATAAATTAGTAAAAAAAGTAGTAAATGTTTTACTTCAAAAGTGTCTATTTTGCAGTGCTGTGTGACGCGAGGCCCCATCCTGCATGTAAAAAACCCTTGCTAAGTGCTGGACTCTTCTATGACAGACAAAATCTCATTGGAAAACCAAATACAGTGGGCCCCAAAATGCCAATCCACACATTGACAACTTCTCGACGTTGGTCTCGGTTGTCCTGCACTGTATGTGGATTTTAGAGAGTCAAAACTGATTCATTTTGTTGATTTGAGGGACCCATTAATCCAAATTAACATTCATTGGTGTAACAAATGTTTATAGCAAATAAGCAAGACCAGTAAGCAGATAGCGATGGATGTTTGATCTGCTAAGACCAGTTTCTTTCATGTTTTATCTATGTATCTGGAGACTATAGTGCCTGTGAAAAAAACTCTTTTCAGTGACAACAAATCTTGCCAAACTGGCCACAAACAACTTGAAAAACTGGCGAAAAATTGGTTTTATTCCAATCGATTGCTGCTGAATGCAAGACACAGACAAGATGGTGTGACGCCCCATCTTGCATGTAAAAAACCCGTTCTAATGGCTGGATGGCTTCTACAGCAGGCAAAATGTCATTGCGAAGCATATTGCCAGATTTGTTGGCGTTCAAACTGCAATCAATGAAAAATGGACCTATAACATGGCGCCCCAAAATGCCGATCCACACGTTATAGTTGCTCGACGTTGGTCCCGATTGTCATGCACTATATGTGGGTTTTGGAGTGCCCAAATCCGATCATTTTGTTGATTTGAAGAGCCAGTCAATCCAAATTAGCATTCATCCCTGAAACAAATGTTTCTAACAAATCTTGGGGCTGCAATATTTTTTTCGGTTAGGATTTCACAAAACTCCATTTGGGGGAAAAGGTGGGTCGGTACGAGTTGTTGATGGTTCTCTTTTTTGTAGCTTTCAAAACCTTCTTTTTGCAGATAATTATGGATGGTCGATCCACTAAGTCTAGTTTCTTGGCCAATCTGTCGAATACTCTTGGAAGGATCATTGTTTACTGCAGCAAGAACAACAAGTTTTGCCACATTTTCATCCTCTGGAGCCGCACCAGCTTGAAGTCATCGCTTTCGCTCACAGGAACATATCGGCTTAATACTCCCAGTTTCCTCAAAACGAGCAACCACCGCCTGAAGTGAACTGCATGCTGATATTGGTTGTTCAGGAAACAATGCAACAATGTTGTCTCGAATTTGAGCAAAGGAATTACCAGCCCAGTATTGTTTTAAAACAAGTTTTCTCTCCTCAAAATTCATAACTAATGAAACATTTAAATAAAAAATAATAAAAATAAAATTTTACACTGTATCAACAAAATGGTTCCTAATTTCCTTACTTTTAATATCAATAAATACAAGGTTTCTGTATACATTACATTTTTATTTCGAGGAAATTGTGTGTGAAAAAGTGGATGCAACAAGTACCAAAATAAGTATATTTCCATAATCAATCTATACATAAATTTCTTAACAGAAGAAATTAACAAGTGGACATGAAAAAGAAATGTAACATAAATTTAGGTAATAACACAGATAACAACAATTATTCCTATAAAAACACTATCACCTTTATTAAGATTCAATTCAATTCAATTCAAATTTATTCATGTTTACAATCACCAAAACAGCAATGTACATACCTCAAAAATAGAATAGTCTACAAATTAAATTTAAATAAATTCAGTCCAGATGCCATTATTTACTTAATACTAAAAGCTTACAGTCAACATCCTAAAATAGACTATACAGAGAGAAGAAAAAAAAATTAATAATTTTGATTAAAATACTTAAAATACTCTTCATCACAATAAAAAACATTTACCATTAAAATTTGCTTAATTTCCTTTCGGAAACTATCCACTGTCAATGCTTTAATTTTTATGGGCAGTTGAAATATTTTACCTCCCAGTAGCCAGAACCATTCTGGCACCTTCTCAAACGACAATATGAGGTTATTAAACTTTTTCGGTCTCTAGTAAGGTAAGCATGCATGTCCTCGTGAGCAGAAAACAGATACATGTTATTTTTCACAAACAGCAAATTCTCCAATATAAACATGGAGGGCAGGGTTAGTATGCCTAGCTCTCTGAAGTGCGCTCTGCAGTCATCCCTGTAGCCCAGGCCAGCCAACAATCTGACCGCTCTTCGCTGAAGCCCGAACAACCGCTTAGCCCCCGAGACGTGGCCCCAAACAACTACAGCATAAGAGAGCCATGCATGAGAAGATGCAAAGTAAGTCGATCTAAGTACCGTACGAGATATCCTATCTGAAAGCTGACGTAGCAGGTACACACTTGTATTGAGTCTTGAAGCCAAGTTATCAGTGTGTAAATCCCATTTGGCACTCTCATCCACAAGAACCCCAAGAAATTTAACCTGGGATACGTGGTCATTTACGGTTCCAATCTCCCTCAATGCAAACACCATCCTGTGTGTCTTGCATTCAGCAGCAATCGATTGGAATGAAACCAATTTTTGGCCAGTTTTCCAAGTTGTTTGTGGCCAGTTTGGCAAGATTTGTTGTCACTGAAAAGAGTTTTTTCACAGGCACTATAGTCTCCAGATACATAGATAAAACATGAAAGAAGCTAGTCTTAGCAGATCAAACATCCATCGCTATCTGCTTCTGGTCTTGCTTATTTGCTATAAACATTTGCTCCACCAATGACTGTTAATTTGGATTAATGGGTCCCTCAAATCAACAAAATGAATGAGTTTGGACTCTCTAAAATCCACATACAGTGCAGGACAACCGAGACCAACGTCGAGAAGTTGTCAATGTGTGGATTGGCATTTTGGGGCGCGCTGTATTTGGTTTTCCAATGAGATTTTGTCTGTCATAGAAGAGTCCAGCACTTAGCAAGGGTTTTTTTGCATGCAGGATGGGGCCTCGCGTCACACAGCACTGCAAAATAGACACTTTTGAAGTAAAACATTTGGAGATAGATGAATTCACCTCAATAACAACAACAACAACGAACACCCTTAATTGGTGACAAGAGACAAATTGTCATGTCATCGTGGTTGTCGTATTGCTAAACTAAAATGAATTAGACAACCAGCCATACACAAATTGGAATGATTTTCCTTTTACTAATTATGATTATTATAAACGTAACTTTTACTTACCTATAATTTAAGAACATTATCGTCAGGTTTTCAGTTAATTTTCTCTGCATAATCACGTTAATTACTACATGATAGTCCCTCCAAATTAATAAGAAAGGAAAATCGGCTCTGAGTCTGACATAAGAAATTATTATGTTGGCGACACTGCACATGCATGGTGGGGGTGACGCGCCAAATTCAAATTTTTGCACTTTTCGAGGCGTTTTTCCAAAAAATAGCCAAAACTGTGGTATTGAAAAAATTACAGGATGATAACTGACTATAAACTCTAAAACTTTACTCTTAAAAGTTTTTCAATCAAATCAACCGTACAGTCGCAAAAAAATAAAAACCGATTTCCCATGTTAATCTCCTATGTCCAGGGTTCTGCTGGACACCCGGTATAATATGACAAAGCATACTCAAGTGCCCCTTCTTTTTGTGCTTGACTTAATTTTCGTCCTTTAAATCTGTGGTCTAATAAATTAGCTAAGTAGTGGGCTGAAGTCTCAAAATTGTCTACGTTCAATTTACTGCAATTTTTATCTTCATTAAAAAATCGGGAAAGATCTATCCAAACTTCAGTGCATTCAAAACACTTTACAGAAAAAAAACTGCAATGTTTAAAACAGTTTAAAACACGTTTTTTTAACGATATTTTAAACAGTTAAAAACAACACAAACAAAAAAAACTGCTGTGAGATGACAAAAGAAAAAAAAAGGATGAAGGAAATTTCCATTTACTTTGATTATGTCATCCTTTTCGGTAAAAAATTAATTGCCTTCTAGATGACATTTTCTAATGAATACCCCGTATATAGAAATAAGGTGCAGCCACACCTGACGTAGCCTGAGCGTTGAAATAGGTAAACTAATACGAGAAAAAAAAAACTATAAACCTAAATAGCTCTCCCACAACGACCATTCAAATCTTTGTTGCGACGTTGACGTGTTTCTGTGTTTATTGTTACATCACAAAGTGCATTATATATGGGCACGGTTGCACGCTGTTTATTTTAAAACACTAATTAATTATGTTAATTGGGTCAAGTGGTTTATGAACAAGAGACGATAGAGATTGAAAATATATTTATGGACTGTAGATGGAACAAACTTGGCAAGATTACATAACAGTCTTGGCAAGATTGCCAATATGACATTTGTTTTCTTCCCTAAGATTTCAGTGCACCTATGTATGCATTTTGGGTCACTGGATCAAGGAAAAACAAAATGTCTAACATGAGAACTTCTCTTATGCATTAGGAAGTAACGAAGCTATTTCATGCAAGCCACCCTAAAAACACATCAAAATTGGTTATTGACCCAAATTGGCTTGAAAAGTAAACAATTCATGGCAAATGGCCAACTTCGATAGTGCACTTTAATATTCGTTGAAGTCAACAAGAGTTCTTTATAGGTATACGTACTGATAAATCAATTCTTTCAACCCGGACTGCATGTTACCAGTTTATTAATTATTCAATTATTAATTAGCATTTCACCTGAGAAAGGAATCACGTATTCAATCATTACACTTATGGAGCAAATAGAACATTATGCTCAATAGTGAAGATAAAAGAAAACTCTTTGATTGAAGTTTTATGGAAAGCCAAGTGGGATTTTTGTGAGAATAATGTTACAATTTTGTGTTGCTTATAAGTGGATAATAAAACTGTTTGATTCGGGTAACTAATGCCCTTGCTAATGCCCGTATTTATAGTCGTAACTTAGCTCCGAGTAAGCCTCAAGTCTGGCTTTGACATTTAGTCTCTATTTAAAATGCATAGACTTACGTCAATCATTTTTGATTAAGCACGTGCTCAAAACGAATAAAATAATAATGGTAAATCTATGTTTTGCAAATCATGCTCTATTTGTCGTCAAAGACATTCACCCCCGTATCATCCCCCGCTGATCGGCGCCATTAGGTCGGGAAAAATTTGCAGTCAGCTAGGCGTCACTGGCTATTCTACTTTCAGTGGCGGGGGTTTTTAAACAAATTAATTTCCCGTCCTAAATAACAGAAGTCTCCAACCGATTTTCAAGGAGCATGTATCATACGTATGCTACGTATGTCAAAAATAAGTGAATGAGTTATACTCAACTCGTTACCTTTGAAATCTCCATTTTTTTTATATCTATCTCCTTTTAGCACATGCTGAGAAGATACGATAAAAATGTCAAAGTCAGATTTCGAACGCCTACTTGATGTGAATAATAAGAGAATGGTTTATGATCTCTAGAAGCTGTTGTGATGTGTGCGATAGTGAGAACAGATCGAAAGTTACGCGTAGGAATATTAGGAGTTGCACAAAACAAAACAACAGAGATAATAAAATATGGGCAAGGCAAGAACCATACAACTTGTATTCTCTATTTAATTAACAAGCGAGTTAACAACACTATACTTGTGTTGTTAATTAAAATATTAAAATTAATAAAAGTGCATTATCAATAAAACCTATAAGAATAATACATAGTATCAACAGTGGGATTTAGTAGTGGTAATCGAGAAGGTTAAAATCTTCTTAACGCCAAAGTCCTTATTACTTGATGACTACCTACATCAAAATTTGAAGGTACCTTAAGAAACCATGATATTTATTTGGGCGCTACAGGTCTGGAATCCAAGGAAGATGAGATGAAAATGGCTATTTTGCTTAAATTAGCTGGGGATAAGCCCAAAAGAAGTTCTTAATATTTGATCTCACAGATGAGGACAGGAAGAAGTATAAATCGGTGGTTGAAGCATTTAAAAATCATTGTAAACCCATGAGGAACTAAACCCTGGACAGATATAAGTTTTTTACTAGGATTTAGGCGAAATCAGGGACAGATTAATAAGTGACAAAGGTACTGCAGAAGACTCTCTTAACAGCAAGGAAAGTCGAAGAACTGTGCCAAGCAGTAGAAATCTGTGAGCAACAAGTTAAAGACTTGCCAAAAGACAAAGAGGTAGATATGGTCAATACTAAGCGACATAAGACAGGAACAATACACGAAACAAAAAGGTTAATGAGGCTGTCTTATATGATTCTTTTAAATGTGGTGGTAAGCATGTAAAGCAATATTGCCTAGCTTATGGCATGCTCCTTTTGTTCGAAACAAAATCATTTTGCTATTGGTTGCAAAATTAAAAAGATGAATAAGGGTGCTGATAATAATTATAATAAGTACAATAATAATAAGGGTAATTTTAAAAATTCTACATAGTAATAATAATAAACATGGTACTAGTGTAGGTGGTATTAGAAACGTCGTACATGAATTGTATAATAGTATAGATAAAAATGACAATGAGTTTCCATTTATTGATACTGTCACCTTGGATAATATTACTCCTACACATCTCCATTAACCATTTGCACAACCCCATTACTCCATTAGAACAACAATTTGGCTATTAATCAAAATTAATAGTCAAATTGTTGTGCTAAAACTGAATAATGGTGCTAGTTGTAATAGTATTCCTTTTGACATTGAATGTAAAATAAAACTAGTTAAAAAATGTTAATAATAACGTTACTTGGTAGCTTACGGTAATAACAAACTTGAAACGGTGGATTTTAAAGTATGAATCAGAGACAATAATTATAACATATTATTTCAAGTTATCAAGGGAGCATCTGTTCCACTATTTGGTTTTACTACAACGTCTGAATTTACTGCAACGAGTAGATGTTGTAAAAGGATTGTGTATGCAAATAAAAATGAATTTAGTAATAATAATAATAAAGATATATTCACAGGCACAAGCAAAGCTCCTTATCAGTGTAAGATAATTTTGAGGCAGAATGCTGAGTTTTTTATGAGTTCTTGTAGATGAGTTCCGGATACAGTAAAGCCAATTCTTAAGAATACTGTTGTAAAAAGGGATATCATTGGGGTGGTTTATTCTGATCAGTTTTTATCAATTCCCACTTTAGAAGAACTGTCACTAAAAAAAAAAAATACGCTACCTAGTGGATTTGAGGGAACGATGTTCCTGTCGATTTTTGCTTTAAGAGATTGCCTTTTGGTTTGAATGTTAGTCCAGAGGTTTTTCAACAAATAAATGAAAAACTGTTTGAAAAGTACATTGTAATATACGGGGTGTTCATTATAAAATTTCATCTAGCAGGCTATGAAATTTGGACAGAAAAGGATGACATAATCAAAATAAATGGACTTTTGTTTCTCCATCCTTTTCTTTTGATATTTCACAGCCAACTAGATGAAGTTTTATAATGAACACCCCGTACTTTGATAAGTTTATTGTGGCAGCAGAGAATGAGGAGGATCATGACAGGGTGCTCTTAAAAAATTCAGATATAGCTAGGAAGAATGGCATTAATATATACAAATCTGTATCTCCTTGTACTGATAAAACCCAGTACAAGGAGATACAGAACACAATTGGAAGTAAGATAAGAATAGCAAAAGAGGTCTGGATGACTGGAGAAAGGTGCAAGGAAATTGAAGAATTAGAACAGAAGTACGACAGTTTCGGCCTACATAAAAAAATAAAAGAAGTCACCGGTGTGCTGAGAGAGAAGAAAACTGGTACACTGAAAGATGAAAAGGGCGCACTGGTTGCTGACTTCGATGCCAGACTGAGACTGTGGCAGCAATATATAACTCAACTGTTTGATGACCAAAGAACGGAGACATATGACATAACTAGATCAGAGAGCGCTCCAGAAATAACGAAGGAAGAAGTAGAGTATGCCATCAAAACCTCAAAATCCGGTAAAGCAGTAGGGCTAGATGAGGTGCATTGTGAGGTCTTGAAACTACTGGATGATTCAATCAGTGTCATAGTGGATCTATTCAATAGCATTTATAGATCAGGAGTAATTCCCAGAGAATGGCTGCTTTCCACCTTTGTTCCTATCCCGAAAAAATTTCGAGCGTCAAAGTGTGATGATCACAGACTAATAAGTTTGATGAGTCAGGTTCTGAAGATCTTTATAAAAATTATACATACTAGAATATACAAAAAATGTGAGGCTGAAACATCAAACACACAATTTGGATTCCGCAACGGAATGGGCACGAGAGAGGCCATCTTTGCTTTGAATGTCTTGTCTCAGAGATGCCTGGATGTAAACCAAGACCTTTACGTATGCTTCATAGATTATAGTAAAGCGTTCGACAATGTCAAGCATGAAAAGCTTCCGGATATACTCCAAAGACTTGGCATTAATTACCACGATGTCCGAATAATATCAAATCTCTACTGGGGACAAACTTCTAGAGTAAAATATGACAATGCTTTGACAGAACAAATTAGTATTCGGAAGGGAGTCAGACAGGGGTGTGTTCTCTCTCCTATGCTATTCAATATTTACTCGGAGTTTTTCGGGAGGCATTGGAAGAGGAGCTGGCGGGGATAGAGATCAATGGCAGAACTGTCAACAACATCAGGTACGCTGACGATACCGCTGTAATAGCAAACTGCCTCAAAGATCTGCAGAGACTGGTAGACAAAGTAACAGTAGTTAGCGAAGATTATGGGCTAAATATTAATATCAATAAAACAAAAATGCTAATAATATCCAAAAGGAACATCAGTGGTCAGCTGACTATACGCAATAAGAGGTTCGAGCAAGTCCATCACTTCAAATACCTAGGAACTATCGTAAATGAAAATGTTGCACAAAAACAAGAAATCTTGTCAACAATTGAGCAAGCGAGGACAACATTTGAAACTGAAAAAACTGCTGACTGCCCGAGATCTATCTTTGACTTTGAGAGGAAGAATGGTGCGGTGTTACGTCTTTCCAGTGTTGTGACCACTATATGGTCTTGAAGGATGGACACTGAACAAGGAAATATCGAAGAGACTGGAATTGTTTGAGTGGTGGGTGTACCACCGAATGTTAAAGATCTCCTGGATGGACCGCATTACGAACGAACAAGTTCTGGAAAGACTGGATAAGGAAATGGAAATTCTTTTCACAATTAAGAGAAGAAAACTAGAGTTTCTTGGGCATGTTATGCGTAATTCAAAATATGAAATTCTGCAGCTCATCATGCAGGGGAAGATCGTGGGACGCAGAAGCGTCGGTCGACGTAGAATTTCCTGGCTAGGTAACCTGCGAGGGTGGTTTGGCCTCTCATCTATCGAACTATTTCGGACAGTTGCATCTAAAGTTAGAATAGAAATGATGATTAGCAACCTCCGAAGGAGAAGCTGAGATCAAGATGAAGAAGAAGTGAAGCATCCCAAACAGATTTTTTTACAACGGACGAACCTAGATCCTTCATTAAGACAATATTAGAGTTCGATACTCAAAAGATTAAAAAAGATCTCTTAAAAATTTTAGGAATATTGAATTTATCTAACAAGGTACATTGCAAGCTTGTCATAAACTTTAACTCTAATGACAGATTTAATAAAAAATAATTCTCCAATTGCGTGGACTTTCATACATAGTATTTGCTTTGAAAACATAAAATTATTGCTTATAACTAATATTCCAAATTTAAACATTTTTACTCAAAGTGTCCAATTGAGATACAGACCGATGCAAGTCAGTTGCTTACTGTAACAGTGTCACCCAGTTGTATTCTTTGAAACTTAATTGAGGCTGGAACCTTTTAATCAATCCTCAAATTGAAAGGAATTATTGGGAATTTGTTTTGCCACAAATAAATTTCGAAATATTGTGTATGACAGAAAGGTTTTTAATTAAAACTGATCATAAACTATTAGTACATTTGTGCTAAGGATCTTCACAAAATCAAATACCGGGTGTCCAGCGTCCAGAACCCTGGACATAGGAGATTAACATGGGAAATCGGTTTTTATTTTTTTACGCCTGTACGGTTGATTTGATTGAACAATTTTTAAGAGTAAAGTTGTAGAGCTTATGGTCAGCTATCATCCTGTAATTTCTTCAATACCTCAGTTTTGGAAAAACGCCTTGAAAAGTGCAAGAATTTGAATTTGGCGCATCGCCATAATAATTTCTTATGTCAGAGTTAGAGCCGATTTTCCTTTCTTATTTATTTTAAGGGACTATCATGTAGTGATTATGCACTGAAAATATGTTGGCGACACTGCACATGCATGGCGGGGGTGATGCGCCAAATTCCAATTTTTGCACTTTTCGAGGCGTTTTTCTAAAAAACGGCCAAAACTGGGGAATTGAACATATTAAAGGATGATAGCTGACCATAAGCTCTACAACTTTACTCTTAAAAATTGTTCAATCAAATCAACCGTACAGGCGCAAAAAAATAAAATCCGATTTCCCATGTTAATCTCTATGTCCAGGGTTGTGCTGGACACCCGGTATAATATTGCTTTATTATTTATAGACAAAAGTTAAATAGAGCTCATATAGGGTCAGAGGGATAAATGAGTTGAAACTGCGGGAATAATATTGTAGCGTTTTCCTTTTCAGAAAGAAAACCTACCGGCTCATGGCGGTCTCATGTAGATAAGGATAAAGTTAGTGGTGTTTTTAGAAGAAACTTAAGTTTACCAAACAGGGCATTCACCAAATCTATTTATAACAGAGAAAAAAGTTGCTGTTGATTTTGGACCAACAGAGCCTAAGCTAAATCTACCAAACCCAAATCTAGTTCAATCTGACCAAAGTTTGAATCAAGAGCTAAATGTTGAGCATGAGATAGTTTATAAAATTAGATCAGGGAGAACTATAGTCAAACCTGCAAGAGGGATTTTGATCAAAGACCTAAGTTAATTAGTTCAATAATAGAGAAGGCTGAATGAGTGGCTTGGCCTAATAATATAAAGAAGGAAAATGTATCATGCATAACGCGAGTAGATTTCTAAACTCTGTTGTCATGTGTGTGCCCGTGACAGAACTGACAGATCGGGAGTCCCGCGTAGGAATATCAAGAAGTGCACCAAAAAAAAACAGAAGAAAGATAATGAAACATTGCCATGCGAGAGCCATACAAATTGCATTCTCTAGTGTAGAATACTTGTCTTATTGATTAAAATATTAAATATAATAAAAGTGCATTATAATACAGAGCACGCTTAGTTTTATGGTGAGAGAACATGACAGCAGACGAAGTAATAATAACGAAGAACTTACGTCATCGCTTCCGTTACTGGTCATGATCCTGTCCAATCCTGATTGCGATCACTCGCACCTGAATGGGGACACAAAGCACTAACGAAAAAAAACGGGACGAAACACCGTCGCGACTCTACGAGATGATAGACTGGGGGCCTCTCTACCGCGGTCCACCTAAGCAATTATCCCGCTTTATTGTTAAATAACCATATAATGACAGCTCCTAAATGCATATTTGTTTAAGCAATTTGGTTTGTTGCGAAACTAGCAGCTCTTTTCTACTGCGAACCAGATGCCACTTGAAATCGATGAAGACTGGGCGTATGAAATGCCCTCAAACATAATGATGTGGGAAGAGCAAAAACAAAGTTTTCATATTCCTGCAAAGCCTATTGTGTTTCTCTTGTTGAAGAGGATTTGTTTTCCGCCTCATCTATCGGCTTACAGAGGTGCGCGTGTGTGTGTGTGTGTGTGTGTGTGTGTGGGGTGTGAGCACAGCTAACAAAAGGTCCTATGAAATTTTAATTTACTAAGGGGAATTTACTCAAAAAAATATATAGGGCCCTCTAATTAATAAAGCTAAATAGAAATGTGTTAGTCATTCTCCATAGATAAAGCACTAGCCACGACACACCATTAATCCATCCTGCGGAAATTTGGCCACCTACCCGACAGACCTAATTTTTATAATTTTTCCTGATGTCTCGAAATATAGTGAATAATCAGTTATTTCCTCCTGCAGAGGTCGCGAGGAGACCTCTAGCTGTCTGTTAAAAAATTCGGTTATTTTCAAAATAAAATTTAGAGGTCCAATAATTATTTTTCTTATTTTTTGTTCACAGAGTTTATTTCGTAAGTTATGATAGTAAGTTACAACCTACATTAATATGAATTTATATTTTTCGTATAAGATATGTATAATATTTTTAGCTATCTTTTTTAAAAATTACCAGTTAACTATCTTATCTAGTTCGATGCTACTAGTAGGGACACCTTTTTAATTCTATAAAGACATTAAATTTTTGGGGCCAAGAAATAAGCATGGAAAATGAGGGTTGAAAGAGAGGTAGGTAATAAGCCATTACCGCCCTTGGGTGGTAAAGAATACCCATTACTTACGTCTAATTTAGAAGTAGGTAACAGGTAATTTCCCACCCCCCTATGACGTTTGTAATGATAGCATTACATATATGGTTGTAAATAAAATAGTATACACACCTCGGTAGGAAGTTTCCTTACGGTCTCGAGATTTTATAGTTCATCTCGACGCTGCGCGTCTCGATAAAATATCAAATCTCTCGACAGTAATGAACGACTTCCCACCCCGGTATGTAATATACTATTTTAAATGAAAGCATCAACATTTTCATGTGAGTGATATTTTTCGATTTTTTTCGTTTTCTTTTTGCATAATTTATAGTCACTTCTGTGAGTAATTGAGATAGCAAAATTTAAACTTTACTGCTAAATAATTGCTGAGATCAAAGCAGCTGAAAAAAGGGCTGCTACTGGGCAGGTCTAACATGAAAAATAAGGAAAGTTTTTTTACTTGTTTAATTTCGCAACATTTAGGTTCCCTAAATATATGGGATGTTTTAGGAGATGTAAATACTTAATTATTGATATGGTTATCGGTCGTTATCTAGCGATGAATATATGCGATGTTTTAGGAGATGTAAATACTTAATTATTGATATGGTGGTCGGTCGTTATCTGGCGACACTTGGACCTGTCGACTCGACGTTGGCGAGCGTGATTTATTACCTTGTTTACACGATTTTTTGTGTTATTTAAACGTTTAGCGGTATTCTTTGATTGTTCCATGAATGATATAGAATTTTTAGGTTTAAGCTTTAGGCCGTTCACTAATATAAAAAGTTCGATCACTCGACATGTGACGCCGAACTTTCTGCCTCTGTGATCTCTAACTTCTTGTCTATTAAATCCATACCCAAGATAGCAGTATGGTATAAAGTGTCGAAATAAGTAGGATATCGACCTGCCCTTGTAAGTAAAACCCACATCACTCAAAATGCGACCCCTTGTATTTCGTGTGAAGACACCACAACAAAAAATTGTCAGTATTTCGCAAATATGAAAGGAGTGACCCCCATGTATCAAATTTTAATGAAGTTTAACAGAAAAACTGCTAATCGAGTGTGCGACTTAAAATGATGTCCCTGTACTTGTTTGTCGAGTAAATAAATTGTTTTAATTTAATTTATTCGAACCTCGGGTTTGCAACAATTGGTGTTACAAGTGGAATTCCAGTGGGTAGTTGAGGGCTAATAGCGTGAAACTGTGAGTGCCTAATCACCGGACACTGCATGTTTATGCCAGTGACTAGAAACCAACATAGAACAATATAGGATCAGACCGGCGCTGCTCACCTGTATGTAACAATAAAAAGAAGAGCAGGAAAGACCATAATGAACAAAAGAAAGAACAGTAACTACTCAGAAAAGAGCAAGAAAATAACACCAATGGGCAAAAGAATAACAATCTGGAGTTAATGAGGTCTCCAGCAATAAGAGAAGAGCAGCTAGAGAAAAGAATAATGTTATCCGGTAACGAAACACTACAATCTGTAAGTTAAAGTGTTAACCGGGACCTAGAAGCAGTGAACCAGAAAGATCTCGAACTTAAGAAGCGATTCTTAGACAACAGAGCGAAGATGACAATTCTGTAGAGAATTTTAGCGCAACCAAGGCTCAGATCAAACATCTTAATTATGACTATTCTACGATATGGAAAATCTACAGAACACAATTCGAAGCAGCTGCAAAAGCTAATAGCTGATCCTAGCCGCAGAAAGCCTCATCATTAGTGGTAATACTTGGCGACAAAGCAGCTCTAGTACACGCTCCGCAACTACGTTTCGGAAATTAGCATAAAGAAACCGTGTTTTACCAATTTACAGATGTAATGGTTTTGCAGGTATAGGACAAATAAAACTCCCTTGTCGTTTGAATAAAGGACAACGTTTCGACGTTTAATTCACGTCTTCTTCAGGGCTATAACCTGCAAAACCATTAAATCGGGTAATCTTTGCAAAACGTAGACCGGCTAATTCGCCTGGCATACTCTTCAGACCACAAGTGTTTCTTGAAGCCGGTAGCCGCTTAAAGTTTAGTCACTGGAGAATCTTGCCCTATAGAGGAAGAAGCCGATGTCACCATAGTGATTGGAGAATGACTTGAGATTTAGCGTAAAACGTTAGTTGCCAAAATCAAGGTCGAAACATGGAACACATTGGCGATGAGGAGCTTGCATTAACCAATGAACAGGTATATGAGCATGACCGTACTGCTACTGGTAACTGAAGATATAAAAATTACTCCAAATTCAGACCAGATTATTACATTGACTCCTCAAAATGATCCTGAGGGGTCCATTGGCCTTGTAGAACCTAGCTTGGATTTGTCAACTAAAATCACAATAGTACGAACTTGACCAACACAAAGGGACATTCGAGTGGCAACTATTAGAGAAAGGAACATAAACTTTAAAGAAGGAACAGTTCTTGCCAATTATGAGAGCGTGCAAGATATAGGTATGCAAGTGTGTAAGTGCAGAAACATCCAAAATGAAAACATATAACGAAGCTTCTCCATAAATTGTTAACACTTTCAAACGCCATTGGAATCACCTCTCAAAAGAGAAGCTTGAAAGAGCTATTACATTTGTTATGGCTCAATCTGGCATTTTCAACATCGAAGGCAACAACACTCAAACTGTTTTAATTGTCCATAAAATGAACACGGGAGATGCCCAGCTAAAACGTCAGCACCCGCGAAGGGTGTCTCTGGCTAAACAACAGTAATTCAACAATTTGCTGAATGAAATGTTAGGGGAGGGCGTCATAAAAGAATTATCTAATTCATGATCTTGGCCTCTGATTCTTGTTAAGAAGATACAGGTTTTCCAAACCAGGTTCAACCAAACTCAATGATATGAGCAAAAAAGACAGGTACCCATTACCACGTGTAGATGACACTTAAGCAATTTTATCAGGAGCAAAGTGACTGGACACTGGCAAGTAAAGATTGCTTCAGACAAAAAGTATTGTATTTTCTACGGGTTCTGGGCTATGTCATTTCACTGCTATGCTCTTCAGATTGTGTAATGCTTTATCAACTTTCGAGTGACTGATGGAACTTGTCTTGAGAAGGTTGACTTGGAAAACTTGCTACATTCCAATCTTGGATTACCATATAAAGGAAGGGCTCTTTATTTTGGACGCGGATGTAAATAACTGTGGTCTATGTGCACTACTCTCTAAAAGGTAGGAGAGAGAGAGAGAGAGAAGGTCATCGAGTACCGCAGTACAACAGTAAGACATTGACTGAGCCAGAAAAAAAACCACTGGGTCACTAGAAAGGAGGTGTTGGACATCGTCAAGGCAGTCGAATATTACCATTGCTATTTATATGGAAGAAGGTTCCTGATTAGAACTGACCATGGAGTACTGAAAAAGATAGTATAAATGAAAAACCCTGGAGGTAAAAGAGCCAGATGAATAGAGCGCCTACAGAAGTACGCTTTTCAAATTGAGCACCGCCCAGGAAGGTCTCACGGAAATGCCGATGCATTGTCTAGAATCTAGAAGATTGTGGAGGACAGTGTTAAAGGACAGAGCTGCGTGAAAGACTTCCTTACCAGAAAACCAATACTCTCAGTAAAAACTGTCGATAAAAGCCCGGAATGGCGAGATATTGCTGTTATGATTCCAAATTTGAAGGCGTTTTGGGCTCAGTGGAACTCTCTTGAAATAGAAAATGAATTACTGAAGAGAGCATGGGAGAGTCCGGACGGTAAAACCGTAGTCAATCCATTGGTTGTTCCTGATAGCAGAAAGTCAGATGTAATGAAGACTCATGCAAGTGTGAAGTCTGTTGTTGGTAGCAATTTATGGGGCCAGACCATTTCCACAGACCGAAGCAGGCAATAAATACATCTTGGTCGCCATGGATTATTTCATCGAATGCCCTAAAGCGTACAACTGTGACAAACTTCATTCGAATCAGGCCAACTTTGCGGAATTCGCAAGACCACGTAAACTTCTCTGCATCCACAGTATGACAGATTTAATCGGACCATGGAATAACACCTGTCAAAAAATGGTGTTATTGGGACCGATATCTGCCTCTCATGTTAATGGCGTATCGAGGTTCCATACACGAAGCTACGGCTTATATCCCGCCGAAAGCAACGTTTGGAAGGGAAATAAATTCCGTTGATGAAATGTTCAGGCGGATTTAACGTATTGAACACTACAAAAAAATCTTTTGATTAAAATAATTTTGTGGAAGGGCTAAAGGCTTAACGTTGTTTAGAAGCAAGTCAGGATAAAACTGCGGATCACCAGTGATCAAGCCGAGGCAAGATATGACTTCTAGGTAACTCCCACGGTTTCCAGGAAGGAGAGTTAATTGGTATGGCTGTACAATTCAAGACGAAAGCTGGGGATGTCGCTTAAACTTAGCCAAAATTGGGAAGGCCTTTACCTAGTTATAAAGGAGATAAACGACCTGGTCTACAAGATCCAGCGGATCCCCAGGTCAATTACTTTATTTACCAATATTAGGTATATAAATAAATGTTAATATAAAGCTGAAGATTCTAATCATTAAGTGTAGGACAATAAAAACACAACTTCGCAATTTGAGAGAGAATGCCGACGTTTCGACCCTATTGAAGACTTTATTAAGGCTACAAGACACAAATATCAGTTAGCACACGGAAAATCGCAAAATAGTGAGTTACAAAAAAAAATTGTTGTTGATTACATACCTAATCTCTGTATGGATGGAAGTTGGTTGTTATATACGTATGTATAGAATATCCATAGCACGGGTGAAGTGATAGTGACGCGGGTAAAGCTTTTCATTAAGTTTGTCGATACAGGTGACCATGGAAATCTGAGAGATTACCCCCTGAATAAAATTTTAACGGTGTTAGGATTTTGGTTATATTTCCACAATATAACAGTTAGAAAATACTGTCGTTACCAAAAATGTTGATGAACTTAGTAAAAATAAAAGCTGTAGGAAAAATAAATAAAACTATATAAAGCATAATATGTTAAAAGAAAGTTTGTTGATCCTAAAGATTAAGGTACAAGTCATTTAATAGCTATTTATGATGTAAGAATTAAAAGTGCAATTTTAAGGCACGCTTGTGCGGGACGAGCAAAGCGAGTTCTGCAATTCGCATGAGTTTTTTAAAAGCACTTTTAACACAAACACCAAACATTATTTGTTCTACAAACGCATTAAAAATGCATTTTTTCTATTAAAATTTAAATAGTATTTACTTTTAATAACCGCGTTAAAATAACTTACTTTTCACACCAGTGTTAAAAGTAGTTTACTTTTAACACTAGTGCCTTAAGAAGCTCATTTTAAACACTAGCGTTAAAAGTAAGTTACTTTTAATACTAGTGCCTTAAAACGCCAATTTTGACAAATCATCAACGTGATAAAAGTAGAATTTTTAGTGCGTTTAGAGAAAAAATAATTTTTTATTACAATTTTATTACTTTCAATGAAAACATTTTTAGTAAGAAAAATTTCTAAAACCCTATCACTGGAGTAAAGAAAAAAATCTATATCGTTTGAATAGAAAACCGCAGCAAAATTCACGTAATTAGCAACTCCAGATCCGACTTATATCCAGATCCCAAATATATCGTACAATGTATTAACTTCCATGCATTCTGAAAATCTGGCATGTCTTCTTTGCAATAGTTATAACACTAAATAATTTAGGTTTTGCCCGGGACTTTTTTGGGCATCACATTTTTGCCAAATCAGTTCATGGATAACTCGTGTGTAGCGTTTGTGGCGGTAACGGTTTGCATAGAATAACCAATAACAGTTGAGTTCGGTAATTACATCCCGAGCGCTCGGGATATCAGTCTATCTCACTCTAGCTTGTCAAGATTTTAGGAAATAGTCTGTATCTGGAGCGCTCGGATGGAATTACCGAACTTGGATAACATTGACACTGTTCAAAAATTACACAGCTGTCAGATTTCAATAACCACCTGTCTCGAAAAACTTAATAAAAACCTTTATATGTACATTACCCCCCGTACATATCTCCTTTTTTTTTCTTTTGTGCATAACATATTTCGGCAAACCATAATAATAGCAATTAAAAATTATTCATATAAAAGCCAAGACACAACGAACCGAGAATCCATACAAATAGGATATCTATAAATAGGATAAGATATCTAGTATAAAATCTATGAGTAGCTTTGCAAGTCGAGTAGTAAAATTGTAGTATGCTGTAAGTTGTAGTATGTTGTAAATGCTACCCTCATAAGGATAAAAGCGGTAAGTTCATGAGGTGGCAGACTGAGATATTCACGTTTAAAGTTTTTTCTTTGGCCCTTATAGATTTTACGACATTTAAATAATTTTTTTGTGGATTCTACTAAAATTGATATATAGAATAACGTTTTTTTGTTTGATATTATTAAATACTTTGTCTAAAAAAACTACATACCGAATTTATCCTTAATTATCTGCAGTTTTACTAAGAACCAAAGCGGTACTCAATTCCTTCCAATACTTAATTTTCTAAGGTGAAACAAGAAAAGAATGCGGTATCCGCAACTTGGTTTAACATTTGTATAGAAATAAAACAAAAACAAAGAACATACTGATAAAATATAGATCTATAATAATAATAATAAACCGAAAATTAACAAATAAAACTTAAGTTTTATTGGTCACACATCACGCAAGTCAAGTCTTTTCCTGCCGCTTGTGAGATCATTCTGAAAATCTATGAGCACTTGATCTAGGAAACGAAATAATTCAGATGTTTGGAAAAAGTTAATATGTTTTATTCGGAGCTAAAGTGACTTTTCTGGCTCACCTGGCTCACCCATGTTGCACTCATATTCATTCACACATTCATATTTGGCAAATACCTAAATGAAAACAAAAAAAGCGTTTGGCACCAACAACTCGATTTTCGATATTTTTGAAAATCCATCGGCCATCGTTAGGACGGCAGAATAGCTGTGTATAAGCTATTCACTTATTATAGTCGTCAAGTAGGCGTTGGAAAATTGACTTTGAAAATTTTATCGCATCTTCTCAACTTGTGCTAAAAGAAGATGGGGTATGAAAAAAAAAATGAGAATGAGTAATATGTGATAAATATGCAATGTACGATTTTATGAGACGCATCAGTTTATGGCCCAGCGAGGTTGAGAACGAATCCATAAATGGATGAGTCAAGTAAAACCGCCTCACGTACGTGTTGCATACAATATCTTAGGTTCAATGTCATGTTAATTTACTAATAATTTAACGTTTAGTAAAAAAATACCTCTGAAATACCTTTTACTAACAAAATAAATATCAGTCAGTGTACCAGAAGTGGACCTAACCAAAAACATCGACTTCTCTTGCTTTATTATAACTTACACTTACTTTATTTTACCTACTTTATAGTCGCAAAACTGTTCAATAAATAAATCGCTTTTTATTTTTGAGCTCTGTCGATCTAGCGTAAAAAATTTATTATTCCATTTAAGAAAAGTCAACATTACGTAACAACTGTCACAATAGATATCTAAGAAATTTTCAAAAAGCAGATTTGGCGTCCTCTTGTGACAGCAGTAGGAAACGCAAATCCACCAAAAATGGTTGGGAAAACCGGAAAGTCATTGAGATCTTCAAACACGAGAACAACTTCAATAGAAAACAGGAAATTACGGAACGGTCCTGAATTCGGACTGGAAACCCCTCCACTCCAACGAGACGGCAAGGTACCATCACAGTATAAGGAATATCTAACAGTAGCGTCACTCTATCACGTGACTGCTCCTCGCTAACAAGTCTTCCCCTCTTACTTCGCCTACGATTTCGGTAAAAGTAAACAAAAGTTTAGTCACTTTGCGCCACCAGCCTATACTGAATACATTGCCCAATTAGCGATTTCACGCTCCAACGAGCACGGCGGCAAAACGCTTTTGAACTCGGAATTTCTTTGATCATTCTGAAAGTGACGTTACTAGTATATGGTACCATGAAGCGAACTGTACTGTGGTACCATGAAGCGTTCAATCAATGGTCGAATCAGTCATGGGCAGCAAGGGAGGTCACACGTTTCTCGCCTCACCGCCTTTGATGTCCGCCGCCGTTGTGGACCAAAACTTCAGGAATAAATTCCATTGGACCACGAGTTCAAAGCCCGGAAAACACTTTGGAATGAATTTTGACCGGCCGTGAAGGGCTTCGGAGTCTAACAAGTACACTTTTTTGTTTAGAACTGATGAGGAAGCAAGCTGGAGGGTGTCAAGTGTCACAGTACAACGTAATTAAAAAGTTAGAGCAGATTTAACGCAAAGACATTACTACAGGTAGCGCCTCCTACAAATCTCAAACAAATAAAACAAAACTCAAACAAACAAATACATAAAGTACTCAAACTCAAACAAATACATAAAGTTTAACATATCATTAAATTTTTAATAAAAAGTGCTGCTAACTTTTGGCATCTAAATGTAAGAATCATATTTAAAAAACTTAAGCTGATGATGCCCTAGAACTGAACAACACTGTCATGTAGAGTAGAAAAAGGGCTCATTACAACGTACAATTTATTTTAGAATATTGCTTCAAATAAATTCAGGAAAGAATAAAGACGAATTTCCTAAATTTCGTTTTTTTTTCGAATATCGCAGTCACCACGACTACGTTCGAATATCCTATTAGTAATCGAAACTTCGTATCTCTTGCGGTTTACGATATCCCAATGATGAGCGGCAAATTTGAAATTTGAATAACCCTATGTATGATTTCATTAGCAAAAGCAAATTCTTCATTTGGTATTAATATGATTTAGCCAAACATGCCTTAATAAAATGTTGCTCTGCTTCGATAAACAAAGCGTTAAAGTTTTCATTTTACATTAAAAGTTATACACTGGTGAAGGTAGCAGGAGTAGTAATAATAACCTCTTCTTTATCGGAAAATGGCCAACGTTTCGACTATTTATTTAGTCTTCCTCATGGCTATATTCCACTAGAGAGGATAGTCAGTTTAAAATATATTGAGCATGGTTAAAACCTTTAACTCCATCCGGTTATTGGGTGATCCTAGTCTCTTCGGCTAGACAAACCACACGTCCGCTGCATACGGTAAAAAAAGGTAGGTATACTTAGGTATATTTTCTAAATGCAGTTTTACCGTCCTCCCGTGGCCCTCGTGGAAAGCGCAATTACACTTTGTTTCATTTAGTTTCAAAAGAGCAAATTGATTGAGACACTTAAAATTATGTCCCTCTACATATCGCTACAGGAATCAGTACAACAGAAAATTGTTGGGTTTGAGATCCGGACTAATTGAACGTTAATTTTCTTAAATCCTAATGATGGGCTCGTGACGCATTTCAAGTTTCCTGTCGCCCCCTCGTTACGTCACAAGGATAAGCGAAATAGATGATAGACCATCAAGCGGTCTTTATCTCATTGAGCAACAACGTGAATGTCGTGAATCACTTAACGTACTTAACTCGAACTTAATGTGTGTTAGTGGAACGTTCCTAGAGCGACCTGAATGTTTAGTGTGTAGACTGACAGACTTGGGTAGTATTCGATTAAAACGGTAATCTGAATCCTATTCAAGCTACGTTTGGGAGTAGCCGAAAACCATTCGAATACATCTGTTAATTTATTATATGTTATATATTAATCGAAACTTTTGAAAGAAATTATCTTTATGCAAAATAACCAATGAATAAGAATCATATGTAGCTTGTGATGTCGTTGTGATTCAAGTGGCTACATCAAAAATTAACAGTAAATAACATCGAATATAGATTATCGAAACCCAAATATCGATAATTTTTAGGCATGAATATATAATAATAATAATAATCTTTATTGTGCAATACATTACATAATACACAAAAGGCGACCATTCGCATTGGCGTTCTTCCATGGCCCCTGCAAAAACGTTAGCAAAATACCAATAGAAAGTACTAACCAACTAAACAAAGAAGAAAAGGAAAAAACAAAAAAGGTGCCTTAAAGCTCGCCTAGTAAAAAATTTGTAACATATTTTTTAAACGCATTTCTCTTAAGGGTTAAGTCTTAAAGGTTAATTAGGTCAAACAATGGAGAATTCAACAAACTTACAGCCAGATAAGGAAATGACCTCTCAAACTCTGCAGTTCTATGCTGAGGTATATGAAACTTAACAATATTTCGTAAATTTAAGTTATAAAAGTTGATCCTCTGGTTGAAAATAGTGCATAGGTATTCCGGTGTTTGACTTTTTAAAATCTCTTGCAAAAATAAACTGAAATGCAATCTGACCCTTAAATCGTACTTTAAAAGTCCCTTCTCAACATATAATGACAATATGGTCGAACTTTCCCGCTCCATATACAAATCTCATTCCTGTGTTTTGCAGCTTTTGAATCTTATGTTTATATTCCTGTGTTAAGTAATTATAATAGACCACGTTACAATAATCAAGTTGCGATAAGACTAATGCCTCAATTTCTGTTGGTAGTAGGTACCTGAAGGGATACAGTTTCTTAAGCACAATGACTGAGCTAGCAATCTTTTTATTGACATGACACTCAAAGTTAAGATCACTATCAAATATCACTCCAAGATTTCTTGCATGTCCCACCCATGGGATTTCAGTATTATTGATATGCAGAGTACCAAAATTTCAAAACACCAAAAAGTCAAAAGAAACTTATGTCTATTGTTTTTAGAGCCTATTATAAGGTACAAACATTTCCCAACATTTAGTGAGAGGCTAGTCTCACATATACATAGGGTGTCCAGGACACCCAAATACAGGGTGTCCCAGATAAAACGATATACATGGGGATTTCGTAAACGGTAAGAAATACAGGTTCAGTTAAATGGGGAAAAAGTTGTGCTGTTCCAAGCCCAATCACATGCAATATTAACATCCACGATGTCTACAGGGGTTTTCAAAATATCGGGCTAAATCTAAAAATTGGGTTTTTAGAAAACCTGCAATAATCTCTCGCCATCTTGAATCCGATTTTAATAAAATTTGGTAGTTTTAGGTTATCTACTATGACCAATCGATTGACGTTGACGATATTTTTCTAGACATTTTAGATTTTTTGCAACCATAGTCAACTTTGTTATTTCTTAACGACGCCATATTGGATTTATACGTCATTAAATAGCACGTAAAAAGACCTTTTCAACCATGTATAACCACCGTATCTTGATATGGCGGAAAATTAAATTTATTAACAAAAAAAAACATTTTTCCGTTATTTGGCTGTGAAAACAAATGTCGGGATTGTTGTCATGCATCGCTTGCGATGCCATCGCTCTGTCAACACTTTTAAAATAATTGTGATATTTTTAAAGTTATTGATCATTGTAATAGGTTTGACATTTGGAATAATTATTTTTTGGTTTATTTTATTAAGATTTATGTTAATCAAGTGTTTTAAAATAAACAATTTCGTTTTTGTGATAAACTCTCTTTACTCAACAATAAGTTTAAGATAGAAAGATTTACAAATAGAGAAAAGGTAGATTTATATGATTGCTTCATATTGTGCCGCAGAAATGCTGAACCAGCGAGGGAAATGTACAATGAGCGCTTTTTAGCAAGACGACAACCAGGTTTAGTGACTTTCAGTAGATTGCGAGATAATTTATTGAAGTATGGTTCATTTAACAAGCCCAACAGATACAGAAATAGCGACGAAAATTTAGAAAATGTAGTACTGCAAAGTGTCCTGGAAAATCCGCGCACATCGCTTCGGCAAATCGAAGCCAATGTGGAAGTGTCTAAAACTACCGCCCAACAAATTCTCAAAAAGTTTAAATACCGCCCATATCGTGAGCACATTAGTCAGGGACTTCGAGAAGGAGACTTAGACAGACGGTCAGTATTTTGCAACTGGTTCCTCAGAAAATGCCAGGAATGTCCTAGATTTCCTTTAAAAGTGTTGTGGTTGGACGAAAGAGAGTTTACTAGTTGTGGTGGGTTTAATAGACATAATAATAATTATTGGGCCGATGAAAATCCATTTAGAAACCGCGAAGTTGTTTCATTTAACATTTTTAATGACAACCTAACGGGACCAAGATATTTAGCAATTCTTGAAAATTACGTAGAACTCAGTTTAGAAGAGTTGCCTCTTCATGACATAGCCAACATGTGGTTCCAACAAGATGGCGACCCTTCACACAATTCTGCAATTATTTCTAATCACCTAAATGAAGAATATGGAGATAATTGGATAGGAAATCAAGGTCCTGTTGCGTGGCCTGCCCGCTCACCTGATTTGACGCCCCTTGATTTCTGTGTATGGGGATACCTAAAAGATAAAGTGTATTACACTAATCATAATACAGTGGAAGAACTTGAAGCAGCCGTTCGACAAGCAATTCAAGAAATGCCACTACAAACTGTCAAAAATGCTTGTTTGCCTATGATTGAGAGGTGTACATTGTGTATTAACAAAAATGGAGGTCTCTTTGAACACTTTATTAACTAATTTTATTTCGGTAACTAAGTGAAAAAATGTTTCTTTTTTTAAAAAATTTTAATTTTCTGCCATATCAAGATAGGGTTGTTATACATGGTTGAAAAGGTCTTTTTACGTGCTATTTAATGACGTATAAATTCAATATGGCGTCCATAAGAAATAACAAAGTTGACTATGGCTGCAAAAAATCTAAAATGTCTAGAAAAATATTGTCAACGTCAATCGATTGGTCATAGTAGATAACCCAAAACTACCAAATTTTATTAAAATCGGATTCAAGATGGCGAGATTATTGCAGGTTTTCTAAAAACCCATTTTTTAGATTTAGCCCGATATTTTGAAAACCCCTGTAGAAATCGTGGATGTTAATATCGCATCTGATTGGGCTTGGAACAACACAACTTTTTCCCCATTTAACTGAAACTGTATCTCTTACCGTTTACGAAATCCCCATGTATATCGTTTTATCTGGGACACCCTGTGTAACAAATCAAACTAAAATTAACTACACTAAAGTGAGAGAATCTGACACGTCAATATTTATTGCAAATGCTCCTCAACTGTGTAGAGCGGTCTTTCCAGCAAAAATGCCTTAACCTCTGTCCTAAATATTCCAGCATCCCCAATCTCCCTGATACACAGTGTGTCCTAAATTGGTCTTCCATGTATTGGGATCTCGGAAACTATAGGAGCTACGAAGTAGGTTAAATGGGGAAAGTTACCCATAGTTTTTGTCATTACATTACTAACAATTATGTTAGTAATGTAATGACAAAAACGTGATGGCTGTAACCAATCGGGTTTTTGAGAAATTTTGGGAAAACGAAAATGGTGCATTTTTAAAAACCTGTTATAAATCCTTTATTTTAAAAGATAATCGAAATTTGTGAAAACATTTCTGAAGCCACTTTTTGAGTGGAATATACATGTAAAGGTAAAATTTCGATACAACATGTCGGTTTTCTGGAACCATCATCAACTTCTGTTTTTCTTATGACGGCCATATTGGATTTTTACACTTGTTTACAGGGGACAAGAAATACGTTTCCGTAATGAATAACCCTAGTAAGATTTTATAGTATTTTAAAAAATCGAGAAAAATGTAGTTTTTACTAGTAGGATATGGATTGAACTTGACAGCACATACTTCCAAAAGGAGGGGATGGAAACACAATACCTCATATAATACAATTTCTGCACCTGCCAAAAAATGAGCGCCCTTTTGAAAGTGAACAGCTGGGTCTAACGTGCAGTTAGATTCACAACAACTCTCCACGAATCACGAACTAGGCCGAAAGCACTTGGTTCGTGATGCGTGACATCCAATGTTGCCGATACTTTCACGAGTTACTCGACGTAAATGCGTGTGACGGAAAAATATTCGATACGGAGGTAAGTGATTCTAACCAACTACGTTTCGAGATTTGTCAACAATCCACGCACACGCGCATAATGAATCGGATCCGAGTCCCCATATTTTGGCGTCAAGGTCACTAAGGAATGTCCGGTACGTATTGACGTACTTGCTTGACAGTAATATGTGGTTATTGTCGCGAATACTTCAGTCAGTCACAGAGCAATATTTGTCCAATTGCATTTGTCTCAAATGCAGAGTTCTTAAAAATTAAATTGAAACAGCTGGAATTTACTTAAAGTAAGGGAAATTTTGACATGCGGGAATTTCATTTCCGAGCCAACAGAAATACTGAAATTTCAAAAACTGACTATGAGGAACGACTTCAGTATAGTTTAAAACAATTCAAGTCTTGAAGTCTATACATTTATTAAATTAAAAAAGGTTTTCTTTCTTCAACGCCAAGTACCTAAATGTGGAATACACGATAACGGAATATTACTCTCAATTAAAAAAGAGAATTTTTTGAGTTAGCCATGTATACCAATAGACAAAATGAGGTAACTTATGTGGATACGTCAACGTTAGTCCCGCTTCCATCTAACCAAATCACTTTGACGGTATCTAAAGACTTCAAAATGGTCGCGATAACATTTAAACCACTCTGAAAAGATCAATTTTGGTAGCCTTCTTCGAGTGTCTTTTGAATGATTTTAAAATGCTTTGCAAACATAATTTTCGAATCACAATTTATCGTTCGGTGGCTCCAACGGAAATTCTTATATCTTCAATAAGTTTATAGACTTCAAGACTTGAATTGTTTTAAACCACGCTGAAGTCGTTCCTCGTTCCGCATATTTTCCTTCTTAGTCAGTTTTAGAAATTTGAACATTTCTGTTTTCTTGGAAATTCCACCATGTCAAAATTTCCCTTATTTTAAGTAATTTCCAGCTGTTTCAATTTAATTTTTAAGATCTCTGAATTCAACATATATTCCTCTGTGACCTCTACAGTCATTGTAATATTGTTTTTAAGCAATCGCGATAATAACCACATTTTACTGCCAACTTCAATCCATGGTCTACTAGTAAAAACTACATTTTTCTTGATTTTTTAAAATACTATAAAATCTTACTAGGGTTGTTATACATTAATGAAACGCATTGGAGCATCGGTAGGATCGGATCGGGTTTGGTTTGCCAGTATGCTGATGATTCATTAGTGATCCTGGGGAGCCCAACCACTGGTGCTTTGTCTGTATCATGCGTGACAACGGTAAATAAAATGAGAGAATGGTGTGATCGAATGAGCCTAAAACTGAATGCCAATAAAACTGGTCTTGTATATTAAGGTAAAATCGCGATGCTCTCTCTACGTTCCTGTGGATGGGACGTCGTTGGTAGCGGCTGATAACATTAAGTTCCTGGGTATGTACATTGATGATCGCCTCAGCTGGGATGCGCATTGTGACGCCCTTGTTTCGAGGATGAATAGTAGTTGTGCCCTTGTTCGGAGGCTCCGTTATGGAATTTCTTTGGACACCATGAGGCTGTAGGTATTATGTGTTGTGCATTCAATCCGTTCTCAACTACGGAGCTTTGTTCTGTGGGGCCTCTGGCAGAGCCAGGGCAGTCTTTGTGGGTCAGAAGAGAGTTCTTCGCACTATGGTTGCAATCCATCCCAGAACTAGCTGCAAATCATATTTTCAACAACTAAATATCCTCAGGGCGCCTCCATCATTGTATTTTTTTTATCCTTGGTTATGTTTGTCAAAAGGAATCCAAATCTGTTTGTGCGAAATTGTGATGTTTATGCACCCAATATGTCTGTAGTAACTAGAGATAGGGAGGATCTGTCAGTTCCTCCACATTGTTTCACCTTCCTGGAAAAGGACCCACTATATAGAGCTATGAAAGCCTACAGTCTGTTGCCCCAAAACATTAGGACAGTGGCTAACATTCCAAAGTTTCGCAGGGAGACACTTTTATTTTTAGGTGATAGATGCTTTTATTCATTTAACTTTGTAGAGTAGATTTTTTATTTATTGATGCTTGTCTGTCACTTTATTTTATTTTATTATTGATTGTTACCCATTATGGGCTTACTTTATATACTTTGTACACTTCGATACCCACTGACATTTTATACTATTTGATCAGGCGTCTTTTGCCCGTTTTACATTCTTTTTGTTTTTTCTTTGTTTTGACTTTGCTTTGTGATGTTTCATCATTCTGCTGGCAATAAAAGATATTATTATTATTATTATTATTAAACATAAGTATCCAGCTTATTGCACAAACTAGTTTCTGTTTAAAAGAATAACAAACAAATCATATATTATCAATAAACAAAATAAATAAACAAGTCTAAAAATCCAATATGGCCGTCATAAGAAAAACAGAAGTTGATGATGGTTCCAAAAAAACCAAAACATTGTATCGAAATTCTTGCTTTATATTCCACTCAAAAAGTTGCTTCAGAAATGTTTTCACAAATTTCGATTATCTTTTAAAATAAAGGATTTATAACAGTTTTTTAAAAATGCACCATTTTGGTTTTCCCAAAATTTCTCAAAAACCCGATTGGTCACAGCCACCACGATTTTGTCATTACATTAATAACATAATTGTCGCAAACTTTCCCCATTTAAACAACTTCATAGCTCCTATAGTTTCCAAGATCCCAATACATGGAAGACCAATTTGGGACACACTGTATAGAGGCAAGTGATTGAACAGACATTTACCCTGGTAAATAATAGAGTTTTTTGTTACAGTCATAGATGGGATAGGCCGAGGGATGATATACGATGAGCAAGTATGCTGGTGCGAGTTGTCACTTATCAATGCAAAATTTTTTATGCGTCATACATGTGGTCTCCATTATGTATAGTGCTAGGAGAGTGAGTAGTTTCTCAGAGAGAAACAATGGCTTGGAAGACTCACAGGACAGCAAATGACACATATACCTAACAGCATGCTTTTGAAGGAAGAAAACCACGTTAAACAATCGTCTAACAAACTTTCAGTTCAACTGTGCCCCCATCGCTCTGATGGCATAGCAAGTGGATGCCAATTGTGCTCTCAGCAAGGAGACATGTCCGTCAAAACATCAAGCGTCGACCAAAGTAAAGACCCAAAAAGTTGCTCTCCTCCAACACCCCAATTCATTACATTTCAGTGTTACACTAATGGTGCTTTTGAAGTTCATAATGGTTGTTTTGTTTAGATTTAAGATTTAAAGAAAGTTCATTAGCATCACACCATTTGTTTATTAAGTGTAAGTCTGTGAATATCCTTTCACTAAGAGCCCCGTGATCCAATCCTCTCCACAGAACAGTAGCATCATCAGCATCAGTTTGCAAGGTTATAATTTGTGCCCCGAAATTTGAAATGGTTTCTTGAAATAAAGTTTCGCATTTCTAATGTATAATGTACTGTAAATAGAATAATGTTACAGTGCAAATAATGTTATATTATATTTTGACAGTGACATATAATAAGAAAATAGCAAAATGTCAGTAAAAATGGGATAACTTATAATATTATATAATCTTCATTGTCATTTTATCAAACTATGTTTTAATAATCTTCTTAAAAAATTTTAAAACACAAAAACTGTATGAAATAAAATATTGTATGGCATTGCATTAGGTGTTGTGTAAAAAACTCATACTGTAAAGTCACCTACTGGACTTGTGATCATAATTTACTGCATTATTTTATTCAATGTAGTTCAAACATAATCGTCATCAAATCATGATATCATCATAATCAAATCCTCTGTCAAAATAAATAATAGAGTTTTTTACAGATTTATACCTGGAGATTGCAGTAGAGATTAGGATGCAATAATCTTTGTGGATTGCAAAATGATTTCCATGGATTTCGAGTGATTTCCATGGATGCAAAACCAATTTCATTATGCCTTTTCATATGCCCGACTGCCAGGGGCTTCTATGGATTTGGGGTGATTTCCGATGATTGCAAAATGATTTCCTGCAATTTTGGCTAGTTTTGTGACAGTTTTGAGGGAAGTGATCGACCCCTCAATTAAAGCTGAATTAAGAGAGTTTGGGTTTCAAACTATTAAATAGTAATTAAACTCAACTTGAACTGCAATATGAAAACATGGAAAAGTCCACTTGAACAAACAAATCTACAACTGGAGTCTGGACATAAATTATTGCTATTTATATATATATATATATTATAGTAGTATATATATATATATATAATATAACTTTCAACAACCATAAACTAAGATAAAATAGGCGTGGCCCTATCTAATCTGATTCATAACCTATAGAAACAATTATTGACCTGCCACAATATTGATACTAAGACAACAATCAAAGAAATACAGGCAAAATTGGTTTTGGCACAGTGTTTTCACGAATAGCAAGCAATTACCATAGTGTTTAGTCAGAAATTTCAAAAACTTACCTCATCGTTGAGATGCCCCTTTGAGGCCATGGTGGCGATTAGTGCAGATTCACACACACAAAAAGAGATTTGTCACACAAAAATGGAGTAGAACAATACGTAATAGGGTGAAATTTAATGCATTTTATCTAAAACTGTCTAAAGCCAACTTTTCTAGTTCATCAAATTCCGTGCCAACTTCCGCAAAACGAACAAAACAGAAAAATGTAACATACTAACAAACAAATATAAACATAACTAATTTTCAGCGAATAACCAGCAAAAAATATTTATTATTTATTAGCGTTGGGCAGGGCGGAGTCTTTCCACCTCGTAAACTTTCCAAATTGGAAACTTTCAGGTAATGTAAGAAGCGACCCGAGGAAACTTTCTTCGGGAAAAATTCCGAAAATTTCGGAATTTTACCGGCAACTTTCATTTCAATACATGTTTTTTTTTTTTTCAGAAAGGGATGTTAAATGCACATTTTACAAATTATAAATATTAAAATATTATTTTATCATTATAATAATGCCGCGCATAAAATCAAACGTATGGGATGTTATGCAAACTGACCTCTCTATTTGCATATGAGTTCATGTGTGGAAACGTGGCAACTCTGTAAGCCATTTTTCGAAGCTTTTAAGCTTTAATCTTATGGAAGTTTTTTCTATTTTTCGGTTTTCTAAATAAACCAGACCCATGAGGCCCTAAATGCACATGTGTTTGCAATATTTTTTATTTTCGTCAAGAGCATTTCTTTTGTTAGTGTTGGACAGGCACTTTCACAATTTCTTGGGAATTCCGGCCATAAAACATGGTCACTACAATTGCCCTTCTTTTTTGACCTGCAAAGGCGCCCTTTTAATGGTTTATGGCCCTTGAAAGAATTTCAGACCTGTACGTGACCCAAACAATAGTTTGGTAATTAAAGCGTTTTTGCAAATATCGTTAATTGAAATTAAAATCTTATTCTCTCAGCAGATAGAGCTTTTAATTTCTGATCCTTTGATTGTAAATTCGAGCAATTAATGTCTTAATTGACTGAGCCAGGAAATTAACGGTTAATTTCAATAAAAAGCTTTAATTGTCAATTAAACTATGTCATGTGAGGTGTCATTTTAAAAAGCCTAATTTATTCTATTTAATGATCACATTTTCAATTTTTTTCTACTAGCAGATTTTCCAGAAAAGCTCATTTTCTAAATTTATGCCCGCGCTGTCCGAAGCGCCATATAATCGCCACTGGTCAGGGTGGTATCGATTTTTTCGGCAGTACCTTCTCGGGGATGAGACGTACCGAGGGGGTGGCGAAAAGAAGACGATCTTCGACACTCGAAGAAAAGAGACGCGATTTGAACTCGATAGAGTTACGATCTAAAACGACGATCCAACCGGGAAGACGGAAAAGTTCGAATTTTACCGCGAGAAAAGTCCTTGGCTCCGCCGTTCTGATTATCGCCAATTCGTATTTTTTTTCCCCTTTTTGAATCCCGTTTTCGTCCGCCGCGCTAATTATTTGTAATTTTAATTAGTGTCAAAATAATTAATTCGGCTATTGCTCGCCTACGAAAAGTTTCGTGGAGTGTTTTTTCGGTTGTGCCACATAGTGTCAACCCACCTCTGCCCTTTTCCTGAATAGGCCATTTTCTTGCAGATAGCGGATACTTTGCAGACGCAGGAGACTACCGGCAATTAAGTATTTGTAGAGTAGTTGTAGAAGTTGAAACTTTTAGTATAATATAGTAGTGTTGTGCTCTCCATAATATCGAGGATCCCAGCTATTGGCAGAATCCCTTTCTCTTCTACACTGCGTCGTTAGTTTAGTTTTCTTTGTTGTGTTTTTCCAATTTAGTAAGAAATCGTGTACCCGTCAAACACGTTTCTAGGGACCACTGAGCTTGTTTGCAAGAAGTTCACGTCCGCCGCTATTTTATTTCAGATTCTGGAGAAAACAAAAAATTGTCTTTTTTAATTTTTAATTTTATTCTTCCTTAATTACTATTCAATTAGTTTTTTTTTTTTGGCTTTTTGCAGGTTTTTGTCTTAAACCATAAAACCTTGCTGGCATCTCTAAAACAATAAAATTTTACATTATTTAAATTAGCGACCTAAGGGACAATAGATCCTTTCCAAGAGTTGGGTCCCCCTTGCAGCGTGGTAAAAGAGATTCGGCGCAAGAAGATACGTTGGACTTAGAACATCCACGTAGTCGAATCTCCTCCGAAGACACGGCGGCAACACGGCGGCAGCCGCGAACACAGCCGCCCCCCACGCAACGACCACCGATTAAACGGATTAATACGGATTATCATTATTATCGGCTGGGGGGACACTGCGCGACAGGGAGTATTATGGCTCAAAAAAAAATCACAACAAAACATTTGCAATTTGCAAGTATTGTGGAGCAAAATATGTGCCAACCGCAACAAAATTGAAAGGACACTTATTGAAATGACACTTAAATTTTTGTCTGCATTATAAACATAGTTTATATTATAATACAGAGGGTAATTTAAATGAAGCCAGCAACATCAATGATGATAAGCCTATGAACTAAAAAGATCCAGTACCAGGACTTGATTGCGATCCTGATAGTTCTTGTAGTACTAGTTCTACTGCTTCCTTAGGGGTAGGTAATTAGAATAAAATAAAGTACTTAACTTATTACTGTTCTATACATAATAATAGTGAAATAAGATTAGTATATACCTACGTATACTCTGTTCAGCGAGGGTTCAATATTACGTCACAAATTGTGACGTCATACAAAAAAACACGTCTGTCTCTGATAAAATGTCAGTTAAACAAAATGTCAAGTTGACACGGGGCAGGTAACAGTTTAGCCTTTTGTGCAAGCATTCCAAAGTTTTCCCATTTCGGGTATTAATTCCGAAGGAATATCCGCAGCAGCTTTACCATAGACACCTGCTATGATTCACCCGGCCATGGATGTAGATCATGATATGGACAAAAATTGGCCCAAGATATTCGAGTATTTTTGTGTGCTTACTATACCTAGTAGTGGTCATAACTTGCGTTGTAAAACCAATAAGCAGAAACACTTGTCGTCGGGTCGCCAAACATATTTTTTCGTTCGAATGCACCCTTTTCTGCGGAATAGTTCAATACGTGTCCGCATGAAGTCATTTGCGCATTTGAAAAAAAAAAAACTGTTAGGCGTTTATAGTATATTCAATTCTTGAAATTTTTCTTATAATTTAATTAATGCAACATGTGATAATAAAACATGCAACATAAATAACTTAAATTGAGTACATAATCTAACTAAGGGTGGGCAATTTTTTTAAGACACCTAGTTTTGCTTTTATCTGTGTCGCAGCACCGTTCTTCCACATTTTTTCTTTAGTTGATTCACCTACTTTCTAATTTTGATTAATGTTTTATTCATTTCCACAGAAGCGGATCTAGCCTTTAGGTGACACCAGGGGAAGATATTTTTGTGGACCAGTAGGTGGTTGTTCAGGAACAGGGGATTCTTTTCAACAATTCATAGTTCCTTCGGGACGTATGTTAATGGAATTTCTTCCGCCGCTTCATCGATTGTAACTCCTTGTTTCTCGACTATTTTGGAAATTTTTTTCGGTTTTTCTTCACACAGTGACTTTTTCTACATGATCCCTTAAAAGCGGTTCTTTCGTTTCTATATTTAGTTCTACTGCTGCCTAAAAGCTGGACTCGGATTTCTAAATTTTGACGACATTTTGACATTAAGCGTCAAACTGACTTTAGCTGGTGGTTTTATTATTAATAAGAACTAATAATACGCCTGTTTTTTTGCGATCTTTTTCTAATGAAATGAGATGATGAATGTGACGTCATATTGAACCCTCGCTGAACAGAGTATAATAGTAATGTCTTATTTCTAAAGGGCATCTCTATCGACAATTAGTATGATCAAGTCTTGGTCGCAGCAGGGTTTATGGATAGCATAAATTCGAAATAACAAAATAAATACAATGAATTCCTTGCAAGAGCCATTTTTTCCTCAGGAAGCTCTTTAAGAATTGTGGAAGATCTTCATTTTCAATTATTCATAAAAAATGTGCGACCTTCATATGTTCTGCTGTCCAGGAAGGAAACTTTCAACAACTTTGCTTAATGAGAGGTATCTGAAAATTCAAAAGATTGTCCAAAATAACATAAAATGACATACGTCAACTTCTTGTCCTCTCCTCTCCAGCAATGACATTGACAATATTGACACTGCAGAATGTCAACTGACAATTCTGACATGTCTCTCCACGAGCTCCTGAAACAGTAAGCTCCGCCTCAAAACGGAAAGTTTCCGAAACTTTCCGGAAAGATACCGAAAAGTTTCCCGAAAATGAAAATTACCGATTTTGCCCAACCCTAGTATTTATAGCGGTTAGAACTATAGATGGGCGAAGGGAAAATTCCCAAAAAAACCTTTAAACCCAATTTAGGGTTTTTACCGGGGTTTTTTTCCCATCTTTACTTGAAAGCACCCGGCAGTTTCAAGATTTAAGGTTAGATTTTAGATTAGAATTCAATAAATCCAGAGTCTGGTTTGTTTTTTGATAAACTAAACGCTGGTCAATTGATTATAAACTTCAAGCTGCAGAAGCCAACTAATTATTGCTTAATTGGTAGGAGTTAAGCATATTGAAAAAGTTAAATTTAGAGGTTATAATGGAATAAACCCGGAATTTTCCCGGATGTGTGCAGGGAATAAACCCTCAAAAATGAAAAAACCGGGTGAAAACCCATCTCTAAATTAGAAGGTGGCCCGCCATATTGGTTTTAGGGGCTAGTATGTCAAATGACGTAATTCTGGAATGATCAATTGTTTTTTTTGCCGCCGGCCGGTTCTTTTATTTTTGTATTTTTCTTTCATTAGTGTTGTATGTTCATAGTCCTTGTTTTTTAAAAGTATTATTAGTGTGGTATGTTCTGCCGAATCCTTGTTTTTTATTTTTGAAAGTATTATATTTATCATCACTTAGTTTTTACGGTTTTTTTGGCATTAAAGCAGGTAAATCATTTGCCCTTTGTTTATTAGTTATTATTCATTCCGCTTGTTCTAAAGCTTAATTTTTTTTATATATCCCAGTCTCCCAGTTTTTCCCGCTATTTTTAACCTGAAGGACTATTTCAAGTTGGTGTAGAAGTGTGGAATGGGCTTTTCTGTTAGTTACAAATTTAGTTAAAGTTTGGATAGGCATCAAACATTTCAAAACCAAGTGTAGTGTACCTAATTTTTTTATGAGAATTTTTTGCCCTTATCTACGAGGCTGGTGTAGGTATCAGATTGTATATATGAATGTTTTTCCAAACTTCACCCAGTTGTATGTTTTATCATTTTAATTGTTTAGAATCTATATTAAATAGATCCAATGAAAAGTAGTAAGTTTTAACTGTCAGTTCCAAGTCCAAGTTGTAAGTTGTAGTAAAGATTTTACTGGGCACTCTTGAAGTGGGTTAGAGCTACTACAGTCATCATTTTGTTTGTCAAATTTTGTGTGTGTGAAATCTATGGTTTCAACCCATCAGAGAGAAATTTTCCAGTACTCCCAATACAGTTCCAGAGTCTTCTCAAGGGTCCTGGGCAACTCCCAATAAAGATTTGAAATCTAAAGTATGGTTTATGGATTTACATAATGTGAGGTAGTGAGGTTAACATTTCAGTAGAGTAGAGTTATCCCGAGTTTATACCTCTAAATTAAGAACTAAACTAATTTTTATTTACCTAAACTAAATTAACAATTGTCAAAGTTCCAAGTACTTTAGGTGGATCTGTTTACAGCCAATTTCATAATCAAATTTAAAGTCCCTTTGACTAAAATAACTCCCAGCTTGGGTCATTTTCCCTGATACAAGTTAAATAGATGTCACATCTTGATGTCACTTTAAATTAAAGGAACTTTAAATATGATTATGAAATCGGCCGTTAGACTTTCATTATTAATTATTAAATGGAAGTATAAATGTGTCAAACTAAAAGTTGACATTTAACTTTGACAAGCGTTAGTTTAGTGTAAATGACAATTAGTTTAATTCTTAATTTAGAGGTATAAACGTGGCATTAATTGCCCATGTATACATTGTAGACTTACTCAAGATGCAAGCAGCTTAAGCTTACGAGATTTGAAAAATGGCGATATAGATGCTTGAAGCCACTATTTGACATTATTTTTTGGCTTGCATCAAATAAGTCTATTGTGAGCCACTTGAGTTTTTTTTTCAAACCTGATGTATATTGATGGAAGAAAGTAAAAAGGGCATAAGTGACAAACTAATAACTTTACAGTAGATTGAGTTAAAGTTTCAATTACTCTTTTAAAAATATACTATATACCCCATGGTTTAGTTGGCTTAAGCCACAAATAATTCACCAGAAAAAGCTGCTAGTCAGATCATTCTGCCCAGAAAGAGTGTTTAATGGCACATAAAACCTAAATTTGCAAAATGTGTCGCTTATGCCTTTTTTCTTTTCTACCATCGATATTATTTTGAAATAAAGAACTGAATTGATAGTAATTTACTTCACAAGTCTAGTAGGTGACTTGTTACAGTACAAGGTTTTTAGGAAAGTTATATGAGTACTGTAACAACACCTAATGGACGTGTATCATACTATATTTTATTTCATAAGGTGGGTTTATACACAAAATAAAATAAAATAACGAATAAGATAAAATTAGAAAAAAGAGTTGGTTTCATGTATACCCCTATTAGCATTCATGCACCAAATAACATAAATCTTATTTTGTGCATGAACGCTAATAGGGGTATATTTGAAACCAACTCTTATTTCTAATTTTATTTTATTTGGTGAATGTGTGTCACCTATACTGTTTTTATAATTTAGAAATTTAAAAAAAAATGAAAAAATGACCACATTTATGGGCGCTGTCTGTATTATTGTCACTGTCAAAATTCATAATTCGAGAGATATAGGATAATGATTTAACATAACATTTATTGCCAACCAAATAGTTACATGAACTACAAAGCAACGTCAAAAAAGATTTTTTTTAACTTTGTGACTTAAAAATTACACAGCTAGTAGGTATATAAAATGTAAATTATAGTCCTTAAGCAATATTAAAGGAATATAAAAATTGATTTCCAAGATAAGACAGTACCTGCTTTCTGAATTGGAGGGGACTACCAATATCACGTAAATAACCCGGCAACCACCGATATGCTTTCACCGCCCGATAGTATGGACCCTTCTGAAAGAAAGCCGACCGGTGCACAGGAGTCGCCAGGTCCCTCCCACCTCTAGAAGCCATATTCATTTCTTCTGAGGGATTTCTACTAAACACTCCAGGATTTTTTCTGACAAACATTACCAAACTCAAAATGTATAATGAGGGGACAGTCAACACATTCAACCCACCAAAGTATTTTCGACAACTGACTCTCGGGTGGAGAGTGAATATAGATCTGATCTCTGATTTTCTGAGCAATAAAAACATCCATGGCTTCACTAGAGGAGCCCCAAAACAGAATGCCGTAATTTATTATTGATTGGATACATGATATATAAAAGGTTCTAATAGAGTCCAAAGATATAACCTTACGGAGTCGCCTGAGAAGAGCGCAATAACTATTTATTTTAGATATAAGTGATGAGATTTGATGGGACCAGTTTAATTGGGGGTCAACAAAAACACCTAAAAATTTTATTGATTTACAATGAGCAAGCGACCTACCTTGCATCCTGACATACAAAGACTCGTTTAGTTTAATTGTTGAAAACTTATTAAGCCAGTCTTATCGCTATTTAAATTCAAAGAATTGGTTTCACACCAGTGGCACATCTCATATGCAGCCATCGATGAAATAATTGACAGTGCTCCTTCAGTCTTTTCACATAGAATCACTGAAGTATCATCCGCATATTGGCAAACCAGTGAATTTGTTAAGATGTGAGACAAGTCATTGAGATAGAGTATAAACAGAAGTGGACCCAATATGGAACCTTGCGGAACACCCTGCATAATTGGCTGAGTTTTTGAGTAATATACCATTAAAATTCACACAAACAGACTGATACCTATTGCTCAAATAGGAGGCAATCAAAGAGGAGCATGCTCCTCTCAATCCATAAGACTCCAATTTATCTATTAGAAGGTCATGGTGTATGGTATCAAAAGCTTTTGACAGATCAAAAAATAGTCCCCAGACTTTGTTATTCTGATCGATATGCTCAACAATAAATTTAAGTGTGTTAAATATTGCCATCTCGGTTGACCTTTGGGGAACGAAGCCAAACTGATGGTCAGCTAATATTTTATTGCCTTTTATAAATTGCAGAATTCTATTGTACAAAGCCTTTTCAAAAATTTTCGAAAATGATGAGAGCAACGATATTGGCCTATAGTTTGAGACCTCCTGACTGTCACCCTTTTTGAAAACCGGCACCACCTTAGCCAACTTCAAATCATCCGGAAAAGACCCCGAAATAAATCCATTGTTTATTATTTGTGATAGTGGTTTAGAAACATATAGAGCAACGTCTTTGAGTACTTTTATCGGTATTTCATCTAGCCCAGCCGAGTATTTGTTGGGCAAAGTTATAATCAAGGATAGGATCTCATTTTGGTCGGTTGGGTGAAGAAAGATAGTTCTGTAATGCTTGTTATTCTGAAAAGGTTCAAAGTTCTTTTGAGAAGATGTGGGATTGAATTGTTTGCTAAAGAGTTCAGCAATTGTCAATAGCAACTACCACCACTCAACCAATTATTAAAAACGTCATTGTCACTTTGATTTAAATTTTCAGATTGTGTTTTCAGTTATGCTCAGTTGTGATTCACATTATTTGAAATTGATCGTTTGAAGAAAAAACGTTGTATGCATTACGAGCACAAAGTAACTTTTTTGCTCTCGAGTGATTGCCGCTCTCCGCTTCGCGTCGCGCGGCAAACTTCACTCTCCGAGCAAAAAAGTTGTACTTTTCGCTCTTAATACATAAATAACTATTTCGCTTGCTGTCCTGGGCAACGCGCGGAAAAGTACACTCACATTCTGATCCTCAAAAATCGTTAGGTTTTCGTTTGTCTAATGAAAGCGTAAAATGCGTCATTATTTGACGTTTGTAGAAAAAATGACATATGGTAATGTTTATCACGGTTTCTCAAGTTTATTAATATAAATGTATAAAAACATAGAAGAGATAAAGCATTTTTGCTACAGTCAAGAAAAAAACAGCATTTTGCTCTTCTAAATGAAAGCACAAAACGGTGCTTTTCTGAGTAATTAGGTGAGGTGTTACTTTGTCGTGTGGCAAGCAACAAAGTTGCTTTTGTGCATGTGTACCTGCCTGATGACATTGGCAGTTAAAAGTAATATTGAGTGTATTTATTGGAATGATTGTAGAAAAAGCAATGTCTATAATTTGAGTGGAAAGTATTTTTGTTGCTCTCGAGTAACAAGTTTAACATTTCTCTTCAAGTGACAAAATATAACTTTGTGCTCTTAATGCCCACATGGGATTTATTTTAGTACTTTTCTTACATGTTTTGTTAAAAAAAGTACTAAAATAAATTCCATGTGGGGGAAAAAGAAGAGGAAGGCCAAAGAGGAAGCCAATTTTTCTCTAATAGTGTATTTTTTCTTCTCTGTTTTTGCTATGTATTTTTCTTCAATAGTAGTATATCCAAATAGGATTGACCTTATAAGCTCTTTTATTAGAATAAAGGGAGTAATAAAGTTAACTATAGCAACACAAATAAAAGTTAAAAATAACAGTGAATAACGGGTACAATTTAATTTAAGAAAAAATATCTATTTTCTGTCAGGTATCATATGCTTTGTGTCATTTGTCAATTTACTTAAGGACTTAAGATACCTAGATTTATCCAACTTAGTCATAGTTGTAGTCATATTCTTAATATTCATCCATTACAACCCAAGTAAACAAATAATAAAATAACAATAATATGCTTTATTGTACAAACAAAAAATGTTATTGACAAAAAATTGCTATTCACTTATTATTGACATCAAGCAGGTGTTGGAAAGTAGAAGCTTAGAAATTTTTGACATTTTTATCCTATCTTCTCAACGTGTGCTGAAGTATTAAAAAAATGAAGATTTGAAAAGTAATGAAATTGCAAAAATAATGAATGAGTTAAGTAACTTCAAACAACTTCGAAGATAAAAATAGCAAAAGTAAAGTACATAAGAAAAACAAAACAAAACATACAGAACATTGGGCAACAAAATCAGGAAGACTCCGTTTAGAATCTCTTGAGTCAGGTTTGGTTCATCATAACCCTAATAACAAACCAAGAGCATCAGCACAAAAATTCTGAACATACCAGGATTGCTCCAAAAAAAGACTTTTAAGCTGTGTTCACTCCTTGTCCTTAATAATATACCAACGACAAAGTTATTTTACTTGTCAAAATAACAAACTTGTTAATAGTCATTTCAAAAAGATTAAAAAAAGTTTTAGAATATCACATTTATATGGTAAATGTATTCATTCTGTAACTTAAAATTATGTGTTTCCATTCATATTTTCACAAATATCTTGAAAAATGTTAGAGATATGAAGTACTTGCAAGTGGCCAACTTATTTTGCCTTCTTATTCAAAATTGAACAGAAAGATTTAGAAAATAAACTATATGCTACAATAGCAACGGTAAAAACCTTTGGAGTGGTAAAAGGGGCCTGACCCCAACAAAATACATTTCTATAGATTTTAAAATAAAATAAGTTAGCCATACTCCAAATTTGAAAAGATTATCTCCAAAACTGCATGAGCTATGAAAAAAAAATAAGTTTTAGAGTTTAATGTCCTGTATTTTGGTAAGGAAGCGTTATATAAATCTTTTTTCAATCTAGATTAAGTTGTTAATTTATTGAACACTAATTCAAACACCCTGTAACATATTTACATTTGTTTAACATTCCGGCAGTCTACTTACGTTATGTTATGTAAGCCTAGAAGTCAGGCTTAAATGAGCAGCGCTACAGTTGCTCAGAAGGAGTCTCTCTTTGGGAATTTGGAACAAACTTATTATAATATGCCATAAATATAACAGAATAAAGCCCCTTTTTTAAGCTGCAATTATAAATTGGGAATGTTGACATTAGGTAGGTTAGAGTGAAAAAGTTAACAGTATATTTTATTAAGTTCCACCCAATGACTACAATATACATTTTTTTTTTAGTTTAATTTATGTTGTTTTATTTTTGCGCTTTGCAACGTTGTTTTGTTAATCTCATTTTCTTTTGGTTAAGCATAATAATATAAGGTAAAAACAAAATATTGACAAGTTGGAAAACTTTGCATAAATTCATTATTAACTTGCTTTTTAACAAATTTGCAAAATTGATGATAGATATGCGTGGAGGATTATTGTTGGGCATTAGAAAGTTAAAATTTTCTTTAATTTAAATGACTTTCAATCTTCAGTGGTTCAGGTAACCTTAATAATAGCTCCATGTAACTCATTTAAAAGAAACACCTTGTATATGAATATGGAGTATCACTAAAATGATAAAAAATAAAATGCTTAAATTCCAAGCCAAAAAGAACATGTCTTAAAAATGCTTTTAAAAATTAATATTTTTGTTCTAAATTGTACTTTCTTTTTTATTTTGTTTTGAGGTGGTTGTGGTTCAGCTTTTATACAATTTTTTTATGATTCTAAGTTTTATACCGAACATAATAAATCCAGATACTTTCTGTTGCATACCGCTGGGTACATCAGGGAGAGGGAAAAAAGTCGCACATGGAAAACATAAAACACAGGTACGCGTCATACCAAAACCAAAAGCAATTAATGTAAATCCCATAAAAACGGGTAAAACCCCTTCCGCAAACAAATGAAGGTGTTTCATCAATAAAGTTATCAAGCTGGCAGTGGAGAGACCTTTGGTTACAAGACGTCATCGTGATGATACAACTTGTTACGAAAGTCTTTTCTTCTTCTTCTTAGGACGCCTTCTCCTTCCGAAGGTTGGCGATCCAGATGGCTATAATGGTGCGCGAAACTGCACCCCTGAATATCTCAATAGACGTTCGACCAAACCATCTCAGATCATTGAGCCACGGATTCTGCCGTCTGCCCACATTTTGCCCTCGATCCGTCCCTCAATAACAAGGCAGAGTATTTCATATCGCTCTTCTCTCATGATGTGACCGAGGTATTGCAGTTTTCTTTCGTTTATTGTTGTTAATAGTTCTTTATCTTTATTCATCCGCCTGAGTACCTCTTCGTTGGTTATTCGGTCTATCCAGGATACGCGTAGAATATGTCGATATAAGTACATCTCGAATGCGTTGATCCGACGCTCCAGTGCTTCATTAAAGGTCCAGCTTACACATCCATATAGAAGGGCCGGGAAGATGGCAGCGTAGCATTCGCACACGCAGCCGCAGACTCAGGTCACGGCAAGCGAAAAATCTCCTCATTGATGTAAATGAGCGTCTGGCCTGTTCGATCCTTGCAAAAATTTCGACTTTAGGGTCATTGGTTTCGTTGACGAGCGCGCCAAGATATTTTAGAGACGAGACGTTGTACAACCGCGTTGTTACTTCTGAGGGTTGCTAGTTTTGGTGTCTCGAAGAATATAACAATCTTGGTCTTGGCATCGTTCATTTGTAGTCCGTGCTGCATGCTATGTTCGACAATACGGTTCATCATGCTCTGGAGATGCAGCAGGCTGTCACCAAGCACGACCGTATCATCAGCAAAGCGTATGTTGTTAACGCAAATGCCATTGATCTTGAAGCCCTCCGTCACATCCTCCAATGCTTCACGAAAAATCTCTACAACATAATTGTTTACGTTCAATGCTTCATGAAAAGTCTCTACAACATAATTGTTTACACCCTAACGCTTTCGCCAGTTTTGTGTTAAGAAACTCTAATTTTTCCGATATTCTTTTCTTTTTCGAGATAAGTTATTAGAGATTGTAATGCAAATAGAGGTGGTTATAAAATATAATGTTAAACATTTTGGCAAAAAAGTCTATTCTAAGGCTATTCTGTGTTTTATTGTCATGTTGTACTGCCATCTAATAATACAAATTATCTCCAAATGGCATTTACTTTAATTCCTCTATTTTTCAGATGAAAGCGGTATAGTAACTACTATTGCATCAATTCAGAATTCCAATGCCTCCCAAAAAGAAGGCAGCAAATGGATATAAATTGGCCGAACCTTTACCGGTAGGCACAGTGCTACAAGATATTAACAAATCGTCTTGGACATTAGGTCCGGCCATTGGACAAGGTGGCTTTGGACAAATTTACAGTGCCAAAAGGACTGATGACAAAACAGATAATTACTCTCATGTTATAAAAATTGTATGATAGTCACTTTTTTGTTTTCCATCTAGAAATATAAGTCCAGTTTTCATTTCTAGGAACCCCATTCTAATGGACCACTGTTTGTCGAAATCAACTTTTATGTTCGTTACGCTAAGCCAGAACTAAGTAAGTCCCTTTTATATGTTTAAAGGCTAAACGATCAATTACAAAAATCACGTTTTACAGTTGAAGAATTTAAAAGAGAAAAGGGTATTAAAAGTCTAGGAATGCCAATTTATCACGGATCAGGCTCCCTCGATCAGGCAGGGGAAAAATACAGATTCCTGGTCATGCCAAAATACACTACCGACTTGTATAAAATTTACACGAAAAATGGCAAAAAATTCTCCGTTGATACAACATTTAAAATAGCTTTGCAAATGGTACATATGTTTTTATCATTTTCGTTCCCCCAAATTTACCTTATTAGCTATCCATTTACCAACAGTTCGTAAACTCTTAGGTAAAAGGCAATAAAACACCTTAGACTCAGTAGAATGCCGACGTCACGATCAATATTGACATATTTCTCTTTTCAATATTATTCTTTTAAATAGAAACTAGTTTGTGCAATAAGCTGGATACTTATGTTTCTGTTAAACATTAAGAGAGTAATAATAGTTCGTTATATACCAGCGTTGTAAAATCCATTATTATGAAACAAAAGTTTAAATGCAGAAGTGCATATAGTTTACACATGAGGGTCGTAAGTACTTTACATCCGCGGTGTAGATAACTCACTCACGTATTTTTGACATTTTGTTACCTATAAAATTTTAATTTTTTTATACTTATCTCCTTTCAGTACACGTTGAGAAGATACGGTAAAAATGTCAAAGTCAGCTTTCCAAGGCCTACTTGATGTCAATAATAAGTGAATGGTTTATACACGATTTATTCCACTACTAGATTATAAAGTTACAACAGAAAATGCCTAAATTAGGAAGATAGTGCTGCGAAGGTTTTTACTACTTCAAACTGGTTCAGTTTTCGATCTATATCGAGGCTTCGTTTCCGTAGTAACCAATTAACAAAACCGCAATTAAAACGACATGAAAGAGGCTGACAGTTGACATTTTTAGCCCCTTACGAATGTTTGTGAGAACAACTGCTTTTACTTCATACTGTATCATTTAGGACACTTTTACGTATTTGATTTTAATCCGGTAAATAGCTTTTTACAGGATTGGATATCGTAAAGAAATTTTACAGTATTGAGTACCGGCACATCTTCAATAAATCCATTGTATCCATAGTAACCTCGAAACCGGTACCGGTACAGGATACCGTAATGAAACTATTTGTGAAACTCGCGGATTTGTCAAAAATATATTCGTCGCGCATAAAATTATTTTTTTTCGGTTTTTAATAAGTATGAAGTAAAATGTTGTACATCATACGTCCGGTAACGTGTTACAGTAGTCGTTTTGAAATTCCAGGCTCGGCTAACGCCTCGTCCGGAAACATCTTACTCCTACTGTAAAACTATATTTACCGGACTTATAACGTAAATAACTATTTCCTCTTTCGGTTTATAATATGACAATTTTTCAACAGTATGGAAATAATAATACAAGGTGTTTCAGAAAGGTACTGACACATTTTAGGGGGTTATAGAGGACGCCAAGTCATACAAATTTTGCTTGTAAACTCCTATCCATAAACGCACCGTTTTCGAGATACAGGGTGTTGAAGAAATATTTCGTTTATAAGTTTTTTGTTTATATTTCAGCGACTAGTTGAGATAGACAACTGAATTTTTGTACACGTTTTACCATTACTTGGCCGTACTTTATGAGTAATAGAGCGCGATTTTTCATGTGCCAGTGGCGGAGATTTTGGGGTCGCTTGGAATTGTTTTGCCTCTATCGACGCCACTCGAAAAAATTGCAATTTAGTAGCACATTGTGAAAGACCAATACTTTCTACACAGAAAAGGTACTCTAAGTCAAAAGCGCTAATGTGAGGCGTTTTTGTGTTAAATGGAATTTTATGATGAAAAACATGGGAAAAAGGGGAAAAATTATTTCTTATAATGTTTATTTATTATCGCAAACGCATTCCTTAACAATCATGCAGGTAAAAATTACTTTCTTACCTGCATGATTGTTATTCATCAGTTGGGTTACTTTTTGTGCATCGTTTCTTTTCTTACATTCGCAGTTTCTTATTTTTGTGAACAAAATCGTAAACTTTACGTTTCAAGAAGTGACGGATATTCACCTTATTTACGGAGAGGCAAAATGTAACGGAAGAGAAGTCGCACGCCTTTACGCTGAGCGTTTTTTTAATCGTCGGCATCATTGTCATTCGACATTTGCAACAATCCATCGTCGATTAAAAGAAAAAGGCAATTTCAATCCAGATGGAGGAGCCGGACAAACAAGAACTGGACGAACAGTGGCCTCAGAGGAAGAAGTTTTGCAGCGATTTGAAGAACAACCGTCTACCAGCACGCGCGCAGTTGCACGTGAACTGAATACTTCCGCTTCAACTGTGTGTCGTGTTCTTCAGCAACAGCTTTTACATCCTTACCGCCGTCAAAAAGTTCAAGAATTAGGACCGCAGGACTATCAACCAAGACAGCAATTTTGTCGATGGTTTCTTCAACATCGTGCGTTAGAACGGAATTTTGGTTCGATCATTATGTTTTCAGATGAATGTTGTTTCACCACAGAAGGATTTTTCAATAGCCATAACAGTCACATATGGGACGATCAAAATCATCATGCCACTTGGATTAGATCAAATCAGCATAAATTTGCTATTAGTATCTGGGCTGGGATTATAGGCGACTTTCTGATTGGCCCGTACTTGCTTCCGACTCGATTAAATGGCAACATTTACCTCGACTTTTTGCAAAACGTTCTACCTCTATTACTGTTTCTTTGACCGTTTGGCGTATAATGTGGTTTCAACATAACGGTGCTCCGGCACGTTTTACTCAATCCGTGCAGGACCATTTCAATCAGATATTTCCTGATAGATGGATTGGGCGAGGAGGGCCTGTACATTGGCCAGCACGAAGCCCAGACTTAAATCCGTTGGATTTCTTTTTGTGGGGTTATGTCAAGTCCTTTGTTTATGAAACTTCTGTTGACAACCAAGAGGAATTTTAGGGAGAGTGACGGCAGCATGTCTCCTTATTCATGAGACACCACACATCTTTCAACGGCTGCGTCACTCCATGATTCGTGGGCTACATTTTGAGCCATTTTTGTAACTAGTTGTATAAAAAATAAAAATTTTAGTTTATTTTTTTGTTGCTTTACCCATGGTTTTCATCATAACATTTAACATTTAACTTAAAAACTTAAACTTTTACTTAAAAATATTAGCGCTTTTGACTAACAGTACCTTTTTTTTTTGTAGAAAATATTCGCCCTTCACAATTTGCTTTCAAATTGCAAATTTTTCCAGTGCCGTAGTCGTTACAGGCAAAACAATCCCAGGCGACCCCAAAATCCCCGCCACTGGCACATGAAAAAGCGCGCTTTAACACTTATAAAATACGTCAAGTAATGGTTAAACGTGTACAAAAATTCAGTTGTCTATCTCAACTAGTCGCTGAAATATAAACAAAAAACTTATAAACGAAATATTTCTCTAACACCCTGTATCTCGAAAACGGTGCGTTTGCTGATAGGGTTTGATAAGCAAAATGTGTATGACTTGGCGTCCTCTATAACATTAAGTTTGACAGTACCTTTCTGAAACACCCTGTATATTGTGCAACTAGTGTTGAAAATTTCACTTTTCACACGAGTGTGATTGTTTGGACACGACAACGCCACAAGAGTGTGAAGAGTGATTTTCGCACGTGTTGCACACTATACTTTTTCTACGACTGCGATTTTGCTTCATAAATGATTATTCGTATTATAAAATATATGCAAGGCGTGTGCAAAACAATCAGAATCAGAAGCGTGTGCAGGACTTTGCACACGCTTCTGTATGGGAGCGTGCGCAATGTCCACTTTGCGCATGCTGTTTGCAATATGCGATTTTCAACGGTAGTTAGTAGTGCGCATTTCGTCATTTTCGAGGCAGTTGTAGAAAGAGATCTTTTCGTCACCCCTTTTGGTTTTTGCGTTGTAATGTTGGTAGTGGTGAACAATCAAATGTGATCTTTAAAAGAGATATAAAATGAAACGATATTGAATTATTTCGATATGATAATCATGAAACGTAATATTTATGGCATTTAATGCAATGCTTTGATATTCTGGACGAGTAGAACTGGCTTCTGTGTTCATAGTTTTCTTTTAATAGCAAAGTTATTTGTAATTTTTCCTGTCAAAACCTGACATTTTAAATGAAATAACTACCTATATTAGAAGTTAAAAAAGGTACCTATTGGAGAAAATTAATTTTATATTTATTAAAAATATGAAAAAAAAATTAATATTTCTCAAGTTTAAACTTCACCCAAGATAAGGTGAAACAAAATGTAAATTTTTGACAAATACGGAATGCAATAAACATGAAATCTGGAGCTTAAACATTGCAAGTTTAAGGGTGACTTTTACAACTGTCAATAAACAGTTTGAAGTTAAAACATCAGATATGACGTACATTGCATTGTTTATCTCTCAGGTAACAATGCAATCTACGTCATTACTGGTGTTTTAACTTCAAACTGAAGTTTTACTGATAGTTGTAAAAGTCACCCTAAATAAAAAAATTTGTCAACCAATGCAATATATGTCAAATCTGGATATAAATATCTTAGGGTTTATACTTTAGATGTAGAAGTGGCTGGGGACTTTGGTAGTTTATGTTAAAACAATCCTTTATACAGGGTGTTTACCAAAGACACGGCAATATTTAAGTTGATTGCCCAGGCCATTTTATGAAAAAAAAGTTTATATAAACGTAAGTCCGCAAACGCTGCGTTACCGATGTACATGGTGTTGAAATTTAATTAAGCAATACTGTAAAAACTGGATATTTCGAAAACGGCTCGAGATGTTTTAATGAAATTTTAGACGTGTCAATAGATATGGGAGACGCATAGTTTGCAATACACAACGATTTTTTAGTCTCACGTCACTGGTTATTTTTAATGGAAAAAATAGGACGTCGCTGTTTTTTTTTGTATATAAAAAATTGTCTACATTCTTTGTTGAATTTCGAAGAAAAATGTCTCTTGAATTTTTATCGTACGACGTATACTTTTGAAGTAAAAAATAAAAACCATTTTAAGGCATGTTATTATAGAAAAACCATTTTTTTAAATCAAGGATTCAACTCGAGGTCAAAAAGAAATATTTAAAAATAAGCATCGCCAAAAATTTACAAAAATTGTTCAAAGTGTCCACCTCCAACTTGGATGCAAGAATTCAATATTCTCCTCGTTGACTGGCGAACTCTCTAAAAAACACCAGGATTGGTTCTAATAGAGTTGCATCCAGCAATGATTCGATTTCTTAAGTCTTCTAAATTTTCCACTGGAGTAGCGTACACCAAGGACTTCAAATGGCCCCACAGGAAAAAATCCTGGGGGGTTTAAGTCAGGGGATCGCGCAGGCCATAAGTGAGGGCCATCTCTGCCAATCCAACGATTTCCACGTGAGCGACGTGACCAAAATAGGCTAGGGCGCCATCGTGCAGAAACAACATTGCCTCTCTTACTGCCAATGTTACGTCCTGCAGAAATAAAGGGAGCGTGTGTTCCAAAAAGTCGCGATACACCTGTCCGGTAAGTCTCGCTGGTAAAAATACCGGTCCGATTAGGCAATCACCCACAATCACAATCCAAACGTTCAAAGAGAACTTATGTTGAAAACGATCTTCAAATATTTCATGTGGATTTTCCTCACACCATAAATGGTTATTCTGGAAATTTCTTATTGCATTTCTTGAAAAACTCGCTTCATCAAATCAGCAGGAATAAATGCTTGAACCCTTTGTATGGGGAATGGATACAACAAATTGTCTTTTCGAGTAGATGTAGCCAATTACTCCCTTAAATATTGCCGTGTCTTTGTTAGATGATAAAAAGACCTCGTTAGAAACCCAGAAACGTCGACATTTTACTGAGTGCTAGACGTTTTATTTTTCGAAAACAAAATTTTGATTAAGAACACAATCGTTACTCACCATTTACTAACAGCTTGACGTTTTGGAGTATATTCACAAATGTGGGTACGTGCACGCTGATCTGAAGGCTGCTAATATACTACTCAATGAAGGGCAAAAGAGAATACAATGTTACCTAGTGGATTTTGGTCTGGCATCTAAATTCACCACAGCCGAAATATTTAAACCGAATCTTAAGAAAGCCCATGACGGGACTATTGAATTTCTGAGTCGAGATGCCCATAAGGGAGGTTTGTATTATTACAATTTTTTTTTTTGTAAACGAAATCAGTTTTTTGTGAACAATCAATTTTGTTGAACAATCAAATTCACTATTAATTGTAAAATATTCTGTCTAGTTCAAACACGCCGAGGTGATATGGAAATCCTGGTATTCAATATGCTACAATGGTTGGGGTGTGTTCTACCATGGGAAAAACAACTTGGGGACCCTAAAGTTGTGGCTCTAAGTAAAGAAGAGCATATGAAAAACCCTGAAAATATTTTAAAGGCGTGTTTCGGATCTGAACCATATCCTAGTGAGTTTTTTTTTAATAGAAATTCATATGTAGCTTTTTGTCCTAACCATGGCATATACTTTACAGAAGCTCTTAGGGAGTTCTTAGCCTATTTGCAAACACTGAACTTTAATACTGAACCAGATTATACAAAAGTCAAGAACATATTCAATAACGGTGTAAAAGAGGGAGGGGGTTCAGTGAATTCAGGGCTAAGCTTTTCTATAACGTCTACTGCCTCTAAAAAAGCAAAAGCGCCTTCAAGGAGCACCCAGAAACAGAGCGTGAACTTTGGTGCAAGTACAAGTAAAAGGCAGGAAAATGGGCATCCTGGCGGAGAGAAAGACCAAAAATCCTTAGCGAAGAAGAAAGTGTTGAACTCCAAACGTGTTGAACCTGTAATAGAAGATGAGGTAAGCGTCAGTTTTTATTTCTATGAGTTCGGGCAACGTTTAAACAATTTGATGGTACATTATTATCTTATAACTCCATTTTAAGGCATTGTGGTGATTATCTGAATCGGAAAATTAAACAGGTCAACATAAAGTTCGGCATAAGCAATTTTTCGTGTCATTATCAATCCGCTGTAACTTTTTAACCAATTTATTGTTATAAATACGTTTTACACGGTCTAAAACCTCCGTTCCTCTAGATTAAGGGAACGGTTAAGGTTAAAAAAAAACTGACATCATCTTTATTATATAGGGTGTGAAACAACGTGGAACAAAAATTACAAAATTTTGATGTTTTGCAATTTGGCAATAAACTTTATTTTGTTCTTACCGTTTATAGGTAAGGAGTGAGCCAACATCCATATCTCGAGACCTTTTCGCTAGATTTTTTATTAAGTTTTTACAGAGCGAAAGATAAAATGTGTGAAATTCTTGTTGCTGATATTTTTAAATCGTCGTAGTTCGGAAACGCGTTGAAGAATTTTTATGTGTCTTCTCTCATTTGTTGACATATTGTCTGCGGATTGTTCCCCATTCAAAGAATTTAAAGTAAGTGCAGTTTTTTTTTTTGTGTACAAGCATGCAAAAAATATATACCATTATTGTTGATACTCGTGACTTATAATATTATTGTTACGATTCGCAGCAACGCCGCATGGGAGGCGGGGCAACGCATGGGAGCGTGTTGGTTGGTGGAGCTTCGCGACCTATCCGCGCTGCGTCATGGCTGACACGAGTGATTTATTGCTCGTCTGGCTTAATCTAGAAGGCAGTTGTTTACAACCGTTTTTTTTATGTGAGATTATTCAAGAATTCTTATAAAGAACTTTCTAGGTTTTTCTGTAATTTTAGGATTGTATATAAAAGGCGCATAGAGCGGCGGTTAAGAGTAGTCTTATTTTAAGCGAGCTATAAGTAAGATAAAGTACGAAGCGATAATAGAAAACTATAAAGTGTTAAGTAGTGAGTTATTTAGTAGTCGTGTGTAATTGTGGAATAAATAAATAGTGTTTTCGTGTTAAATCGTTACACTGGAATTATTGAACCCCGAGTTCGCAACAATTGGTGTCAGAAGTGCGATTCCAGTGGGAATTTGAGGACTAAGATTGCTGAACTGTAAGTGAGTGCTTCATTGCCGGATATTAGGTGTTTATGCCAGTGACCAGAAGCCAGCATCAAGCGATGGAGGATCAACTAGCCACACTGCTCTCCCTTATGCAACAACAGAGGGAAGAGCTGGAAAAACGTGATCAAATACAGGAGCGACGTTATCTAGAACAGAAGGAAGAGCAGGAAAAACGTTACAAGGAACAAAAAGAAGAGCAGGAAAAACGTGATCAAGTACAGGAGCGACGTCATCAACAATTCAAAGAAGAATTAATGAACCACCTCGCAGCTAGGGAGCAACAATTGGAAGAAAGAATAATGCAATCCGTTAACGAAGGACTCGAAGCTGTCAACCAGAAGTTTCTCGAGCTAGAAAAGAAATTCCAGGAACAACTTGAGGACGACAACGTGTCTACAGAGAGTTTTAGCACAGCCAACGCTAAAATTAAGCCTCCCGATTATGACGGTACTACGGCCTGGGAAATTTATAAAACCCAATTTGAGGCAGCTGCAAAAGCTAATGGCTGGTCCGAGCCCCAGAAAGCAACATCATTAGTGGTAGCACTTCGTGGAAAAGCGGCTGAATTACTCCAATCCCTGTCGCCAGCTGATCAAAATAATTATGCAGTTTTACTACACTCTCTGCAACTACGATTTGGAAATGAGCACAAAGAAACCGTGTTCCAGGCCCAGCTGAGGATGAGACAGCAAAAGTCAGGTGAATCCTTACAAGAATTTGAAGCGGACATAGACAGACTAATTCATCTGGCATACCCATCAGCCCCTGAATGTTTTCAAACGCAATTTGCCGCCGAAAGGTTCATTGAGGGAGTTCGCGATAGTGACATGAGATACCACTTACGTCTAGTAAGGCCCAGGAATATCAGCGAGGCACTAGTTCGGGCCCTGGAATTCGAGGCGTCACGAGTGTCATCTAGTTCATCTCCACGTGTAAGAATGGCAACTTGCGATGAAGAGGAGAATACGTCTATGGCTGAATCCATGGCCAATTTACATAAAGCGATGAAGGATATGGCAGTCAGTATGCAAGCCCTGTTAGAAAGAACTCCTCGATCAACAGACAATCGGGGCATAAAATGTCTTAACTGCGGCAGACTGGGTCACATCAAGAGTAACTGCCGTAATACGGCAAGAAGTCCGTCGCCGTCATTTAGAAGACCGAGCGGCGACCAAGACCGCCCTAGGTCCCAGAAAAACTAATTCCGGTCAATGCAAGGGGGCAATTGACCGGGCCCGTTAAGATTCCCAGGATCTGTAAAGTCAATAATTTGGGTGGCAAAAGTCTTACAGTGGCCGGACGCATTAAGGGACAGAAAATCCAGATTACCATCGATACAGGAGCAGATGTGACCATTGTAAGGCCAGATAAACTTGTCGGATATACCATACAACCATTGCCCAATCCTATTATGTTAAAATCAGTCACTGGAGAGTCTTGCCCTATAGACGGAGAAACCGATGTCACCATCATTATTGGAGAAAGACTCGAAGTTCGGCATAAAGTGTTGGTTGCCAGGATCAAAGACGAGTTTATTTTGGGAATGGATCTCATCAGGAGACATGGGTTCTCCTATGATCACAAACGGAATATTCTCACATTTGGAGATGAGGAGTTTGCATTAACCAATGGAAATGTGGAAACTAGTGTCCGTCTACTGGTGGTGGAAGATGTAAAAATTCCTCCAAATTCAGAACAAATTATCACAGTGACTTCTGAAAATGATCCTGGGTGGTCCATAGGACTTATAGAACCTAACCTGGATTTGACGACTGAAATCATGGTAGCACGAACTTTGACCGACACGAAGAAGACTATGCCAGTACGAGTTGCAAATATTGGAGAAAGGACCATCAAGCTCAAAGAAGGAACAGTTCTTGCCAATTATGAGCCTGTGCAATGGGTATGCAATTGTGTCGAAACAGAGACATCCAAAAATAAATCTTCTAACCAAGCTTCCCCAGAAGTTATTGATGCTTTTAAGCGACAGTGGAGTCACCTGTCAAAGAAACAACTTCAGTCTGCTATAAAATTTGCTATGGATGAATCTGATATGTTTAACTTCAAGAGCAACGACAGTCAAACCGATTTAGTTGTCCATAAGATCAACACAGGAGATGCCCAGCCAATACGACAACATCCACGAAGGGTCCCTCTGGCTAAACAACAGGAAGTTAACAGTTTGCTGAATGAAATGTTAAAGGAGGGCGTCATAGAAGAATCATCTAGTCCATGGTAGTCGCCTGTGGTTCTTGTTAAGAAGAAAGATGGTTCAACGCGGTTCTGTGTTGACTACAGGAAACTTAATGATGTGACCAAGAAAGACAGCTACCCATTGCCACGTATAGACGACACCTTAGCAACTTTATCGGGATCAAAGTGGTTTTCCACTCTAGATTTAAAAAGTGGGTACTGGCAAGTAAAGATTGCTCCCGAAGACAAAGAAAAGACTGCATTTTCAACTGGTTATGGACTATACCAATTCACTGTTATGCCTTTTGGATTGTGCAATGCTCCATCAACTTTCGAGCGACTAATGGAACTTGTCTTGAGGGGGCTGACTTGGAAAACTTGCCTGGTATACTTAGATGACATAATTGTCATGGGATGTGATTTCGAAGAGCATTTGAAGAATTTAAGAGAAATCTTCAACAAGTTACGGAATGCTCACCTGAAGTTAAACTACAAGAAATGCAGCCTGTTCCAAAAGCAAGTCGAGTACTTGGGGCATACTATCTCAGAACAAGGCATTAAAACTAGCCAAAGTAAAATATCTGCCATTAAAGATAGGCCAGTTCCCCGAGACAAACAAGAAAGTAAGGAACTTTTTGGGACTATGTACTTACTACAGGAGATTTGTAGAGGGATTCGCCGACATCGCAAAACCGCTGCACAAACTAACAGAAAAGAAAACACCGTTCTTGTGGAACCATGATTGCAGTCAGGCGTTTGCAAGGCTTAAAGCTGCCGTCTGTTCTAGTCCAATTTTGGCTTACCCTATAAAGGACGGACTGTTTATTCTGGACACGGATGCAAGTAACTGTGGTCTAGGTGCAGCACTCTCTCAAAGACAAAACGGCCAAGAGAAGGTCATTGAGTACTACAGTAAGACTTTAAGTAAGCCAGAAAGAAACTATTGCGTCACTAGAAAGGAGCTGTTGGCCATCGTTAAAGCAGTCGAACATTACCATCGCTACTTATATGGAAAAAGGTTCCTGATTAGAACTGACCATGGAGCCTTGAAATGGTTATTACAGATGAAAAACTCTGAAGGTCAAATAGCCAGATGGATAGAGCGCCTGCAGCAGTACGATTTCCAAATTGAACATCGACCAGGAAGGTCTCACGGAAATGCCGATGCATTGTCTAGACGGCCATGTAAAGAAGATTGTCGGCATTGTCAAAGACCTGAGCAGCGTGAGGGACTTCCTTCTGTACGGAGAACGTCGGTGGAAATAAACGATGGCTGGACCACACAGACCCTTCGAGAAGAACAAATGAATGATCCTGATATTGGACCCATTCTCTCTGCAAAGACTGACGACAAGAGACCAGAATGGCAAGAAATCGCTGGTAAAAGTCTAAACCTGAAGGCGCTATGGGCCCAGTGGCACTCTCTCAAAATAGAAAATGGACTACTGAAGAGAGCGTGGGAGAGTCCGGATGGCAAGTCCGTAGTCAGTCAGTTGGTTGTTCCTGGTAGCAGAAAATCAGATGTACTACAGGAAATGCACAACGGAACAAGCGGAGGCCATTTTGGGGTCAATAAAACATTGGTCAAAATTAAAGAGCGGTATTATTGGGTGAACTATCATGAAGACGTCGAACCTTGGTGCCGCAAGTGCGAAGTTTGTTGTGCCACAAAAGGACCTCGAACAAGATCACGGGGCCGAATGGTGCAGTACACTGTAGGTGCTCCATTCGAGAGGGTAACAATTGATGTCGCGGGACCATTTCCTCAGACTGAGTCGGGCAACAAATACATCTTGGTCGCCATGGATTACTTCACTAAAAGGCCTGAAGCATACGCCCTACCTAATCAAGAAGCAACGACTGTGGCAACGGTGCTAGTAAATGAAATGTTCTGCAGATTTGGGGTCCCTCTCGAACTTCATTCTGATCAGGGCCGAAATTTTGAATCGGCTGTTTTCCAGAAGGTCATGGAACTTCTCGGAATTCGCAAGACCAGGACAACTCCTTTGCATCCACAGTCGGATGGGATGGTAGAGAGGTTTAATCGGACCATGGAACATTACCTGTCTAAAATGGTGGCAGATCATCAGCGTAATTGGGACCAACATCTACCTCTCATGTTGATGGCATACCGAGGCTCTACGCATGAAGCCACTGGTTATACTCCGGCGAAAGTGATGTTCGGAAGGGAAATGAGGCTTCTTGCAGATTTGATGTATGGAACACCAGAAAAAGACTCACTCAACTCTGAGAATTTTGTGGAAGAGCTTAAGGAGAGACTGGACAATGTTCATGAACAAGTCAGGAATAAACTGCGGATATCCAGTGATCGAGCCAAAGCAAGATATGACTTACTAGCTAACTCCCGCGGCTTCCAGGATGGTGATTTGGTGTGGTTATACAATCCGAGGCGAAAGGTGGGGAAGTCGCCCAAACTTAGCCAAAATTGGGAAGGACCTTATACAATTATAAAGAAGATTAATGATGTGGTGTATAGGATCCAGCGGACCCCTAGGTCAAAGATGAAGGTCGTTCATTTGGATCGATTAGCACGATACCATGGAACTCCTTAGGAGGAGGGCAATGTTACGATTCGCAGCAACGCCGCATGGGAGGCGGGGCAACGCATGGGAGCGTGTTGGTTGGTGGAGCTTCGCGACCTATCTGCGCTGCGTCATGGCTAACACGAGTGATTTATTGCTCGTCTGGCTTAATCTAGAAGGCAGTTGTTTACAACCGTTTTTTTATGTGAGATTATTCAAGAATTCTTATAAAGAACTTTCTAGGTTTTTCTGTAATTTTAGGATTATATATAAAAGGTGCATAGAGCGGCGGTTAAGAGTAGTCTTATTTTAAGCGAGCTATAAGTAAGATAAAGTACGAAGCGATAATAGAAAGCTATAAAGTGTTAAGTAGTGAGTTATTTAGTAGTCGTGTGTAATTGTGGAATAAATAAATAGTGTTTTCGTGTTAAATCGTTACACTGGAATTATTGAACCCCGAGTTCGCAACATTATTATGGGATACGGGTTCCAATAATTTATCGTCAATTAACTACACACTTTTATTTACTATTAACCATTACAACACAATTACTCTCTACTAACAATTCGCACTCTTCGTTTGTCCCCTTATTTCGCTTATTTTCCACACTGCACATTCGATTCCATCTCGCGCGGCGCGCAGGTTTCTATACCCGGCCTGAACACGCTCTCGTACTTTCGAGAACGGAGACGACTGTTCCCGGTTCTCGTTTAGTCTAGATGGATTCCCGGAGTCGCGGTTGGCGCTCCGCGTTGCCACAAGTTATTAGAGCTTATAGAGAAGACAACGAAATATTCTTGAAAATATCGCTAGTAGTTTTTTCAAATCGTCTTAATTCGCGGAGAGTTGACAGATTAATTATTTTATTATTCTTTGGATCGACAGCATTATCTGCAAATTTTCTCATCAGGAGAGTCTCCCAAAAGTGACTACTGAATTACAGGTACTGACTTGACAAAAATATGATAGCATACCGGTTATGAACTCATAACTGATGACTGACTAGCTATTGAGCTTGCAAACGCAACGTTTACGGTAGTTAATAGCTATTTATGTAACCAGTTACGAAAAGTGCGACTTTGTGTAACGAATGAATGTTTTGAATGAGATTGAACAATTTGAATGAGATACACAAAAATGGCTTTTCGTCACGTGTTTCATACAAGATTTTTTCTACGTTTGGCTACAAATACCTGCTTTACTTAGAGAGAGAGTTATTATTATTAAACTTCAATATTTTTTAAACCACTGTGTATCTACTTAATACCGTAAAACTGTAGCAACGGTGTGTCACAACCGAAACCTGCAACTGGTGATGAAACGAACTTCAGTCAATGTCAGAATTAGAAAAAATCGTATTATTGTCATTCCTAGACTATGCTCATTGCTGTAAGCTTGTGTAGTAAATTTGTTTTTTTAAAACAGTTTTTCTTTCTTGAAAAAAAGTTAATTAACGGACGGAACATTTTGTATACTATTAACGGACTTACTGCATATCAGCCATACACATTGCTTTACTATCCGGAATAAAGATAATGTATAATTGACGTCTACACTAGTACCACATTGTAACTCAAATAAGGTCTAATATCTCGTTGTAATAACTTGCAGTCATTTCGTTGGTTCAATATTTCTTTATCTCAAAACTTCTTGAACGGTTGTAGCTCTATGTTGAAGCGCATTGTCGTCCACCAAAATAAAGTTGTACCTGAAGTTTTCAGCAACTGGAATGATTATTTCATTCACACATCTATCGCGGTATTCCTCAGCATTCATTCGTGTTAAAAGTACCAAACCAGTGTTTCCATTTACCATATTTCCACCCTACACAAGCACTCCCCTATCTCGGGCCTATCTTGGCATATTTTAGCATTTCGAAGGTCCCACGTGGACCTCCGAATCCGACCTCTTCTAATGAGAAACAATTTACAGAAACGGTCGATCCAAAAAAAATAGTCCGTCAACTTGTTCTCGAATTTTGCTGATTTGAAAAAATTACTAACGACATTTTTAAGAATACATTGTTGCTCTTTGCATCACTTAATTTCCCTTTGCCTCTAAAGCGCTTATTTTATTCAATTTTGCTAATATAAGTCACGAGTATCAACAATAGGGGTATCGTATTTTCGCATGCTTGTACAGGGACATCATTTTAAGAAAGTTGAAAGAAATTTATTTTCTGCGAAATATGTTAGTGATCGAAATTTTAGCCTTTTCGCAGGAAAGTCTAGTTTAAAATATGCAAAGAGGCAACATTTACTAATTGAAAATTGAAAACTTATCTGCTTTCAACATTTCCAAAAATATTGCAGCTGTTAAGAAGGAAACAAACAGAAACAACTACTCCGAGGGCTAATACCCCTACCGGCATTGAATTACACTGTTTGTTTCAAAGCTCATTTTATAAAGCAAAAAAAATATTAAAATGAATTAATAAAGTAATAAAAAAAATCAATGCTAAAAAGCCAAAAAATATTAAGCTTTTTGCAAAGAATATAAAACCAGGGTTTAATTAAGATATGCGAAAAATGCACATGTATAATTACAATTTGGAAATTTGAAAACTTGTCTGCTTTCGGCATTTCCAAAACCTTGCAGTTATACATAAAGAAGGAAACAAATAGAAACAACTACTTCGAGGACTCTGGTTCTATATTCTTTGCAAAAAGCTTAATATTTTTTGGCTTTCTTGCATTGATTTTTTTCATTACTTTATTACTTCATTTTAATATTTTTTTTGCTTTATAAAGTCGCTCACTCGATTAGCAGCTTTTCTATTACACTTTTAAAAAATTTGATACATGGGGTGCGTCGGATACATATATTTACCTACAGTCCTAGGAGGAGCTGAAGGAGCAGATTACAGAAATATAAAACTTCGTATATCTATCTCTAGGCATTTCGATTATAGAGGGTGGCAAAGTAACGACTTTCGTTACTTTGCCACCCTCTATAATCGAAAATTTCGAAAACCATTTTAAGTCGCTCGCTCGATTAGAAGTTTTCCTGTTGCACTTCTTAAAAATTTTATACATGGGGGTCATGTAGCGTCTACGGCCGACCTCGGATCTAAGGCTTGCGAATTTATTGGCTGCTAGGTTTAACAGGTACGACGCCATCTTGAATTTTCTTAAATGGAAACACATACGGTGTGTCCCAAATTCGAGGCTCTACATTGAGATCTCGAAAACTGTAATGGTTACAGCAAAGGTTAAATAGGGAATGTTTTGGGGAATCTAGTGCTGATTTTAGATCCGGTTTCAAATTAGATACCGGACTCTTGGTTTCTGAGATATTGCAATAGTTATTTATGTATTAAGAGCTAAAAGTACAACTGTTTTGCTCGGAGAGTGAAGTTTGCCGCTCGACGCGAAGCGGAGAGCGGCAATCACTCGAGAGCAAAAAAGTTACTTTTTGCTCGTACTGCATACAACATTTTTTCTGCAAACGACCAATTTCAAATAATGTGAATCACAACTGAGCACAACTGAAGACACAATCTGAAAATTGAAATCAAAGTGACAATGACGTTTTTAATAATTAGTTGAGTGGTGGTAGTTGCTATTGACAGCAAGCGAAAAAATCTTTTTCGCTTGCTGTCCTGGGCAACGCGCAGAAAAGTAAACTCACATTCTGATCCTCAAAAAACGCTAGGTTTTCGTTTGTCAAATGAAAGCGTAAAATGCGTCATTATTTGACGTTTGTAGAAAAAAAATATAAAAATGGCGGATTTCGTTTTTTCTTATAAATACGAAGTGGTTTATTTGACGAATGTCGAAGTATGACATTATTAGGACACTTTTTTGAGACAATCAATATGGCGTATATCAAAACTCGCTATCGTCTTTTGTTTTTTTGGAACGCACTACAACTTTGGTTTTTCTTGTGGCGACCATATTGGATTTTTCGATTTTTAGATCCAGCGAAAAATTTTCATTACATTGATATCCCGCAAGTACATAAAACTCGCAAGTTACGATAAAAAAACAATTTTTTTTAAAGTTCGACAGTTGGCCACCACTTTGACGTAAAATGGCATTGCGCCATTTGCACTTTTAATCAATAATCACTGTTATTCCGTTAAAAGCAAAACTGAGTTTCGTCTAAAATGTTTCGCAAATGTTAATTTTATTTTGCTTTATTTCTGTGAAAGAACATATCTATTAACAATTAAGTATACCAACAAAAGAATAACAAAATGGAGGTATCTAATAAACCAGGTACTAATATAATTTTTAATGACTTAATTTTTAGCAATTCTCTCATATTAATTATTATCAGGTAGATTTACTACCTCTTGACAATTCTGACAGTTTTTGAAAATACTTTTCGAATGACTCTAGCAAGGGTATTTCTGTTCACAGAGGCAAAAGTGTCCAAAACTCTTTCTCTCAGAATATTTACGTTTTAAGTCGCAAGTTTTATTTAACTTTTTTTAAACACTTTTTATATTTTTTATTGCTAAATCACTTGAAGTATAGTATTTTTCGTATAACCTAGGGCAAAGGCATCATACATTATGATACTAGTGTTAAAAGAAGAAAATAAAATAAAAATAGCGGCTTAAAATAAAATATGCAGTATTTTTGTCTGTGAGTGTATAAAGTCTAAAAGGAAAAAAGTAGACAAGTAAAATTACCAATGATTCCACACCCCAACCCGTTGTTCTAAAATTCTGGATCTTCAATACATTTATTTGTATACCATTCTGAAAAACGCACTCTTTTTGAAAAATCAGTTTCTATGAGCCCCTAAATAATTGTAGGTTTGTAAGGACGTAATCTGTTTTTTTCTACTGCTACCGGCAGACAGCGTGCGGGAAAGTATCACTTTCCGCACTAGTTAGGAAAATAACTATTCTTTAGTACACTTTGTACAGGGACATCATTTTAAGTGTCTCACCCAATTTGCTCCTTTCCTATTTCGATTTGAAAAAAAGTTTATTCGCGCTTCCTACTTCGGTCACGAGAGAACGCCAAATCTTTATTTAGAAAATGTTTTATACGTCAAATATGACAGTTGTGACGTAAGGTTGATTTTTCTTAAATGGAATGATACATAATTTTTATGCCAAATCGATAGAGCCTAAGCAGCTGATTTCAAAAATACTTACTTTTATGTACCTAAAGTCAATGGCTTGAAGTCTTAAAGGAAGTTCTTACAAGAAATCTAACTGACAATCTAAGAAATAGAATTTAACACGATTTTGCTAAATGACAGTACACAGTAACTCTAATAGTTTAAACAAAAATGCAAATGGCGCGATGTCACTTTACGTCAAAGTCATGGTCAACTGTTCAAATTTAAAAAAAGTTGTTTTTTTTATCGTAACTTCCGAGTTTTATGTACTTGCGGGATATCAATGTAATGGAAATTTTTCGCTGAATCTGAAAATTGAAAAATCCCATATGGCCGTCATAAGAAAAACCAAAGTTGTAGTGCGTGTCGAAAAAACAAAAGACGATAGCGAGTTTTGACATACGCCTTATTGTTTGCCTCAAAAAACTGTTCTAATAATGTCGCACTTTGACAGTTGTCAAATAAACTACTTCGAATTTATAAGAAAAAAAACGAAATCCGCCATTTTTTAATTTTTTACAATATCTCAGAAACCAAGAGTCCGGTGTCTAATTTGAAACCAGATCTGAAATCAGCACCAGATTCCCTAAAATATTCCCCATTTAACCTTTGTCGTAGCCATTACAGTTTCCGAGATCCCAATGTAGAGCCTCGAATTTGGGACACACTGTATATATTTACCTACTACAGTCTAATGCAGGTGAAGGTGCAGATTACAGAAATATATAACTTCATATATCTAACCATAGAGGATTTATCAAGGTAGAGGTCTTTATTTAAATTTTTCAATATTGGCGTGATAAACAAACCCTCCATATAGTGTTGCCAGGATTACTTTGCTAGTAAATTGGCACATCGTTTTTTTGAATGATATCTTGCGAATCTTTACACCACGAGAGTACTATAATATCGAATGCTGTCCAAATAATTTTTGAATAGTTATTAATAGAACACTTATGACGATAAAAGAAAAAAAAACGTTTAAGATGGCCAACTGGTCGCAATCGGCAACATTGCAGAATCCGTGGTTTATGTCAGTTTATGACAATTATTTCATGGATTTTTCCTTTGGTTTACTGAATGTTTTAAGAGTTTTCCGCCGACTTTTTCGCTTTTATCAATCGTTTCTGTGTTTTAATTTGTTTGTTAGCCATGGTGAGACAATGTTTTTTTCTGTGTAAAACTTGGGATTAGAAAAATAAATCTAAAAAATTCTGTTTTCACCGGTAAGCTCATTTGTGTTTTATGGTTATATTGTTACTCGGCCCTTGGCCTTTAGCCATTGGCGTCGTTTGTATTGCTATTCTATTATTAATCTTTAATCTAAAAAAACTCAATAAATGGGTATAGTAGGTATGTATCAAAAATCATTTAAATATAAAAATATTTGATTGTTTTGGTCTGCATAAAATGCAGACGCAAGCTGCGTAAAAATCGTATACTTGTTTCCTTGAAAAATAATACGCCTATGTGTGCTTATATCATCTGGCGATGTGTCCTTGGAGATTCACATTTCGCCATATTGTTTTTAACAATATTGGCCAATTTAGCAATTTCTGCTTCCCCTCTACCCGAACAACCCGCAAGCCTCCAAGTATGCGGTTTGTATATCATGCCAAGTAAACAAATGCCAATTTATGATTAACTCGCGGGGTCTATTTATTTACTCCATTGTCAATGTATCTAACTCTAGGAATTTCGATTATGCAGGGTGGCAAAGTTGTTGAATTTCGAAAATCATTTTAAGTCACTTATTCGATTAGCAGTTTTCCTGTTGCACTTCTTAAAAATTTGATACATGGGAGTTACGTGGCATCTAAGGCCGACTTCGGATCCAGGGATAACGCATTTATTGGCTGCTAGGTTTGACAGATACAGCGCCATCTTGATTTTTCCTAAATGGAAACACATATATTTGCCTACAGTCTACTGGAGCTGAAGGAGCAGATTACAGAAATATGTAACTTCGTAGATCTATCTCTAGGCATTTCGATTATACAGGGTGGTAAAGTTGTTGAATTTCGAAAATCATTTTAAGTCGCTCACAATCATTTTAAGTCACATTTTATGTCGCTCACTCGATTAGCATTCCTGTTGCACTTCTTAAAAATTTGATACATGTGCGTCATGTGGCGTCTACGGCCGACCTCGGATCTAAGGCTAGCGAATTTATTGGCTGCTAGGTTTAACAGGTACGACGCCATCTAAATTTTTCTTAAATGGAAACACACATATATTTACCTACAGTCTAATAATAATAATAATGTGGTTATTGCCAACAATTAAATTGAAATCACAAAGCAACGTCAAAACCGGGTATTCTATGCGCATACTTACAAACTAATTACAAAATAAAAAATGTTTAATTTACAAAACCCTTTTATAACCTAAAGTTTCCAGAACAACACTCAAAAAAATTATAAACACATTTGTTTTTTAAATAAGCTATTACTGCTTGCATGATCTGGACCAGACCATTAATTTGTTTTAAATAACGTGACAACCATTGATATGCTTTTATCGCACGATAATAGCACCCCTTTTGGAAAAAGGTGGATTTATGCGAAGGGATGGCAAAATCAGCAGCACCCCTTATCGACATTGACATTTCTCCATTGTAGTTATCATAGTTTCTTCTAAACATATGCGGATTTTTTTTATATATATAAAACCAGACGGAGAATGAACAATGAGGGCACAGTTAAAATATTTAACTTGGTGAAATAGCCCCTGCAACTGATCCTTGGGTGGAGTTGAAAGATACACCTGATTATCCTTTTTTTTGTGCGATAAAAACATCTTTTACTCCACTTGAAGAGCCAAAAAATAGTATTCCATATGAGATAATTGATTGAATGCAAGACAAGTATATAGTTCTAATAGTATCAACAAACAAAACGTCTCGAAGTCTGCGTATCAGAACACAATAACTATTTAATTTAGAAACTAGTTTTGAGGTTTGTTCTTCCCAACTCAAACGAGAGTCCAAATAAATTCACATCCGAGAGGTGGCTTCTGAGGCGAGAATACATAATTTTTTTACTGACATGAGAAAGAAGAATTGATGTGTCGTCAGCATACTGACGTACTAAACCTTTTAAGAATGACTGTAGTAAATCATTTGCATATAATATGAAAAGAAGGGGTCCCAAGATGGAACCCTATGGAACGCCCTTTTTTATTGGACGCATTTTTGAAAAGTTTGAACTCCCGTCATGAGCCACGCACACTGTTTGAAATCTATTTGTCAAATAAGAACTTATTAAGGTGCTGCATTGACCCCGTAAGCCATAAGATTGTGGTTTATGTAGCAAAAGATCATGATTGATGGAGTCAAACGCTTTAGATAGGTCAAAAAACACGCCACAAACTTTATCATTTTGGTCCATATGTTCTGTGACGAACTTTAGAGTTGAATATTGCCAATTCGGTGGACCTACATGGGACGAAACCAAATTGGAAATCATTCAGAATATTGTTTATCTTCAAAAATTGGAAAGTTCTATCATATAAAATCTTTTCAACAATTTTAGAAAATGATTGTAAAAGAGATATAGGCCTGTAGTTTGAAGCCTCTTGTGTGCCGCCTTTTTTATGGATAGGGACAATTTTTGCAGATTTTAGTTTGTCTGGAAAAACGCCAGTTATAAAACACTCATTTATAATATCGGTTAGGGGCTGTCTACGGCAGGGAACAGCGCTTCTCAAAACGGCTATTGGAATTTCATCAAGGCCAGATAAGTACTTATTAAGCAAGTTTATAATCAAAATATAGACTTCGTGTGGATCTGTTGGTTGAGGAAAGGTAGTTGGAAATAATTTGTTGTTCTGAGGTTGTTCCAGAACTGCTTGTGAAGCCGACAAATCGAACTCATTACTAAAGCTTTCAGCTACTTTAACTGGATCTCTGATTATTGTGTCCTTGCATTTTAGTGTAATATTTTTTTGATTTTTTTTTCTTATTTGTCAGCTCATTAAAGATATTCCAGGCTGTTTTTGATTTGTTTTTTGAGTTGGCAATCCTATTACCATTCATTGCAATATTGTAGTTTTTTAAGTATGTCCTATATTCTTTTCTTATTTGCTTATAATTCGAATAGACAATCTGGCTTCCCGTTATTTGGTACCTGACATATAGGTCTTTCACACGGCTAGAGTATTCAATGATTTCTCTATTTAGAGGGCGCTTGCAAGCAGAGGATGTAAGATTAACGCTAGTGAGAGGAAAACTTAGATTAGACCAATAAAAAAATATATTGTAAAATGTATTATATTTACGATTGACGCCCGTCACTTTTTCTACTTCGTTCCACGTTTCGTTATTTATATATGTTTCAAGGTTTCTGTAGTTGTTACTACTATATACCCTCTTCTTGGTATATCTAGTAACTACATTCTGATCTGATTCATTATATTTACAAGTAAAGCATAATGATCAGATTCAAAAGTTTGGTATATGTAACAACTTACCTCATCAGGATGCATGTTCGTAAAAACATTATCTATTTGAGTGGAAGTCGTGGGCGTTACTCTTGTGAAGCCATTTACGCAAGAAAAAAGTCCGTACGTACTCATTATTCTCTCTGCAGAAGTTACATTCTGACTTGAGAAATCGATGTTAAAATCACCGCAAACGAGCATAAGATCCGTTTTTGAATAAACGTCATGTAATATTTCGTCCAGTTCAGACATGAAGTCATCCACATTACCGGATGGTGATCTATATATACATATAAAAGTAATTATTCTATTATTAATCCTAGACACAGAGAGACAGAATTCACAAACTTTTTCAATCGATTTTTTGGGCATTTCAAAGGCAGACTGTTGATCTTCGGGAAGATGGCAGTTCCTCCCCCTCTAAAGGTTGATCTTGAGGAGTAGGTTTGTAGTTCATAATCTTCTAGGTTAACTCGCTCATATCACACTTATGCAGCCAAAGCTCTGTTATGCAAAACAGAGTGGGTGACGTCTTCTTTAAGAGAACTTGTAGTTCACCGATTTTATTATTTATGTTTTGCACGTTTAGAAATAACAGACTATAATAGGAATTTTCTTGGGGATTCAAATGAGTATTTTTGCATGGGTCACCATTGTCTGCAGTATTCAAAAGATTGCTTCCGATACATCTGTGGCGGGCATTGCTTTATTTAAGAAATCCTGGTGTTTTTTAAAATTAAAACGACCTACACCCACATATTGGGGCCAAAAATGTGGGTTGTACAATTCGTCTTTTTTTTCTAGGGGAGCGACAACAAGAAAAGATTTGAAGCGATTCTTATCTGTGGGGATATCTTTTACGACTATATTTGTGCCCTCGAAGCCAGATTTTTTTCCAATATACGTTTTAATAATTTCGGCATTTGCGGATCTTTTAACGCGATATAAATATAGCCATGCTTTTCTATCGCCGCCTTCGAAGTTTTCTTCCATGTCACCTGTTCCTAGGTTTTTCCTTTTTCTTTGAAACGTATTCTTGGTCACGAGTTGAAAACCATCATCTTTGTGACGCGTATTTGTATATTGGGCCTTTCTAGTGTTTATGTTTGTCATTGTTGTTATTTGGGTAACATCGTCACCTGAAACCGATAAAGAGTCGATTTGTTCGTAAATGTTGGAATCTTTTATCGATTTCCCATTGTGCGTTTGAACATTTGCACGCAAAAAAATTTGGAATCGGAGTATTTGTCTCCTTATTACTATTGTACCGCTGTTGCCATCTTCACTTTTTCCCACAAAGTTTTGGCTACGGTAGGGCAACGCTTTTTGTGTTATTACATCTCTATAGGAAAAACGTAGCTGCGGTTGTTGTTTAGTAGCATTACATTCGAGTTTGCTGATTTTTTCTACTAATAAACCATTGTTTGATTTTAGAATATTGCATTTATCCATCGACTCATCAAGCATTTTCTTTAGGTATTCGATCTCTAGATTAATTTTTGATTTTTCTGCTTCACATAGAGCACTATTTAGGTGACTGGTCTCGTTCGCGCCTTTCCTAACTTGCACGCAGCATTCCACCTTTGTATCGTCCACAAATGTAAGTGTATTGCCCTTGCCACAACTGATTTGGTATATTGCATAACAGTTTATACAAACACACACACTACACTCTTTCTTTTTACAACACTTAAATCCCGAAATAACATCACTTTTAGAAACAGACTCAGATTCATCGTCCGTACCGTCCGTCATCGCTGCCGGTTCTCTGATGAAGAAATAGAGCTGAAGAAGCAGATTACAGCAATATTTAACTTCGTATATCTGTCTCTAAGCATTTCGATTATACAGGGTGGTAAAGTTGTTGAATTTCGAAAATCATTTTAAGTCACTCGATTAGCAGTTTTCCTGTTACACTTCTTAAAAATTGACAAATCAAATTTTTAAGAAGCGCAACTGGAAAACCGCTAATCGAGTGAGCGATCTAAAATGATTTTTGAAATTCAACAACAAACAGAGCTGCCAATAAATTCGCTAGCCTTAGATCCACCCTGTATAATGGAAATGCCTAGAGATAGATATACGAAGTTATATATTTCTGTAATCTGTTCCTTCAGCTCTATTAGATTGTGGGTGAATATATGTGTGTTTTCATTTAAGAAAAATCAAGATGGCGTCGTACCTGTTAAACCTAGCAGCCAATAAATCCGCTAGCCTTACCGAGGTCGGAAATAAGAGCCTAGATGGCTAGATGCCACATAACCCCCATGTATCAAATTTTTAAGAAGTGCAACAGAAAAACTGCTAATTGAGTGAGCGACTTAAAATGATTCTCGAAATTCAACAGTGTTACCACCCTGTATAATGGAAATGCCTAGAGATAGATATACGAAGTTACATATTTCTGTAATCTGCTCCTTCAGCTCTACTAGACTATGGGTACATATGTGTGTGTTTTCATTTAAGAAAAAACAAGATAGCATTGTACCTGTCAATCCGAACAGCCAATAAATTCGCTAGCCCTGGATCCGAGGTCGCCTTTGGATGCCATTCGATCCCCATGTATCAGATTTTTAAAGTGTGACAGAAAAGCTGCTAATCGAGTGAGCGACTTAAAATGATGTCCCTGTACAGGGTATCCCATTTTCGGCACTTTTGAGGGGTATCTCCCTTATTTTTAAAGATAGAGGGTTGCGGTTTTCACGACAGTGTGCTACTTTTTTGTGAAACTAAAGATGGCGCCAGCAGAATTTTTATAGCCCTTTTGGTTTTTGAGATACAGGGTGGAATTGAAAAGTATCGCTTTTGAGGCACCCCCCGTATTACAGTTATGTTTAAACTTATCGAAGAAGTTAAAACGCATTGTTAAACAATTTTTTCCGTGGAATCCAGTGGCGTTGTTAGTTCTTTCCTAGCAACTTCAGTTTTTGAGTTACGAAGCAAATATATGTTTTTTTAAATGGAACACCCCGTATATTATCTTTTTATTTTATTAGTCATAATGTGGGATTTCCAAAAATATATAATTTGTATGCAATTGTTTTCAAAACGAAGCTCAGAATTTAAGATTTTCTTAAATTTTCATTTTTGTCCAATTCGTTGGTAGTAGGCTATGGCTAGATGGCTAGCTTATTTGAAACAAAAGGCAATATGTCAAAAACTTTGTGGTTTTGTCACTCTTTGTTTTTATTAGTAATATGCTTGTTGTTTTGGTGTTTCTATTTTACTATTTAGCTGCTAATTAAATTAATTTTGTTACAATAATGGCGGTTTACGAAAATTATTAGAAGTATGATATGTTGGTTTGTTTTATACAATCTAATGAAAATCCCCAAGAAGCTTCGGAAGTATATTTCCAAAGGTAAAGTATTTTGCACGCTATGGTTAGGATACCATCTTAGGGGTCGTTTTTGCTATTATTAGATATCCAGAGAGAAGGCAACCTTTCCCAGACATATTTGCCCGAATTAAATCAAATCTAGTAGAGCACGGATCATTTGTCCAGCCCAGGCCTAATTCATACTCCAAACAAGATAGAGAGAGAAAAGAGATAAACGTATTGGGTTATGTAGAAGCAAAGCCTTCATCTTCTTGCAAGCATATAGAGGAAGCAACTGGTGTATCCAAGTCTGATGCTCAGAGAATTTTGAAAAAATATAGGTATCACCCCTATAAATTCCACATAGTTCAACGTTTACACCCTGGCGATGCCGAGCGCAGAATGTTGTTTTGCCAATGGTATTTACAACAAATCCATACTGATGAATCTTTTGGCAGACTCGTTATTTGGTCCGATGAATGTTATTTTTCAAGTGCGGCAATTTTTAATCGCCATAATACTAGACATTGGTCCACAGAAAATCACCATTTAACTTTTGAGAGGGCACAACAAGGACGTTTTGGGGTTGGAGTCTCGTGTTTCATTTTTGGAAGACGCATAGTCTACAGAATTATTGAAGGAGGTCTGACAGCGCATCGTTACCGAGAAATTCTTGAGGAAGTTATTCCAGAACTGATGGAATATGTTCCCTTGGCCCTTTATAATGCCGTTTTTTTTCAACAAGATGGTGCCCCAAGCCACAACTCTGCCCTTTTAAGGGAATTTTTAGACGATAACTTTCCTCAAAGGTGGATTGGTACCTACGGACCTGTAAGGTGGCCCCCTCGATCTCCCGATCTTTCAATTTTGGATTTTTTTTTATGGGGTTTTATGCAAAATGAAGTCTATAAAACACAGTATCAGTCTCGAGCGGAGCTTCTTGCGGCAATCAATTTAACTTTCCAAAATTTGCAAAGAAGGCCTATGATTCTTTTTAACGCGATTAGAAGAATAACGAAAATGTGCCAATTTTGCATACAGGAAAATGGCCGTCATTTTGAAAACCACCTTTAAAAACTGTTTACTTAATTATGTTGAATGCTGTAATAAATAACTAATAACTGAGATACTGAGATTTAAAAAAGATTTTTTGTATTAAATTTGAAGATGTTATAAATTAGAATAATTATTACTTACATCGATTTTGTTTACTTACGAATTGGACAAAAATAAAAATTTAAGAAAATCTTAAATTCTGAGCTTTGTTTTGAAAATATTTGCATACAATTATATATTTTTGGAAAGCCCACATTATGACTAATAAACTAGAAAAATAATATACAGAGTGTTCCATTTAAAAAAACATATATTTGCTTCGTAACTCAAAAACTGAAGTTGCTAGGAAAGAACTGACTACGCCATTGGATTCTACGGAAAAAATTATTTAAGATTGCGTTTTAACTTCTTGGATAAGTTTAAAGATAACTGTGATGCGGGGGGTGCCTCAAAAGCGATACTTTTCAATTCCACCCTGTATCTCAAAAACCAAAAGGGCTATAAAAATTCTGCTGGCGCCATCTTTAGTTTCACAAAAAAGTAGCACACTGTCGAGAAAACCGCAACCCTCTATCTTTAAAAATCAGGGAGATACCCCGCAAAAGTGCCGAAAATGGGATACCCTGTACACTAGAAAAAGCTGCACTTATTTTAGAATGTTTTGAATGGGAAACAATACGCAGTCAATATGTCACCAAATGAGATAAAACACATTAAAATTCTTCAACGCGTTTCCGAACTACGACTATTTAAAAATATCAGCAACAAGAATTTCACAGTTTCTCTTCGCTCTGTATAAAAATGTCAGTTTTTTTTTAAGTATCCGGTTCCTTAATCTAGAGGAAATGACGTTTCAGACTGTGCAAATCATGTTCAACAAAAAGTTACAATTGATTGAAAACAACAAGAAAAATTGCTTGGGTCGAACTTTATGTTTACCAGTTTATATTCAATATTTAACAAAAAGGGGAGTTTTACCCTAAAATTTTTTGGCTGCATTCCTTGTCTTAACAGCCTCTTCTGGAACCTTTCTATTTACATATTTTTTCTACCCAATCGCACAAAAAAAGTTAATCGGGTGGAAAAAAATACCTTGCTTACCTCGACAGCTGAAAAGTTTATCATTCCATCCAGAAATTCAAGATAAGATACGAAAGATTTGCTCCAATGTATGAAAGATGATTTTTTTTCTTTATCTCTTATATGGCGAATTAGTGACTTCGTTACAAGAACGAATGAATTCGGGTGAACCTGTCCGGACATGCTAATTGATTATAATTGAAAAAAAATTATGTAAGTGCTTTTCTCATTGTTGGATGTTAGTTTATGATCACTTGTTTTGTTATATGTTCATTTTCCGAGTAGGCCTCACGATTAACTGGTAAAAAATTCCTTCAAAGGGTGTTTTCTGAACAAAGCGCAGTATTTGTTGGGTTTCACTTTCAGTTCAAAAACATTTGAACAGTGCGCTTTAGATTAATGCATTTTATTGGTATGACCCCTTTACAGAACGACAATTTCGTCGAACAAAACTACACTGCAGGTCCGAATTTGAGACCGAGAACAAATAAAGTAAACTACAACTTGAAGAAAGTACCTGAGCACCAAACGATCGACAAACCCAAGAAACTTGTTAAAAAAAGGAATTACAAGGCGGTTGCAGATTACACCAGTGATAGCGAAATCGTAAGTCGCTCTTGTCCGTTGGGTGTTTGTCCTTTTTAAATGTTTTTACTCAGTCATTTTTGAAAGCTCAGCGCCAAACTACACCGGCGTAATTTCTGCGAAATAAGTAGATGAGTAGAGAGCATTATTAGAGCCACCCAATATTCCACAGTGTTTGGCAATTTAACTCCCAAATTAACTGCTAACGGAAAAGATCGATACAACAGAATGTTTCGTCATTTTTAAAAGTCTGTATCTTAGAAACGCGTTGGCCCAAATTTGCAACTTAAAGAGATCTTGAAACATAGTTTCTTTTAAAATCATGCTGGGATGTTGACCTTAAATAAAAGATGTCTTTTAAAGGATATACAGGGCAAAGAATAAAAAACACTGCATAATGGTATTTCGAAAGAGGTTCGGCGGTTTTCGTTTTTTTTGCCCTATAAAAAAAAATTACAGAGATTTTCAAAAAGTGTGCGCTTTCTTGTAAGTTACCCTGTATCGTGAGAATGCCAATGCCGATTTTAAGCCAGATTTTACAAGCCACCCTCAAAGTCGGGTTCAGCAAAACTCGACTGGTACTTGACCCGCCCATAAGAATCGCAATGCTGTCAAATTAATTTCATTTGTGACACTTGCTGACAGCAATGCTTTTCTTACAGGCGAGTTCAAGTACCAGTCGAGTTTAGCTGAACCCGACTTTGCGGGTGACTTGTACTATCAAGCCTTAATAAGACAAATTATTTCTGAAACAATTGATTGTATCAGCGTCGTTGCCTTCAGTGTTAATAAAAAGGTTTCTGTTCTGTTTTAGGGGGGTAGAGAGTTTTTTGCTAACAGCATATTGCCCCCTTGATGTGCAACATAACTGTCAATTTTGTTTGATGAACCGGAGGGTGGTTTTTTTTCGGTAATCGAGTTTGGTTTCTCCTTATGGAGTAATATATGATGACTTTGATCACAAATTCTGCATTTCGCCTTTGATGTGCATTTGCTTGAGAAGTCGTGATTCAAACAATTCAAGCAAATCTTTTTCTTTTTGGCGACACTGAACCGTGAACCGATAAATCGGCAGTGCCCTGAATTTCGTGCATTGATGAATTGTATGGTTGGATAGATTGCAGTAATTACAGCTTTGGTTCTGCTGGGTTTTTTGATATTGCTGGTATCCAACCTTATGTTCTTGCCGTGTAGGGTGATCATTTGACAGCGCTTCGAATGCTTGAAACCTTTTGAGGATGATTTCTTTCAAGTTCATGCACTTTTAAGGGGTTGACTAGACTGGCTTCAAACAATTCTTGCGTTCTCTTGTCTAGTTTGCGAGTAAGGATGCATCCAATCAAAGGGCTCCATTGTGAGGTCTCGATGTTCAATGCGTCAATCGTCTTTAGGCATTCCTTAGTTGTGTTGTAGATCTCCTTCATTTGTTCGGATGATTCTTGTTTACTTTCAGACAGATCTAACATTTCGTTTATCAGCTTAGTAACAATAAGACGTTCATTGCTGTACCTTTCTTTGAGGTACTCCCATGGAGTAGTGTAGTTAGCTTCACTAATCTGAAAGTGTTGAATTGTTCTACTGGCTTCTCCTTTGACATGGGCTTTCAGATAGTTCCTTTTCTCAATGCCACTGAGAGATTGATTGCAGTGTATTGTTGAAAACTCAGGGTTCAATAATTCCAGTGTAACGATTTAACATGAAAACACTATTTAATTATCCCACAGTTACACACAAGTACAATTCGACTACTAAAAAATAACTCACTACTTAACACTTTATAGCCTTCTATTATCGTTTGGTACTTTAGCTTACCTATAACTCGATTAGAATAAGACTACTACAAACCGTGGCGCTATTGGCCTTTTATACAAAATCCTAAAAATACAGAAAAATCTAGAACGTTCTTGATAAGAATTCTTGAATATTGTCACATAAAAAAAGGTCGTGAATAACTGCGTTCTAGATAAACAGAGCAATAAATCACTCGTGTCACACAGAGCAATAAATCGCTCTTGTGACATGACCATGACGCAGCGCGGATAGGTCGCGAACGCGGTCTCTAAGGCTGTTCGTCCCGAACAGATAGAATTCCATGGTATCGTGCTAATCGATCCAGATGAACAACCTTCATCTTTGACCTGGGGGTCCGCTGGATCCTATACACCACGTCATTAATCTTCTTTATAATTGTATAAGGCCTTTCTCGATTTTGGCGATTTGGAATTTTGGGCGACTTTCCCACCTTTTGCCGCGGATTGTACAGCCACACCAAATCACCATCCTGGAAGCCGCGGGAATTAGCCAGTAAGTCATATCTTGCTTTGGCTCGATCACTGGAGATCCGCAGCTCATTCCTGACTTGTTCATGAACATTGTTAAGCCTCTCCTTGAGTTCCTCCACAAAATTCTCAGAGTTGAGCGACTCTTTCTGGTGTTCCATACATTAAATCCGTAGGAAGCCTCATTTTCCTTCCGAACATCACTTTCGCCGGAGTATAACCAGTGGCTTCACGCGTAGAACCTCGATATGCCATCAACATGAGAGGTAGATGTTGGTCCCAATCACGCTGGTGATCTGCCACCATTTTAGACAGGTGATGCTCCATGGTCCGATTAAATCTCTCCACCATCCCATCCGACTGTGGATGCAAAGGAGTTGTCCTGGTTTTACTAATTCCGAGAAGTTCCATGACCTTCTGGAAAACAGCCGATTCAAAATTTCGGCCCTGATCAGAATGCAGTTCGAGAGGGACTCCAAATCTGCAGAACATTTCATTTACTAGCACCGTTGCCACAGTCGTTGCTTCCTGATTAGGCAGGGCGTACGCTTCAGGCCATTTAGTGAAGTAATCCATGGCGACCAAGATGTATTTATTGCCTGACTCCGTCTGAGGAAATGGTCCCGCGACATCAATTGCTACCCTCTCGAATGGAGCACCTACAGTGTACTACACCATTCGGCCCCGTGATTTTGTTCGAGGTCCTTTTGTGGCACAACAAACTTCGCACTTGCGGCACCGCGATTCGACGTCTTCATGATAATTCACCCAGTAGAACCGCTCTTTAATTTTGGCCAAGGTTTTATTGACCCCAAAATGTCCTCCACTTGTCCCGTCGTGCATTTCCTGTAGTACATCCGATTTTCTGCTACCAGGAACAACCAATTGGCTGACTATGGTCTTGCCATCCGGACTCTCCCACGTTCTCTTCAGTAATCCATTTTCTATTCTAAGAGAGTGCCACTGGGCCCATAGCGCCACCAGGTTTGGACTTTTACCAGCAATCTCTTGCCACTCTGGTCTCTTGTCGTCAGTCTTTGCCAAGAGTATGGGTCCAATATCTGGATCATTCATTTGTTCGTCTCGAAGAGTCTGTATCGTCCAGCCATCGTTTGATTCCACCGACTATCTTTTTTACATGGCCGTCTAGACAATGCATCGGCATTTCCGTGAGACTTTCCTGGTCGATGTTCAATTTGGATCTTCTGTCCCTTAATGCGTCCGGCCTCTGTAAGACTTTTCCCACCCAAATTATTGACTTGATTGATTGACTTGACTGATCCTGGAGGTCTTAATTGACTCAGCTTTACATTGACCGGAATTGGTTTTTCCTGGAATCTAGGGCGGTCTTGGTTGCCGCTCGGTCTTCTAAACGACGGCGACTGATTTCTTGCCTTATAACGGCAGTTACTCTTGATGTGACCTAGTCTGCCGCAGTTAAAACCTTTTATGCCCCGATTGTGTGTTGATCGAGGTGTTCTTCCCAACAGGGCTTGTATATTGACTGCCATATCGTTCATCGTTTTATGTAAACTTGCATGGATTCAGCCCTAGATGTATCCTCCTCGTCATCGCAAGTTGCCGTTCTTACACGTGGAGATGAACTAGACGACACTCGTGTCGCCTCGAATTCCAGGGCCCGAACTAGTGCCTCGCTGATATTCCTGAGCCTTACTAGACGTAAGTGATATCTCATTTGGCGGCAAATTGCGTTTGAAAATACTCAGGGCTGATGGGTATGCCAGATGAATTAGTCTGTCTATGTCCGCCTCAAACTCTTGTAAGGATTCACCTGAGTTTTGCTGTCTCATCCTCAGCTGGGCCAGGGACACGGTTTCTTTTTGCTCATTTCCAAATCGTAGTTGCAGAGACTGTACTAAAGCTGCATAATTACTTTGATCAGCTGCCGACAGAGATTGGAGCAATTCAGCCGCTTTTCCACGAAGTGCTACGACTAATGATGTAGCTTTCTGGGGCTCGGACCAACCATTAGCTTTTGCAGCCGCCTCAAATTGGGTTTTATAAATTTCCCAGGCCGTAGTACCGTCATAAACGGGAGGCTTAATTTTAGGGTTGGCTGTGCTAAAACTCTCTGTAGACACGTTGTCGTCCTCAAGTTGTTCCCGGAATTTGTTTTCTAGCTCGAGGACCTTCTGGTTGACGGATTGCATTATTCTTTCTTCCAATTCTTGCTCCCTAGCTGCGAGATGGTTCACTAATTCTTCTTTGAACCGTTTCTGTTCTTTCTTTTGTTCTAGATAATGTTTTTTCTGCTCTTCCTTCTGTTCTAGATAACGTCTTTCCTGCTCTTCCTTCTGTTGTTGATAACGTCGCTCCTATACTTGATCACGTCTTTCTTGTTCCTCATTTTGTTCCTTATAATGTTTTTCCTGCTCTTCCCTCTGTTGTTGCATAAGAGAGAGCAGGGTGGCAAGTTGATCCTCCATCGCTTGATGCTGGCTTCTAGTCACTGGCATAAACACGTAATGTCCGGCAATGAAGCACTCACTTACAGTTCAGTAATATCAGTCCTCAAATTCCCACTGGAATCCCACTTCTGACGCCAATTGTTGCGAACTCAGGGTTCAATAATTCCAGTGTAACGATTTAACATGAAAACACCATTTATTTATCCCACAGAAACACACAAGTACAATTCGCCTACTAAATAACTCACTACTTAACACTTTAGAGCCTTCTATTATCCTTTGGTACTTTAGCTTACCTATAGCTCTATTAAAATAAGACTACTATTAACCGCGGCGCTATTCGCCTTTTATACAAAATCCTAAAAATACAGAAAAACCTAGAACGTTCTTGATAAGAATTCTTGAATATTCTCACATAAAAAAAAGGTCGTAAATTACTGCGTTCTAGATAAACAGAGCAATAAATCACTCGTGTCACCCATGACGCAGCGCGGATAGGTCGCGAAGGTCCCACCTCCAATGTTGCTCCGCCTCCAGGCGCGGTGTTTTTGAACATATCTTCAAGTGGCGTCCAATCTTTGTAATTTCCGGTAAATATCAGAATTTGATTTAGGGAGACTGATGTTGTTCGATCCGTTCGTTAGAGCTGCCGATACCGGTGGTGAAGTGTTCGCGCTTAAGATCGTCTGAAGATAAGAATCGTCTTGCATCGAGAATACGGCGATTCTGATGTTCCGATACTCACTGTCTTTTAAATATTGAGAATCCTTTAAATATTGCTGATATCTATTTTAGAGATTTCGAAGTGTGTGGCTGAAATCTTTTCCCAGTCCCCGAGGATGTTTGTGCGGAGTCTTCCATATCATGTACGTCGCTTATTCTAATTTTTTGTTCTAGTATAAGCTGTTTAAGTTTTTCTTGTTGAACTCTGAGCTGTTCTGTTTTTTCTCAGTGGCGTAGACGCAGGGTTAATAAAACATTTCTATTCCATGTTGTACAAGAACTGCAAAATATTCTTTGTGAAATGGATCAATACTTTGTTAACTACGACGTCCTCTTTAAGACTCCTATTGTGATTACTTTTAAGAGTTATGATCGATATCTCGGGACGTTTTTTGCGGGAATACCCGCGCCAATAAAACACATAGGCTTTAAAAGTTCATTGATTTTAAAATCATTGGCGTATATTGATAGTTAATAATGAAAAAAAAATAAAATTGTAGAGATAATAAAATAAAAAAGAAAACTGCTAACATAAAAGTCGATACGACATAATTTTTCGTAATTTTGAAAGCGTTTTATCTCAGAAACCACTTATTTCATACTTTAATTTCATAGTTTAAAAAAGCTCTGAAAGAACGTTTGTCTTCGACAAGTTTTTTGTTGCATTCGGATAATTGCTGCATGGTGTCGTTAAAAATCCCTCTGAATTTATCAAAATATTTGCTGGTGAAGTACGCAGCGTTCTGAGTTTCTGCTTGCTTGAGACTTTCAAGGTTTGAATTATTGGATGTAACATCTTTCCATAGCTTCTCTAATCGACTTCTTTTGTCTGCAATGTATTGAGATGATCTTCTGCTGGACGAATCTTTTTTCATGTTGCTTGAGATCCTTTTGATTTCTTGGCCAAGCGCCTCTTGGGGTTTGCTTAGGTCATTGATGATATCCATGATGAACTTGTGATTGCACTCGTCTTTTTACTGGTTCGCACACTACACCCGATGTCCACACATTTACGGTATACGCTTTAGTCCGACGGAGTTGCCGTTTGACACGCGACTCGCGACCTGGAGTTTCTGGGAAATTGACGACCTTCAGTAGAAACTGATGGGACCGCGATGAATAAAACTACGACGGTTTTTTCCGACGTTTGTAGCACGCACTTTGCGCGGAGTTTTCCGATGGAGTTGTCGTTTGATACGCGACTCGCGACCGGGAGTTTCTTGGAGATTTTGAACTGTAACAACAAGCTAAGTTGCTGACTACTTTTTTAGGCTCTAAAAACCATGTTTTAGGGGTGGTGAGTTTTTATAGGGAGTTTTTTGAGTAATTGAAAATCTCAGTGTCGTTTCAATACTGATCTATTATTCCATATCTAAATAACCAGAACACTAAATGACTAGGAGAATCGGTGATTCTAAACAAGTATAAATTACTATTTTCCCATGCTAAACAATGTTATTCAATTAGTAGGTTAATAAAACATTTTGAAAACTGCTTGGTTAATTTATCGTAACTAAGCAGTTTTAAGGTCCAGCAATAAACTAGAACGCTAAATGTGCGTTTTGGATTTATAAAACAGTAAATGCTTTTATATTATGAAACTAAACTATGTCCGCACGGCGTGCGTGAAAGTAAATTTGGCGTGCAGGAAAATAAATATTTAAAGAATGACTGATTTATAATAAAATTTAGACTTTATAGTCTGTCTATCTAGATAGGTGCATTTGCTTTACAGCCGTGCCAAACATTTTTATCTGTTTTAAGGAACTATTATGCTTGCCTTTATTGATTTTTTATACAAAATATACCTATAATATACGTACTTTTTATTCCAATGTCACCAGTTCATGCCTGAAACATTACGTCACGCCAACAATCACACCAAGTTTTTGTCATATCAACCAATTCATTGTTGATTAATTCAGTTGTCATACTGTTGACAAAGATAATAGTATATTATAAACCAAGGTTGTGAAGTACATTATTATGACCCGAATGTCAAGTTTAAATCCCGAAGCGATTCTATAAAAATAATAATATATTATATACTAAGGTTGTGAAGTACATTATTATAACCCGAACGTCAAGTTTAAAGGGATCTAAGACGTGAGGGTCATAAGTAGTTCACAACCGCGGTGTATATACGATTTTTTCCACTACTAGACTCGATAAATCTACAACAGAAAATTGCCTAAATTAGTAAGATAGCGCTCCGCATATTTTATTACTAAGAACAGGCGCGTCTTTGATCCATATGGAGGCTTCATTACCGTGGCAACCGATAAACAAAGTCGCCGTATGACGATATCACGGCGCCTAATGCGCCTGACAACTGACAGCTTTATTTACCGGTAAATAATCGGCCATAACGTTGTCATTATAGACCGCTTATGTTCAATTGTTTTATAAGCAAAACAAAAAAACTACTTTACAGTCATTTTATTGGCCTTTAACGGTCCGTATTAAAGCCAGTAGTGGAAATAGTTTTTTATGTATTAAGAGCGAAAAGTACAACTTTTTTGCTCGGAGAGTGGAGTTTGCCGCTCGACGTGAAGCGGAGAGCGGCAATCACTCGAGAGCAAAAAAGTTACTTTTTGCTCGTAATGCATACAACGTTTTTTCTGCAAACGATCAATTTCAAATAATGTGAATCACAACTGAGCTTAACTGAAGTCACAATCTGACAATAAATCAAAGTGACAATGACGTTTTTAATAATTGGTTGAATGTTGGTAGTTGCTATTGACAGCAAGCGAAAAAATCTTTATCGCTTGCTGTCCTGGGCAACGCGCGGAAAAGTAAACTCACATTCTGATCCTCAAAAAAAATTAGGTTTACGTTTGTCTAATGAAAGCGTAAAATGCGTCATTATTTGACGTTTGTAGAAAAAAGTTGTTTATGTATTGTATGTTTATTCCTTGAATATGTTACAATGAATTGGCTCGTAGAAAAAATATTGTTCCTAACTCGTGCGGAAAGTGTCTTTCCCGCATTCGTCAGCTGCTCGCATCGGCAGACAGCGTGCAGGAAAGTATCACTTTCCGCACTAGTTAGGAAAATAACTATTTTCTACTCGCATGCGCGATAGTTTACTTTTCCGCACGCAGTTGAGTGCGGAAAGTTGTACTTTTCCGCACTAGTGCGGAAAAATAAAAAAACCCCAAATGGCTGCTATTTTGCTTTAAATAACCTTGGTAACTATGGTTGGTATGGAAAAACGTAATAAGAACCAGTAAAACTACCATGATTTATAGTTGTAAGGAGTGGTGGCATTAGGTGCCTGGTATACCATCTTACTTATACCTGTAATGCATCTTTAATTTTAGTTTAGCAAAAAAGAGAGGATATCGATCTCAACATTTTTTAATTGAAAAGATTGATTTTTTTAATTATTGCTATGTGCGATAAAAGTAAGCAAACATCATTCATCGCGCAGCTGAGGCAATAAATACCAATATATTGACAGAGTTTTAGGACGACTTTTACTAACTATCAGTAAAACTTCAGTTTGAAGTTAAATTACCAGATATGACCTACATTGCATTGTTTACCTGACAGGTAAACAACGCCATGTCTGGTGTTTTAACTTCAAACTGAAGCTTTACTGATAGTTGTAAATGTCGTACTTACTCGTAGAAATAATATTGTTCCTAACACTTGCGGAAAGAATCTTTTCCGCACTCGACTTCATGGTCGAATTCCGCTACGCGTCGTTCGGCCAACTGCAGTCGCGTGAGGAAAAGTATCCCTTTCCGCACTTGTTAGGAAAATAACTATAGTGAGTTTGGATAATACTTTTTCTGAACTTATAATACCCTTATTTCAGTTTCAATTTGATCATTTATTTTTAATTTTATTGCAAAATCATCCATTTTTCTTTAATAGTGCAATTCTTTAGAACGTTAATACCCAACTAGAAAGCAGGCACGACTTTTAATTTTTGTACAATTAATATTAAGAAATTTCCCGCCAAAGATATTTTAAGGTCATAAAATCGGTCTCCATTGACTTTGCACTTTTACTGCACTGACAACGAGCGAGTGCAGCCCTCGTGCGACTCTAGTGCAGCACTAATTTTACCAATGGAATACGCTATTAGTTGCAAAATAAAGTTTTATAATATAGAAAATACACTTGATAATATGTATAAATAATAAATCGGCAACTAAATTTCAATGACACTTTTTGACAAATTTGTTTTAACAACAAGTAAATAAACGAACGCTATCGATGTTATACTGGGAAAATTCCATGGCATGGGTTGATGCCAAAAATAACTGAATGAATAATACAACAGTTGTTCAAAATGACATTTCCCAGACGTGACAATAAATAAATAGTCAGTTTTGAAGAAACATTTTAACACTCCGTGCCTCGGAAAACGGATCATTTGCGGACATACGTTTATATGGCAAAATGTCATTATTTTTTCATGCAGAATCAACCCTTGAAATTTGTCGCGCTAATTTACTAACACCCTGTATATCCATAAGTAATAATGTTTTATTTTCAAAACTACCTTTGGCTTGGTTTCGAGACTACAGGACAGAGGTAAACATGCACTGTTGCACATTTTTTTATTTTTTCGAAAAACTATAAGAGATACTTACTTCAATTTGGAATCTGGGAGCGAATTTTTCATTAAATTCTCTATAACTTCCCTCATCTAAGTCCTCGTGTCTATTAAGATAAACAAAATCTCCATCCATGCATCACTAATTTGGACCATACTGTAGACAATGCTAGAACGAAGTGCCCGTTTAGTTTGACGCATTTAAACCTGTAGTTTCTGATTAAGCGTGAAACGCAGCGCAAAAATCCTCTGTGATTTTCACGATCGCTTAACACTTAATGTATGAACTTCACTTTCAGGTTGAACCTAACTTTATAACTGCTCGAAAAAAATACAAGAGGTTGTCAAAATCAGTGGAAAATCTGGCGGATTTGCAACCCCCTGCAGGATACACAGAGGCGATGAAGGAAGTTTGGCAAAATAAACGTGACAGGGGTAGGTGTTGATGTTTGAAAGATTTTTTGTCACGTGACAAATCTTACTTGAATTTTAGAGCTAAACAGGAAAAAAAAAGTGGTAAAAGCTCCAGGGGCCTCAACAAGTTCGGCTAAGCGTATCAAGCCTACAAACAAACAGCCTCAGTTTCATGGCGAAGTGGTACGAGTCGAAGATAGTTCTCAATCGGATTAAGGTTTACAGTTGTTCCATAGTCTTACTTTTAACACGTTAACTACCGGCTAGTGGTAGTTAAAGTGGTTTTCATTCCTTTTATTCCTTTTCATTCATTCATTGCTTTTCAATAAAGTTTTTTTACAAAACATTTCGTATAAAGCATGTCCACTGTATGGAATATGCCTAACGTCCAGTTAATAAAACATTCTTTATTCTCGGAAATCCGAAACAAAACAATTGTGGATTTGGAAAATTTTTTGCCTCTTGCGTTTTTTTTTATCACCGTTTTGGGAAAATTGCAAAACTATCTAGACATGCACTTAATTTTACCACAGGAAGTGACTCTTCTTCATGGGTATGTGTAAATCGAAATAGGAATGAAAGCTGCTTAGGTATGTCTTAGGAAAAAATATGTGTATTTCTAGATACTTTTGCCAACTCCCAGAAATTTGCCACTGTTTTCTATCACCGTCACCGATATGAAAAAATGCAAGAAGTAAAAACGTTTTCAACCTGAATAGAGAATTCAGTTTTTTTAGGAGAAAGAGACCAGTGACGCGCGGGTGGTATCACTGGCTGGTAAAAGGGGGCCCAACCGCAAGTACAATTAGAGTTTGTAGATTCTCAATATCAGTTGGTATATGTAACAATGTAGATCATAAATATTTTTTTTATTTCAAATTTGAGTTAAATATCTCAAAAACTCCAAGAGGCATGAAGAAAAAATTGACAAAAAACTCCCTGTATCTCAGAGACTTATTAAAACAAATTAGGGCAAAGTTGCGTAATTAGAACGACTGTGACGTTTTGAAATTTTTTGAGGAAGAAAAACTATTATTCTTCGATGGACTGTGCACAGAAAAAATAAAAAAATTGCAGACAAAACTCAGTGACGTCTTGACTCGTTGCTGTCTATTTTCGCTGTCCATAAAACAGAGTTAAAATAGAACGTCAACTCGCGTGTTAAAAATATGGTTCGCATTACAGCGCCATCTCTCGGGAAAGAATAAAAGCTCAAAATTGAAGCTAGGGTCGAGAGATGGCGCGCTTAACTAAGCCTAAGTAGATTCCTAATAATTTTGTTAGTTCATTCATACGTCGCTAGATGGGAGAGAATTGTTAAATTTAAATATTTGCCGCCCTTGTTCAATACTCTCAAGTGCCAATTTACGAAAATCTCAAACCAGATGATATCTTAGTTTGCCAGGTTCCTACTTAGGGCACACGTTTAGTAAAGAGCATTCAATAATTTTATGTATTATCACCTAAAAGAATTATATGCTCGTTGGTGTTTAGTAAGTAGTTGCTTGACAAAAATGTCGAGTGACTTGAGATTTGTTCATAAATTCGCGCCAGTTAGTATTCAGTTAGAGGTGGCTTTAAACGGATTATATTTATTAAATTGAAGTAGACGGTAGGAAGTATATGGTAGGAAAATGCATTAAAACATCACCTATTACAAACCAATCTTCAATAAAATCAATAAATATTTTTTCTACAAACGTCAAATAATGACGCATTTTACGCTTTCATTAGACAAACGAAAACCTAACCATTTTTGAGGATCAGAATGTGAGTTTACTTTTCCGCGCGTTGCCCAGGACAGCAAGCGAAAAAGATTTTATCGCTTGCTGTCAACAGCAACTACCACCACTCAACCAATTATTTAAAACGTCATTGTCAGTTTGATTTAAATTTTCAGATTGTGACTTCAGCTATGCACAGTTGTGATTCACATTATTTGAAATTGATCGTTTGCACAAAAAACGTTGTATGCGTTACGAGCAAAAAGTAACTTTTTTGCTCTCGAGTGATTGCCGCTCTCCGCTTCGCGTCGAGCGGCAAACTTCACTTTCCGAGCAAAAAAGTTTTACTTTTCGCTCTTAATACATAAATAACTATTTCACAGGTACCTAAGTTTATGTGTTCAACATTTTGCCCTATGAGGGCTTTAAAGGCTATGGTGAATAAAATATTATTATAAAGATAATATTTCAAAAAATCAGTAATGTATTCCCAGCAATTGGTGTTTAGTGAACATACTGGAAAGTTATTATATACTTTTTGACGTTCCATTCTGAACATCCTCTGACTTCCGACAAGTTTCATCCACTTATCGAAACAAAGTCCGTATTTTTGTGGATTGGGAAATCGATGTTTCGGTTCAGGGCTTCCCCAACACGTAGAAACGCAACACCTAATCATAGACGGCATTTCGACAATCTGAAATATATAATCAGCTTATGTTGCTTCGCTTTGTACTTTATACAAAAGTTTTACTTTTACAATATAAAGAATATCGATATAACAATAGTCAATATACCGGGTGTTGCATCGTCGTGCGGGACATAGGAAATCCCATGTAAATTTTAAAAGAGTCTATTATTGGCTTCCCTAATTATTTTAGAGAAAAAATCTATTTAGATTTTTTGAAGAACATTAAAAACCACAACTAAATGGACAACTTCAGACATTTTTGATTAACCCGTTTGCGAGTTATTTCCAATAACTTTTTAAGTATTTGTTTTTTTTCATCGTCCTGTATTTAAGGACACCAGTAAGATTTAGCTATCAGACACTAAAAATTCATGAATGACAGCTTTATTTGACAGCCAATTCTTACCTTGACTGGTGTCGGTGAATACGGGGCGATAAGAAAGACAAAATATTAAAAATGTTACTGGCAAATAATTCGTAAACGGGTTGATCAAAAATGCTTGAAGTTATCCTATTGGTTGCGAATTTTTGGCGCTCTTTAAAAAAACTAAATACACTTTTTCGCCAAACTAATTAGGGAAGCCAATAATTCAAAATTATCAAAATTTACATGGGATTTCCTACGTCTCGCCCGACGATGCAACACCCGGTTTGTACTATGTGACAACTGCCGCTCCCAACAAGATTTGTCCTCCGCCAAATTATGTAGATACCTAATAAAATATGGAATATTATTAAGGACATTTTGTGCGCGAGTGATGCTAGCGGTACTTTATATTTATGTTCTTTATACTGTATACTTATTCGTACGAGATTGTGGAAAAAATTAACTTTATATACTAGGTAAGGCACCTTTTTTCTACTAGAAAAAAGCGTATAAGGTACCCAATGTGTGACGAATTCCGTCCGCGTATGAGCAAAACGTACTAACCCAGTAATAAGTAATTTATAGCTTACCTAAAATATTGTTAAACGCGGCACAACACCATGTCACTTTTTACCACTTTTATATACTTTATTTAACTTTATCGCCTTAAAAACCTACAATACTTCAAAAATTTCAAATTCCCAAGCTTCAAATTTAAAATTTTGACGGTTCGGTAGCCATTTTGAAGTTGGCCGTCGGGAATTGACGAAATTCATGTGGACGCAACCCAACAAACGCCGGCCGAGCGCCCTCTTACGTGTAGGAGTAAAAGCAAATTGCAAACCAAGTTGGGTAATAAGAGTGGATAGGGCCTGTCGCTGTCTATTATTACCTAAGTTGTCACGTTTCTCACCGTAACAAACCGGCCCCCTTGGAAGTACTCAAGTACTTGCAACCTAATTTAAAACTACTTTATACAAATTCCTATCAGTAACACCGCAATTCTTGAGTCCTAAACAAGTTGTCACAATAAACTGACTCGTTGAGCATAGTCAATTCTCAATAGGCAATGCATAAATCTTATGACTGCACGAGTAGTCATTCCATCCCGCACTCTGAGTGTAACCACTCGAACAACATCGCCTTTCACTAAGGTGCCTATTTTTAGGAAACTATTTTTTAGCACTTGAAGTTCCGTCAGGTACTCCTTCTGCCATCTGGACCAGTAATGTTGCCCCATGGTCTGGAACTTCTCCCATTTCCGCCACCGATTTTCTGGTACCTGCATTACATTCCATTCGGGAAGACTGGAAAGAGCTCTTCCAATTAGAAAGTGGCGTGGTGTCAGCGCCGCCAAATCTTCGGGATTGTCATTAATTGGACAAGGAGGACGGGCGAGTTTAGAATACCTTCAATTTGTGCCAAAATGGTACCAAACCCCTCGAAATTTAACACATTAAGGACTGAATTTTTTGAATATCAAATTTTAGTTTAAAAAGTCAATACCAGATGTCTTTGTGAACTTAAAAACCTAGGTAAAATAGTTTTATAATAAATAAAATTAGTAAAAAAAATATGATCAGTGCCATATATGGTATGCTAGTACCTTAGGGTGTAAATCCAATAAAACAATTTTATATATCAAAAAAGTATAATATAATTAACATTACTCGTTATTATACTACCAACATGAATAGCTTCTTACTTAGTGTGGTAGCTAGCAAAGCATGAAAACACAAAGACCCACGTTGCATTTTTTTACACTGAGTTCTGACAGCACTTGAAGGCGTATTTGAGCATATACAGACCGTCATGACAGTACATAAAGCCAAAATTGTTAAAATCCAGACGGTGCACGTAAAGGGCAAGCAACAAGCACACGGACCAACGAAACAAGAGTGTGTTTGTTGCTTGTCCTTTACGTGCACCGTCTGGATTTTAACAATTTTGGTTTTATGTACTGCCATGACGGTCTGTATATGCTTTGGTGACGTTCTTCACTGACTGAAAAAGCCCTGAGGACGACCTAAAAATAAAGGTCGAAACGTTGGCGATTTCGAGAAAGTGAAGTGACTATTTGTCCTACACCTGCGATCCAACACCTTTCTAGTTATCAAAACTGCAAGGCAATGGAGAACAGTTATTTTTAGTGCCAATTCGTTGCCCGTCATTCAGTACCACTTCTGCGGCCGCTTGAAGCTGTCTTCCAGAAAGGTTGTCTAGTAAACCGCCTGACTCACCTCCTAAATCTTCATCTGATTCGCTTCTATTCTCAGGTGATTCTATATACAGTGTGTCCCAAATTGGTCTTCCATGTATTGGGATCTCGGAAACTATAGGAGCTACGGAGTCGGTTAAATGAGAAAGTTCTAGACAATTATGTGAGTAATGTAATGACAAGAACGGGGTGGCTGTAACTAATCGGGTTTTTGAGAAATGTTGGGAAAACCAAAATGTTGCATTTTTAAAAACCTGTTATAATTTCTTTATTTTAAAAACTAATCGAAATTTGTGAACACATTTCTGAAGCAGCTTTTTGAGTGGAATACACCTCTAAAGGTAAAATTTCGATACAACGTTTCGGTTTTCTGGAACCATCATCAACTTCTGTTTTTCTTATGACGGCCATATTGGATTTTTACACTTGTTTACATGGGTCAAAAAATGCGTTTCAATAATGTATAACAACCCTAGTAAAATTTTATAGTATTTTAAAAAATCAAGAAAAATGTAGTTTTTACTAGTAGGCCATGGATTGAACTTGACAGTAATACGTGGTTATTATCGCGAATGCTTAAAAACAATATCACAATGGCTGTAGAGGTCATAGAGCAATATTTGCTGAATGCAGAGTTCTAAAAAATTAAATTAAAACAGCTGGAAATAACTTAAAGTGAGGGAAATTTTAACATGCTGGAATTTCATTTCCAAAAAAAAAATAATTGTTCAAATTTCTAAAACTGACTACGAAGGAAAATTTGCGGAACGAGGAACGACTTCAGCATGGTTTAAAACAATTCAAGTCTTGAAATCTATAAATTTATTGAATAAAAAAAAAATAAAATCTTAGTTCAAGGCCAAGCCCCTAAATGAGGAATACACGATAATGGCTCAACTGAAAAACAGAATGTTGCAATCGGATATAGAATTTCCGCCACCGAACGATAAATTGCGATTCGAAAATTATGCTTGCAAAGCATTTTAAAATCATTCAAAAGACACTCGAAGAAGGCTACCAAAATCGATCTTCTCAGAGTGGTTTAAATGTTATCGCGACCAATTTGAAGTGTTTAGATACCTTCAAAGTAATTTGGTTTGATGGAAGCGAGACTAACGTTGACGTATCCACATAAGTTACCTCATATTGTGTATTGGTATACATGGCTAATTCAAAAATTTTCAATTGAGAGTAATATTCCGTTATCGTGTATTCCTCATTTAGGTACTTGGCCTTGAAGAAAGAAAATCTTTTTTTAATTTAATAAATTTATAGACTTTTACACTTGAATTGTTTTAAACCATGCTGAAGTCGTTTCTCGTTCTGCATATTTTCCTTCGTAGTTAGTTTGAGAAAATTGAGCATTTCTGTTTTTTTGGAAATGAAATTCCAGTATGTTAAAATTTCCCTCACTTTAAGTAATTTCCAGCCGTTTCAATTTCATTTTTTAGAACTCGGCATTCAACAAATATTGCTCTGTGACCTCTACAGCCATTGTGATATTGTTTTTAAGCATTCGCGATAATAACCACATATTACGGTCAAGTCCAATCCATGGCTTACTAGTAAAATAGTAGATTATGTCACTAGGAGTAAAAGTGGGTCTTTTCGTGCTGAGCCCAGAGATTGACGGCCGAAGCGAAGCTGAGGCCTGCAACTGGGCGAAGCACAAAAAGACCTTTTACTCCGAGTAACATATACTATTTTTTTTTCAAGCATGCAAGAAATAAGAAATCTATTTAAAAGTGGTTCAGTTTTGCAATTTTCTCTCATCCTCTTTAAGCGGGTCTAGGTACTTACCCAATTGTGTATATTATTTGTAAAATACATAGAATATGTTAGAATGGTGATTTTCAATGTTCAATGGTTTTAATGTATTAAATAATAACCAATGATTATGGTAAACTAAGAATTTGTAGCATTATTTTCAATACTAAATTAATAAATGTCACATTGACAGATAAATATGATGACGCGCATGACATTTAACAGACGATTTCAGAATTCGAGAACCTATGCGATTTCGACTAATAACGGTTTCGGATGGTACTCTTGAGTGCTCTGAGAGTATTTCTGTCCTTTGTTTTTTCAACAAGAATGTAAAGATGGCAATACACTCAGATCGGTTTATCTGGTGTCATCTATTATTAAAATAATTTTGGTGAATGAAAATCGTTTATATATGCGCCACCATGACACTAGCGGTGACTTTTGACTTTACTTTTACTGCCTAGGACTTTTTTGCTACTTTTTTGGTCTCAGGATTTGAAAGCCCACTTTAGGTGTGCGCATGGAGAAAACAAATGACGTACTTTTAGTCCGCTTGAAAAAAAACTATATTTTTGTACATTTTTTAAAATGTTATAAAATCTTACTAGGGTTGTTATACATTATTGAAACGCATTTCTTGTCTCCTGTAAACAAGGGTAAAAATCCAATATGGCCGTCATAAGAAAAACAGAAGTTTACAGGTGTATTCTAGGGGTATTTACAGGTGTATTACACACAAAAAGTTGCTTCAGAAATGTTTTTACAAATTTCGATTATCTTTTAAAATAAAGGACTTAACACATTCTTAAAAAAACATAACAGTTTTTAAAAATGCACCATTTTGGTTTTTCCCAAAATTTCTCAAAAACCCGATTGATTACAGCCACCCCGTTCTTGTCATTACTTACTAACATAATTGTCTAAAACTTTTTCCATTTAACCGACTTCGTAGCTCCTATAGTTTCCGAGATACCAATACATGGAAGACCAATTTGGGACACACTGTAGACACGATCAATATTTTGATTTTCAAAATCTTGCGAAAATTCTTCTGTCTGCAGCATATCCGCAATATCTTGCACAGTCAAGCTGAAAGAGATGATTTATAACAGATTTTCACCTAACAATCACATTCGCTCTCACTCGCAATAAAGACGCAACTCACAATTATCTAGATATTATGTAAACGAGTTAGTAAAAAAAAACGTGATTATTTAATAAAAATATACAAAAGACAGCGCCTTACCTCTTATCAAAATTCATATTTACACATTTCACAAGTCACCCTTACAAAATGCAAATAGAAATAATTGCGGGCTCCGACAAGTGACTTAAGTATTATCAGACCGGAAAACATTCGGCTAGAGCTGATAGGTCCGAGAGGAAATGTTTTATACACCTATATTTGGCACCACCGCAAGCGTGCCATATATATCACGGTAGTACTTAATGGGTTAAAGACCTATCGCCAACTACTCGTTTTAAATGAAACTTAACGCTTTTGATTCCCGTTTCCCAAATTCCCCCAAAGCTAGGAGATCGAGCCGGGATGAAATGCCATTTTACACGCTCACTGATAAGTTGATTAGCAATATACCCGTCGTTACATTTAAAAAATTCATCGAGCTTACCCAGTTCATTGTTGGTTCCAACATAGTTCGAGCCATTATCTGAATACAGGGTGTCCGGGTTTTTTGTAGCAGGACTTACCAGCTTGTAGAAACAACGATTTTATGACAAAAACTATATGAGTTTAGAACGATGTATAGAAGCTTAGTTTTCGATTAAGGCAGCGTTAAAGTTACACGATTTTTATAATTTTTTCCTTCCAGCTCGTACAATTTTTGAGATATTTATTTAAAATTTAGAGTAAATGTTAGTTTTTAGGGTCTGCACAAATACACCTGACAAATGGTTGTGAAAATCTACAAGGTGTTATTTTTTCTGGAGTCAGGCCCCGTTTACCCGTTTTACCATCCTCAACTTTTTTGTAGTGCGCCAGTGATCATTCGTATCCAGAAATTTTAAATCCCTGTTCGATTCGAATGCTTTTATGCCTCTTGAATCGTTTTCGTATTTGTCGCCGTTCTCGAGATATTTGCAGGAGTATCATTCGTGCATGCGAATGTCCCATTCCATGGATTGTGTTTCTGAAAAAAACAGCGTCAAGTAGGTCATGGTTAATTGTTGATCCTGTTTTAAAGTTGTCAAAGTAATATGTGTGAGTCAGAATTTGTTGTTTCTTTTTAATTAGCCCGTTAAACTTTCCCTACAATGGCATTTAGAGATCCTGATGAATATCTCGGGACATGTTTGGCCGATTTTTGATTTTTGATCTGTGAAAGAAGTTACAGGGGTTTGTTAAAAAGTCCGTATTTTGTCCAAAAATCTGCCGAAATCACTAACTTTTATGTCTATAGAACGGATTTTTTATTAACACTCAGGGAAATCTAGCCTAAACTGATATAAAGTTAACATGCTTTTCAAGAAAAAATATGAATTTACAATCATACAGGGTGAAACAAAGGTCAATGCAAAATTCTTAAACTTAGCGGCTTTCTTACTTGCCTCCTGATGTTAAGAGTTACCTTAGAACTTGCATTTTTATAACATTGAGAGGTCCTAGTTCATATCTCGGGAAGTGTTTTTTTTTACTGAAATTATTAATACGTACGAGTATTTTATGTATTAATGTGTAGGCATAATGCCGTTCCGTTTTTCTAACCATGAATATGCAGACATGCATTATTTGTATGGATTTTGTGATGAAAACTCTGCTGGTGTTGCTCGAGAATACAGGAGAAGATGTCCTAACAGACGACAGCCTCATCCAAGCATTTTTGTCAAGGTACGCCAACAGTGGTGAAAGGTAAAGGACTGGAAATAAAACTTCCAATTTCTCGATATGCCGACGTTTCGGCTCTATGTTTAGCCTTCCTCAGGGCTAATCGAAGTTAGGAAGTCGCATCAGCGAAGTCATAAATCCACACTCCATAATACAAGTGAGTCGGTTCGAGTTGGTTGGCGTTGTTACAGTTTTTAATACGGTATTGAGGGAAAGTGAAGATTTGTGGGTGTTGACCATCTTTATTAACGTCATGTGCCACGATTACCTGTTTTCCCCGACTCACTTGTGTTATGGAGTGCGGATTTTTCACTTCGCTGACGCGACTTCCTGACTTCGATTAGCCCTGAGGAACGCTCAATATAGAGCCGAAACGTCGGCATATCGAGAAATTGGAAGCTTTATTTCCAGTCCTAAACCTGTTACCTTTCACAATTGACTTAGATAGGACGTGAATACTGTAGTTATGTACACCAACACTTTAGAAACTACGGTTTAAATCCTCTTCAAGCACGAATTGGTGAACAGATTCGTCAAAGACGCGGCAGGTTAGATGCAAGGATTTTTAATACTTTTGAAAGAAACCGCCGATTAAGTACAAGGCAAGCTTCGAGACGATTAAATATTTCTAAAACCCTCATATGGACTACTTTGAAACAAAATGGTCTGCATCCGTACCGTTTGCAGCCGGTACAGTGATTACAACATGGTGATGCTGAACGCCGAATGCAGTTTTGCCGTTGGCTAATAAATGCAGCAAGAGAAAATCTTGTTTTTCTTAAAACACTTTTTGGACCGATGAGTTGTATTTTACAAGTAGTAAATTTTCATAATCTTCACGTCTGGGAAGACGAGAACCCACATCTAATTCGATCGAGAAATTTTCAATACGAATTTAGTGTAAACGTTTGGATGGGAGTATTTGGCGATATTTTGTTGGGACCTTACATCTTGCCAAATAGACTGAATGGTCGATTGTTTTTGGAATTTTTAAACGCCGAACATGACACAATGCTGGAAGATGTGCCTCTACAACAAAGACTAGACTCGTTTTTTCAATTAGATGGATGTCGTGCACATTACTTTTTAGAGGTGAGGAACTGGCTTAATACAGAATATCCACAGAGATGGGTGGGTGGTGGAGGTCCAGTTGCGTGGCCTCCCCGATCGCCTGATCTGACCCCGCTTGATTTTTTTGTTAGGGGGTTTATGAAGGAAAATGTCTACTCCAATCTTGTTAATTCTCAAGAAGAACTGATACGACGAATACGAAATGCGGCTCGGAGAATAACACCATAACATTTGAGAGACGTCCGGCAGTCTTTGTTGCGACGCTATAATCTATGTGTTGTTCATAACGGCGGGCATTTCGAGCAGTTTCTTTAAAGTTTTGTTTATTGAATACGATTACTCACTCATTATTTTGTTAATATTATTAATTTATGATAATTTAATATTAAATGCAAAGTAGTGTAATATTACCTATAAACTTTGAATGATTTAAAGTTCAGTCTTAAAATGAGTAGCAAGTTCTACTAGAACATATTAGATTGCTTGGACACCTTTCCATTATTCGGAGATGTAAATGTAAGGTCCTTAAGTACAGGCAATTGGAAAGTTGCGTCCAAAGTAGCAAAGTTTAATACTCCTGCAAATATCTCGAAAACGGCGACAAATACGAAAACGATTCAAGAGGCATAAAAGCATTCAAATTGAACAGGGATTTAAAATTTCTGGAAACGAATGATCAGTGGCGCACTACAAAACAATGCGGAATGGTAAAACGGGGCCTGACTCCACAAAAAATAACACCCTGTAGATTGTCACAACCATTTGTCAGGTGTATTTGTGTAGACCCTAAAAACCAACATTCACTCTAAATTTGAAATAAATATCTCAAAAATTGTACGAGCTGGAAGGAAACAATTATAAAAATCGTGTAACTTTAACGCCCTGTATATCGAAAACTAAGCTTCTATACATATAAGTTTATATGAACTTTTTTGTCATAAAATCGTTGTTTCTACAAGCTGGTAAAGTCCTGCTACAAAAAACCCGGACACCCTGTATACATTAGCCGGTCTTCCGCGCCGACTAACAAATCGCCTAAAAGCCGCAAGAAATGCATTGGTGGGTGCATTTCTTGGCGCACACAAACAATCACACATATGCCTTTATCAATTTTAGATTTCGTGTCATTCTATATTCTATCTTTAAGCAGAAACGGACCTCCAAAATGTGTCCCAACATTCAAAAATATGGAGTGAGCGTTCACCCTTACCTCTGGTAAGTCACCCATTAGGTAAGTGTTCTTTCCAGGATTTGCTCGGAACATTTATTGCATTTTCTTACAACGCCCTTACAAACTTTATGACTTGACAATGGCCAAAACCGCTCCCGATTTGAATAAAGCAAACACTGAACGCCGCAATGCAATAGCCTTTCATGTTCCTGTACTATAATACGTTCCGTTAATTTGTGAGATTGAGGCAAAATTATAGCACGCCTTTGCTGAAAAGGCTGATTTTTTGTGAAACTTTTACGGCTATCTTTCCCGCACGTCGCCCATAGCAGCGTAAAAAAAGTTACTCGTTGCCATAGGACACGTGAAAAATAGTTATTTTCCTAACTAGTGCGGAAGGTGATACTTTCCCGCACGCTGTCTGCCGATGCAGACGAGTGCGCGAAAGACACTTTCCGCACGAGTTAGGAACAATATTTTTTCTACGAGCCAATTCATTGTAACATATACAAGGAATAAACATACAATACATAAACAACTTTATCTTTGTCAACAGTATGACAGCTGAATTAATCAGCAATCAATTGGTTGTTATGACAAAAACTTGGTGTGATTGTTGGCGTGACGTAATGTTTCAGGCATGAACTGGTGACATTGGAATAAAAAGTACGTATATTATGGGTAAATTTTGTATCAAAAATCAATAAAATCAAGCACAATAGTTCCTTAAACCAGATAAAAATGTTTGGCACGGCTGTAAGGCAGATGCACCTACCTAGATAGACAGACTATAAAGTCTAAATTATAGTATAAATCAGTCATTCTTTAAATATTTACTTTCCCGCACGCCAAATTTACTTTCACGCACGCCGTGAGGGAATGCAAAGCTTTCGAAAACAAAATGCGTGCGGGAAAGTGACATAATAAGCACGCTCGTAGAAAAAAGTCTTTCGCGCACGCCATCAATACAGGGGTAGCAGAAAAGAACTGTGAAGCTTAATCGTTTATAAAATCGGTAAAAATATCCCATATTAGTGGCAGGTGGACTTTTATACGGTTGTAGAAAAAATGTTGTTCCTAATTCTTGCGCAAAGTGTCTTTTGCGCACTTGACTGCTGCCCGAACCCTCTCTTGTTGGGAAAATAACTATTTTATAATTGCACTATCTTGTGGAAACTTGTCACTGTTTTCCTTGGCCAATAGTTGGAAACATTTCACTGCTAAGTAGGAACTGAAACAGGAGTGAAATCCGTATGTTACGGTATTCAATGGTTCATGGTTTGTACACTTCCTTCAGAATTGTCTCGGCAAAATATTTTTTTAAATGTCCTGTCGTATTTATGTATAAGTGTTTATCGATAAATTTTCGACACGTCCCCCGTTAATATATACTGATGTAGATGAAATCTCAACAAAATTCCAAACAGTTCATCTTGCAACGGAGGCCCTACAAATTGCGTTTCATTTAACGATACTGCAGTGTCAGACTTAGCCGATGCATCAAAAACGACTCGACATTTGGTTGTCAGACTATCGCCCTATAATCACTGCATAATGAGTATTCTTTCTTTAAATTTGGATTGTTATTCAATCTTTTCCAACGAGGCAAATCGATTTAAAGCCATTTCATGGTCAGAATTTTGAGCATTTAGTGGGGCACTAAAAACTTTCCTTTTTTAAATCGGTAGTTTTTAGGGCCACAACTGACATAATAAAAAGAAAATATAGTTAATAAAATAAAAATTTAAGGGATTTCCGAATGAAATTTTCGTTGATCGATATTTTAGGTTACGAACAGGATATCGAGGTTTTCGCGAGCTTATTTAAGCATCATTTAGCTACTTTTTCTTAAAAAAAAAAGTCTCACCAATACATTTAATTCTTTTGCGAAAATTAACCATTCCTGTCGGAATAAGACAAGACTATAAATAATATAGCATTAGTCACACAAGAACGTCTCTTTTCCATGTGCCGAAGTTTGCTACAATTGGCTTATTACGGAATCCTTTGAATACCCCCCCCCCCCCCCCCCCCCCAATACTTTATTTTTAGAGATATATCAAAATGTGTCAAACAAGATGATCCTCGACTTTAAATATCAGGAACTTTTTTATTATGTTAATATAGGGGAACTCATAGAAACAAAACTTTTTTATATTCAAAATTGCAGTTAGGCCTCCTAGTGGCCATTTCAGAAACTTAAAAATATTTTCCAGATTTTTCTCTTGACCGTTTTAGCAACAACTTTTTTGTCGCCAGCCTCTACGATGGATAGTTTCACAGATAAAGTACCTCGCATTCTTAGTTGGCCAGCCTGTATATGCTTAGATGCAGATTACAGACCTACAAACCAGGTTACGGCAAAACCATACATTTTTTTTTATTATATATGCTATTTCTAATTTGATCTTTGGGTTCCTAAAAGGTGTGAGGGCGATATTTTAAATCCTTTCATTTTTTCATCAGAGCGACGAAGCGCGCAGGAAACATCTTTCGCACTTTTGCTCCGATTTGTTAAAATCAGTTCCATTCCGATTCATTCATCAATTCTTTCAATTTAGGTTCAAAACCATTTCTAACATTGAAAACGTAACATTGAGCATGAATAGTCACGGTTCGCCCCTACTTTTCAAATAAGTCACAATCATCTAAAAGTTTGAAATCGCACACCAGACGGCCACTTTCGGAAAGTGACGAGGTTTCTCGTGATGTAGTTTTGGATTATTTTCAGCCCAAAACCGAAAATTTCGTTTATTCACCGCACCACAGAGATGAAAGTGGGCGTCGTCACTCCTGGAAAAAGTCGACCTTGCAGGATTCTATTTCAACATTTACATCACATCTGTCGATGATGATTAGCAATTTCTACCGTTTTATAACTTCTACTTGTATCATAGTAATGTGATGATTAGCATTTTTGACAGGTTATTCTATACTACATCTGCTTTTACTCACAGCTTCATCTTCGAGATGATCAATAGTGTCTCTGTAAAATTATTTTCTGTGGTTTTCAGAACTAGTCTGATTGCAGATAGAATACTGAACAATGCGTTGTGTTGTTATTTTATTTAATACATGAAACTGTTCAAAAATGAAATTTTTAGTATTACGTATCCATTGTTTAAGACTGATAAATGAGTAAAACCAGTAAAAGATAAATGTATGTTTTATCTTAAGGAATAAATGTACAAAAATAAATTGTTTTTTTAAATAATTAACCACTCAGACTTTTTGTCTTTTTGCTATCCTTCCTTCTTTCTTCCCAGTTTGATCCTTCTGAAACTTCTTCAAATCGGCGCAGAATAATACCTACAACAGAAAAACTGGCAATTTCAAAGAATAAAGCTTTAGTCAGTACAGAGACTCACTGTATGAGCCCATCCTGCTAATGGACCATACAACTCTCGAAAATGATCTCCAATTTCTTTATATATTTTTTCCGTAACTGTCTTCTGTTTGGCTAATTTGGGTAAGTACCACCTAGTAGCTATTTGATAAATGTGCGTGTCCACAGGGATGGCTTGCAAGTGGCCCAGTGACATCAAGCAGATACAATCAGCCACCTAATACATTGAATATGCACAATGTTTTATCATAAAATTGAAATATGGTGAGTGTCTCGACCGGAGAATTTACAAAGAAGCAAGTTTCTCGGGTAATCGGTACTGACCGATTACCCAAGAAACTTGCTTCTTTATAAAATTGATGATTGGTCAGTCGCACACTTTCGTAGCAAAGTCGGAAACTGAAAGGCGTACATTGTTGCCGCATCGAAGATTCAACTGCAATTTTAAAAATTGCTCAGGCCTCCCAACCCGGTGTGCATTTTACCCTAAGAGTTCGCTCAGTCCGCTTTTTGGAAGTAAGAATCAAATAATATAGGGCACATGCATAAAAATTATTAATTATTAAATGAGTTTATTAATTGTTATGGTTTTTTTGGTACGATTAGATACATAATTGAATTACTTTACTCTAAAAATAAGCAAGTAAGTTACGTATTCTTCGTAGAAACAATAATGATTTCAATATCGGGACGACTATGGTCATTTAGTAATGTAAAGAAAAAAAACTGACAGTAGTAAGACCCTCATCAGAAAATACTTAGTAATATCTTGAGCGTGGATAATTTACTTTTTTTTAAACCCCCTAAACCGAACTGCTGGATAAATCCAAAGCATAACCAAAATATCCATAACATAAATCATGTAAATATTTTATACTAAAAAAAGTTTCTAAAATTAACTAAAAATTGATTAATACTGTGAATTTTAGGAGGAACTAAAATATGCACTAATATCCTGGGTGTTTTATTGAAAAAAACGAAAATAGCTCTGCTCCGATTCTGCGTAGCACCAGAAGTACCAGCAGTGGACTAAGCAGTGGACCAGCAGACACTAATATTAGGAAAAATTAAATGTAACATAAATTTCAGTATCGGTAATATAAGTACACTGTAATTACATTAAAATTGACAAAAAATAAATAAAAATAACAAAATATATACGCAAAACATATATACAGTCGTTAGTATAAAACTAAATCTTCTGCATCAGGTTCCTATAACTTGTCAATATCGCAATTTACAGACTTTTTAATATTTTCAATTTACGACTAGAGCTTTGGGTTTTGTCGATGTCGGAACGCCATTACACTCTTTAAATATCTTAGCGATAATCATTTTCTTAACTAAAAATTGTATATGGTTTTTACATGATTCGCTTTTTAATAATTTACTTGCATTATTGGTCTTCTTAAACATGTTATATGCAATATATTTTACTATGTTATTAACATGTGGTGTTTTATTAAGTAACTCATTAATTATTTTTAATGAATTTTCTACTACATTAACTAATTTAGTAGTTGGTCGTATTTCACAAGTTTCCTATTTTGTAGGTCTTTTGTACTATAAGAAGGTCTTGTTGTTCATTAATAGTTCCGTCCCTAACAAGCATTGACTCACAGTTAACACATTTGTATTTGTCCAAACACGTTTTTGCAACATATCCAGCAAAATAATCGAAAAACTTGTAAATGGCTTTTCATCTTCACTTTCTGATAAAGAAATAGTATTAGTTAGGTTAGTCGGAGGGGATTGCGTTTCTTGAAGCAGCGGATATAAATTTCTATCTTCATCTAATTCACAGTTTGATTGTTCTGTCGTTGTTGTTAAATTTATTATTGCGGAGAGCCTAAAAGTTGTTAAGAAAGTTCTCACTGTTGGATTGGGATTATAACCGCCTCTCTGTCTATAAGTAGCAAATGTGTTTTCAATAATGTCTTGATTTAGTCGATTCGTTAATAAATATTTGAAACCTTGATTTTTTTGGTGATATAGTGAAATTATTGCCAGCAATGTACGATCCAACCATGTCCTTTAGGAGTTATTTTGTATGTAAATTTTAGCTTCCTTTTGGCTATTCGAATAGTATTTTCAATTTATGATCGTTCATCTGACGCAGTTATACGGATTCTTTGTATATAATGTTTTGCTATTAAGGCAATCAAATAAATCGTTCATTAGTTCAATAAAATTTGCTGTATTATTGGTTGTTTCACTCTTTAACTCTCCTGTACCAACGCAAGTTCTAACGGAAGCGGCAACTGACCTGCTAAAGATTTGCAGTGCAAGTGAACATTTCATTTTCTGGAACGGCCCAGGGTCTAAGGCAGGGTTTACCAAACTTCTTTATTCTTAATTCCTTGTTTCTAATTCTTATTTGCTAATTCTTAAGGAGTTAAAACCATGTTATTCAATGGCACTGTTTATACAAGTTCCTAATTCTTAATTCTTAATTTTTGTTCCTAACGCTTAACCTTAAAAGTTCAGATATTTTAACTTTTAGCAATTAAGCATTAAGAATTAAGAAAAATTCATTGCGCATGCCCAATAGATGGCCTAGGGCCTAGGGTATGACATAACCTCAAATTTGTGTTTTTGTTTAATTATTTTAAATCCCAATTAATAATTGATTGTGTTAGTATCATAAAATATATTTTTACAAAAGAAAATCATGGATATACAAGAACCAGAGGAATGTTAACTGTCAAAAGTGTCGGTTGCAAATCCTTAATTTTTTAAGAATTAGGAAATTGTGTAAACCACATTATGAAATAGGAATTAAAAATACGTATTAGAAATTAACAATTAAGAATAAAGAATTAGCAATTAAGAATAAAGAAGTTGGGTAAACCCTGCCTAAATGATGGGGAGTAATTTTCATCAAGCTTCGTCCAATTTTGCTTCTGCTGTCAATTTTATAAATTTTGCGAATGCCATTAAACGAAACTCTTTTTACGCCAATCGTGTTTTAGCCAATTGTTTCTCCTGTTCTTATATAGATGTGGAACGTCAAATATTGAAAAAACTGACTTTTCGTTCAATGATATATATAGTTTGCTTTCGGAAACACCAAGATTTTTTAGAGCAGCCTGATTATTTATTCCTTCCTCACAAGTAATTGCACGTACTTGAAAACTCATTGAAATCGCTTCATCAATTGCAGTTAAAAGGATTTCATGCTTCATGGGTCACGAGGTAACAAAATACGCAAATGGCATTTTCCAGGATGTGTAAAGTCCTCTTAGCATGAAAACCATCACCTGACTTCCTAATTGTACAGTACGACCGAGACTTTCCATATCTTCGTAGCCTTCAATCCCATCCAACAGTTTTGAGTAGTCTAAATTTTTCTTAATTTTCATTTCATCAAAAACCACAATGCACTCTTTGGTAGCGTTATTCATTGCTCCAAACTTCAACTTTAAATTATTGAGAAATTTTAAGATGAACCCAGGCTTAAATTTGGAATCACCGATCCAATTTCTAATTGTTGTTAAACCAGGCAAAACAATTTTCTGTCTAAACCTCAAAAACTTGTAAGCTGCTGGAGATTTATAATAGCTATTTATGTAACCAGTTACGAAAAGTCCGATTTTGTGTAACGGATGAATGTTTCATCAATGTCAATTTGAATGAGATACACAAAAAATGCTTTTTTAATTTTGACATATAAAGTGGCACTTTTCAGTACTGATGACAGTGACGTAACGTCCTACTTTTCGTAACTAGTTACGAAAAGTAAAATCTTTCGTAACTAGTAATGAAAAGTTCGTTTGACGACCAGTTGCAGGTTTCGGTTGTGGCCCACCGTTGCTACAGTTTTACGGTATTAAGTAGATACAAATTGGTTTAAAAGTAAATATTGAAGTTTAATAATAATAACTCTCTCTCTCTCTCTAAGTAGGTATTTGTAGTCAAAATTAGAAAAAATCTTGTATGAAACACGTGACGAAAGCCTTTTTTTGTGTATCTCATTCAAATTCATTCATTCGTTACACAAAATCGGACTTTTCGTAACTGGTTACATAAATAGATGTTTCGTCACGTGTTTCATACAAGATTTTTTTTCTAATTGTGACTACAAATACCTACTTAGAGAGACATATTAATATTAAACTTCAATATTTACTTTTAAACCACTTTGTATTTACGTAATACTGTAAAACTGTAGCAACGGTGTGCCACATCCGAAACCTGCAACTAGTGATGAAACGAACTTTTCATCTCCAGTTACGAAAGATTTAAATTTTCGTAACTTTTAAGTTTACCTACATATTGTCTAGCCCATTGATAGCAACGCCGACGCTAGACTCAACGACGAGTTCCGACCGAACATCTGCGAAAATACGTACATCGGCAACATTGGGGTAGTACAGTCACCAGGAACGATGGTTTTTAGATTTGGACGTTCACTTTCTCTGGCGATAGGGAGTATGCGTCCAAATTAGTGCAACACGGTTTACTATTAGGCGGTATGTCTATGTAGAAGTGTCTTTGGGCGATGTGAAAGATAGGGTGGAAGCGGTAAAGAGAAACCAAGCGAGAGCACGGGCATGGTGCGTCCTAGTCACCCTCGACGTGAAAAACGCTTTTGTCCACGACCACTTAATAATATACTGATATTCAGCTTGTTCACAATAGTTAAATAGGGCTCATATAGCGTCAGAGGGATATATGAGTTGAAACAGCGGGAATAATATCATTATTCCCGCTCGCCATTTAAGTTATACATGTTGCCTTGGCAACCAGTAGGAGTAGGCAACAATGCAATATCAAATTCCGCAGCGTAAAAAATGCACTGGTGGCAGCGGTTTTGCCGTCAAACGCGAGTGTCACTTTGACATTTCAATAATTTTATTTGCACTACCTATAGATTTTATAATTTGTAATTATTAGACAATGGCCGTGGACAAAGTATAGTATTATACTCGTTTTTATGGCCATTATTCCCACGGGAGACTTGCGCCCCTCGCCTGCGGCTCGTGACGCAAACGTCCCCCTAAGGGAATAATGGCTATCATAAAAAGCTTGTTTAATAATATACAATGTTACTGTTTCACGGGTGATAATCATGAGAGAGCTCCACAGAAGGATATCTGGCTACTTCATGAACATACTCATAGACTACTTCGAACGTCGTCGCGTTATAGTAGATGAAAACTATGATTTTAGCATGTCTGCGGGGGTACCACAAGGATCAGTCCTGGGACCTGCTCTATGGAATTTACAGTATGATGACATTATTAGGGAAATATGTACAGAAAAATTATACAAGGAAAAATAATGGGCAGGAGGAGTCGAGGAAGAAGAAGAACATCTTGACTGAGGAATCTGAGACAGTGGTTTGGCCAGACCTCGGAATCGCTCTTTCGATCTGCTGCTAACAAAGTCATTATAGCCAACATGATCGCTAACATTTGTTAAACAGATATACCGCAACAAGATGTACTGATAACGTAGAAATAGTGGCTTACGCTGACGACATTGCTCTTATAGTAAATGCAGAAACACCTCGTAGAAGAAACAAATCGAGCAATTGAACAGACTATTGGGGTGCTCCATACAAAATCATTAAAACTGGTTCCGGAAAAACCAAACCAGCTTAGCTTTTGTTTAGCAGCAGAAGGGACAGGACCGGCATAAGTTTTAAGGTTGGGGAATCCACAATATACCTAAGTAAAGCCGTAAAATATAAAACCGGGAAAATATTAGATTAGCCGAACAGGCCAAAATCACAGCTCAGAATTACACCGACAGACTAAGCATTCTATGAAGTATTATGCCAGACCTTGATGGCCCAAAAAGCACAAAAACGAACCTACTTTATGGAGTAGTGCAGTCAATCACGCTATAGCATCCCCAATATGGAATTACTGCAGTTAAAACACACTGATGGCGGCACAAAGGAAAGCATTGCTTCGAATGATCTCCGGATACTCGACGATCTTGACGGAAGCAAGGTTATAGCGGTTATTCCACCCATTGACTTACTCATTGAGGAAAGGACACACGAGCACAGAACAGGACGCACAAAATCTGAAATAAGGAAAGAAACGTTCCACAAATGGGAAGCTGAACAAGTTAAGGGACAATGGACAAAAAAACTGATTCCATACCTACGAAAGTGGGTCAGCTGCAAACACAGAAAGTTAACTAAACTGCTCAACTTAAAGTTCGGCACAAACAATTTTTCGTGTCATTTTCAATCAAATGAACTGTTTTAAATACAATTTGCACGGTCTGAAACCTCATTTGCTCTAGATTAAGGAAGCGGATAATTTTGAAAAAAAAACGACAATATCTTTATTATATGAGTATGAGTGAAACAAAGTGATGCAAAAATTTCAAAATTTTGATGTTCTGCCATTTCGCAATAAGCTCTTTTTTCCTTATCTATAAGCCAACATCCATATCTCGGAACCTTTTCGCCAGATTTTTTATTAAAACACTCTGAATTTTTATACAGAGCGAAACGTAAAATGTGTGAAATTCTTGTTGCTGATATTTTTAAATCGTCATAGTTCGGAAAAGAGGTAAAGAATCTTACTGTGCTTCCCTCATTTGTTGACATATTGTGTGCGGATTGTTACTCACTAAAAAAATTTAAAAATAAGTGCCTTTTTTTCTAGTATACTGCATCCTACATCATATTCAAAAAATATGATGCCATTATTGTTGATACTCGTGACTTACAATAGCAATATTAAATAAATTAACCTTTCTAAAGGTAAAGCGAAATTGAGTGATGCCGTCGCAGATAGCCAACATCAATATCTCTAGATAATTTTGTCATTTTTTTGTTTTTAAGGTATTAGAACTTATACAGAGAGAATCAAAATATTCTTAAAAATTTCGTTAGTATTTTTTTTAAATCGTCGTAATTCGCGGACAAGTTGACGGATTATTATTTTTATTCTTTGGATCGACAGCATTATCTACAAATTGTTTCTCAACAAGGGAGTTTTGCAAAAGTGATTACTGAATTACAGGTAAAGTCTTAATTTTACAACTTGGACCCTTCATCTTTTTTTTCTTGCTTTGTTTAGCATATGTAAAATGGATGAAAGAAAAAAAAATAATTAAGGGCAGGTCTCAAATAAATTTCCGTACCTTTTACCTGATCGATTATGGTCAAAAGATAGAATACGTCAAACATATTTGTCAAAAGTTTTCACTCAAAAACATTGAAAACCATACTGTCAATATGGCTCCAAAACGTTACAATCAGCAAGCACAGTTATTAATTCTAAATGTTTTGGCCTTCTTTGAGATGGAGAAGATTCAAGTAACAAATGGTGTTTCAATCGATTGTGGGAACGTGTTACAATGATCCTCAAATGCGTTGAAAATTGGGAAAACTACGTTGACACGAATGAAAAAACGTGGTGTTGATATGGGCATGCAAGGATTATTTGGCTAACAAGTCTATGAAGCAAAAAGTAAATAAAATCAAAATAACCGATTTTATGAAGAACAAAATTCGAGACATTATTTCCCGTTTTTTGCAAGAAATGAATATGTAACCATTGCAAACCTTCGAAGACAACTCCTTGAAGAACTAAGTGGATTCTTCACTTATTCTATTTCGGCCTTTACTCAGTGGTGGCATAGTATAGGGTTAAAATGGAAAAAATCTAATAACCGAAAATACCTAATGGAATTGCCCGATATTCAATTTTAAAGAATGCAATTTCTGCGGGAATGCATTAAAAATCAAGAATCTTCGGCTTCTGACAAATTTACCCCAGTGTTTGTAGATGAAACGTGGATTTTTAGCAAGGGAAGCTTACGGATGGTACATTAGAAACATGCTCCAAAAAGTCTTTTGATGGTTTGTGGTTAATGTTTCTTTTATGTATTTATTAATATCTAAAAAAAATTATATTTAGGGTGTCGTTATACAGTGGTGAACGCTGGCAATGAACACGACTTTATCAAAGGCGCCAATTTGATGTTTAAAAGTGGTTCCAAGAAGGGTGATTACCATGATTCTATGAACAGAGTCAATTTCGAAAAATGGTTTAAAACCCAGTTAGTTCCAAACTTACCTCCAACATCCAAGATCCTTAATTATTATGGATAACGCTTCCTACCACTCCGGCCTTTATGAGGAAATTCCAAACATATCCTGACCAAAATATAAGCTAATTGAATGGCTGAATTTCAAAAAATTCGATTTTCCCGAACAAGCTACGAAAGACGAAATTTGGGCTATGGTTGCCGCTAAATCGTTACCTGAAAAGAAATTTGAATTGGACGAGTATGTGAAACCTTTTGGACATAAAATACTACTTTTACCACCTTACCATTGTCAGTATAACGCTATAGAAATGGTATGGTCACAATGTAAAAGGATTTATAATCAACAAATTGAACATTCAAGAGGGACTGTAGAGGAAGTGCTGGTTACGTGGAGCAATGTTGTAGGACAAGTCACAGAGGACAATTGGAAAAAATATGTTGAGCATGTGAACAAAGTCATCAAAGAAGAATGGGAAGCAATCAAAACTATTGACTGCTCGAATGTTGCTCAACCAGACGACCATTCCGATGATTCCGATTCCAAGTTTGATACTGCGGAGGATGGCTCGGAGGAAGAAAAGATTTAGTAGAGAGTATTTTACTTGCCTACCTTAGTATCTACTTGCAATCTCAATTATTTCCTTCTCAATTTTTTTACTTTCTAATTTAATAACTGATTCGTCAAAAACTTACAAAATTATGTTCATTGCAAACATAACTTACATATGTCTCCAATTTTGTTCTTCATAAAAGCGGTTATTTTAGTTTTATTTAATGTTTGCTTCATAGCCTTGTTATCCAAATAGGTATTCTGTCCGTTTTAATACCACGTTTTTTAATTCGTTTCGATGTAGCTTTTTCCCAATTTTCAAAGCAGTTCGGGCTATTTGTTAATCACGTTGTCACAACCGACCCCATTTGTTGCCTGAATCTTCTCCACGTCTAAGGACCTAATTGAATTAGTTTGTAAAAGATATATGACTATAACTTTAGTTTAAATATCAATATAAATCATTTTATTTAAATATAAATAGAGAGTTAGTTACCTACTCAGATTAACTTCATAATTCAGGTTAATATAACATTTCCGACAATAAAACCGATAGAGTTGGCTGAGCTGAGCTGAGTTTATTATAGTCAGAATTTAGTACTGTAAGTTAAGTAAAGGTGCACGTATACTTTTACTTAATTAATTAGCAAAGAATGTTCCTCGATTCAAGAGGAAATTAGCAAACTCATGCGTTATCCGCATGACCTCAAAAGATGGTTTATTAAATTATTACATTATGATCATCCATTATGATAATTTTGATCATCCATAATTGAAATTATGAAAAACACTAAAAAGTTGCAGTCCTCTTTTTTCTTTTTCAATTTACTTTCTTACATAGGTACTTTTCATATATAATTCTAATAGAATATCTTACCCATCCTAAAGTTTGTACACCTATCTAAAAGACTACTTTTTTAAATGAAAGAGCAAAAGGTTCAAAGTTTTTATTTCGATTTTTAGAATTGACAAAAAAATAGGTATTTGCGTCGCAAATTTAATAGTTGATTGCGTTTGCGGCCTTATATTTGGCAACTTTCGTCTGATGTTGGTTATGTTATTATAATATGTATGTTAAACTCTGCGACGTACGTAATTTTTACATCTTTTGACGTCAGGCCCAAGTTGTAAAATTAAGTCTTTACAGACTTGACAAAATTAGTATAAGGGGTGAATCATAATGGGTGGTCGAAAATGAAATCTCATATTCTTTGATCGATTTTAAGGGTGTTCTGTCATACAATTATGTCACCTATCGAGCTTCGTTAAAAAGTTACAGGGTGTTGAAATTAGAATTTCAAAATGCATATGTATTGATTATTCCGAAAGCGTAAGAGATTGTACGTGTTTCACGATTCAACGTGATTTTGTACGTTTTGACTGCTATGAAAGGCGCATATTTCGCAATAAAAAATTATTTTTATTTCCGCCAGTGGCGCGCTTACCAGCAAGACAATTTACATTATTTGAAAGAAAAGTAGCATGTCACTGATTTTTTACAAATAAAACTTCGTTTTTTAATACCCATTCTACTGTAAAGAAAAGAGCCCTCTTTGGTTTTTTTAGTACGACGCAACGTTTTCGAGTAAATATATAAAAACCATCGTAATGTATGTTAGTAAGACGCGAATAATTTCATTTTGATGAAAAATCTAAAATATTCGATTATTTATGGCTTAAATTATGTTGCAAACCAATAGTATTTTAATGGGCATTCAAAATCTAAATTTAATTTTTCTAAAAACCAGTGACATCCCACTTTTTTTCAAATAATATATGTCGACGTGCTGTTAAGCGCGCCACTGGCGGAGATAAAAATAATTATTTATTGCAAAAAGTGCGCCTTATTTAACAGTCAAAACGTACAAAATTTCAATAAAATATCTCTTACGCTTTCGGAATAATCAATACATATGCATTTTGAAATTCTAATTTAAACACCCTGTAACTTTTTAACGAAGCTCGATAGGTAACACAATTGTATAACAGAACACCCTTAAAATAGACCAAAGTATAGGAGATTTTATTTTTGATCACCCATTATGATTCACCCCATATACTTTTTATTATATTTTGTCAAGTCCGTACCTGTAATTCAGTAATCACTTTTGCAAAACTCCCTTGTAGAGAAACAATTTGTAGATGATGCTGTCGATCCAAAAAATAAAAATAATAGTCCGTCAACTTGTCTGCGAATTACGATAAAAAAAAACACTAATAAAATTTTTAAGAATATTTTGATTCCCTCTGTATAAGTTCTAATACCTTTAAACCTTAAAAACAAAAAATGACAAAAATATCTAGAGATATTGATGTTGGCTATCTGCGACGGCATCACTCAATTTCCCTTTACCTCTAGAAAAATTACTTTATTTAATATTGCTATTATAAGTCACGAGTATCAACAACTTATACAAGAAAAAACGGCACTTACTTTTAAATTTTTTGAATGAGTAACAATCCACATACAATATGTCAACAAATGAGGGAAAACACAGAAAGATTCTTTGCCGCTTTTTCGAACTACGACGATTTAAAAATATCAGCAACAAGAATTTCACACATTTTACGTTTCACTCTGTATAAAAATTCAGAGTGCTTTAATAAAAAATCTGGCAAAAAGGTACCGAGATATGGATATTGGTTTACTCCTGACCTGAAAACGATAAGGAAAAAAGAGCTTATTGTGAAATGGCAGAACATCAAAATTTTGAAATTTTTGCATCACTTTGTTTTACACCCTATATAATAAAGAGTGTCGGTTTTTTTTTTCAAAATTATCCGCTTCCTTAATCTAGATGAAATGAGGTTTCAGACCGTGCAAATTGTATTTAAAACAATTCATTGCTTAAAAAGTTACAGCTGATTGAAAATGACACGAAAAATTGTTTGTGCCGAACTTTAAGTTGAGCAGTTTATATTGTTTTCAGACTTGCTTTAATAGTATAAATCGATTAAATTACAAACCTCGGTAAAGGATCTTTATGGAATTGTTACAGGGGGTAAAAGCTCCAAGGCGTTTCCTTCATTTTTTCCATCTAAATTCAAAATTTTGAGTGCAAATTAAAGAGAGCGCCAGATAATTTTTTTATAATATCATGTTTTGAGATCCCTATTCATATCAATCGCTAAAACCACTCATTTCCGTGAAGGATCTTTATGGAACTTTTACCAAATTGAAAATTATACCTTAGCACCAATTCCCATAAGAGCCATAAGTGTCTTCTTAGCTTCCTCATAGTCCAACTGTTTCAACTGCTCTACCCACTTTTGTCCTCCACCTTCTACAATAAGCTTTGCAGTGTGACTGATATATTTGGCTCTATACCCAAAGCCATTATCTCTTAATATCTGCTCTACACCATCTGCTGCCAGTCTTTCAACCTCAGGAAAACTGTAATGTGTATGTCCCTCATACTTGCATATTTCTTCTCCATACAACTTTGCTAGTTTCTCTACCATACTAGTGATTCTACAATAAAATTATTCTCAAAAAGCTTGAAATTAATACTGTGATTGACCACCTGCTGATATGGTTATTTTGAGAACAAATAAAAGAAAATATGTTCTCAATAACATCTTGTCTTAAGATCCTAATACCATAAAACTGCTTTGCGGCTTCCTGAAAATTTGGGTCCTTCTGGCCCCACTGCACATAATAACTTGCCAAATCAACATCTAAATGTAAATAATTTTTCAGCAAATCTTGGTAATAACTCTCTGGTTGGGTTTTAGTATCCTGGACCTGGTATTTGATTTCATCCTCTGTCTGATGCAAAATCCACACTTTTCCTGAAAACACACCCAACCAATGTTCCTGATCATTTGTCTGTACTTTCTTCCACCTGAAGCTCTGTCCCCCGTTTAGTGTCCCCGTTAACTGGATATCTCGGCTGCAACACCGCAGCTTAAACCAACGAACATTGGCCATTAGATGGGACGGAATCACTGAATAATTGGTTTTATTTTAATTTTTAACTAATACAAAATTTGCAGCAGTTGTTGGCGCTAAAATCAAACAAATTCTTTGGTTTCAGGTTTGTGGTTATGTTCGTGCACCGATCAACGAGCTAATATACGTACTGCATCTGGAGAGACCTCTCTGTTTTAGAGTTTTGACCCCCTTTTCTTCAGTGGAAGGTCATGACGTCTATCGTCAAATTCTAGCAAAAGTCATTTTCGTTTCACAGCGGTCCTGGTCCTGGTTGACATAAAAAAGGCAGACCAGTTGATTTTCACCAAAACTGATTGGTTGAAAATCAACTTGTCTGTCATTTTTATGTCAACCAGAACCGGTCCGAAACGAAAATGACTAAAGCAGTTTTCACTATTGTCGCGCCGGTGTCCCCCCCGCTAATGATAATCCGTTTAATCCGTTTAATCGGTTGTTGCGTGGCTGCCGTGTTGCCGCCGTGTCTGCGGAGGTTCGACTACGTGGATGTTCTAAGTCCAACGTATCTTCTTGCGCCAAATCTCTTTTACCACGCTGCAAGGGGGACCCAACTCTTGGAAAGGATCTATTGTCCCTTAGGTCGCTAATTTAAATAATGTAAAATTTTATTGTTTTAGAGATGCCAGCAAGGTTTTATGGTTTAAGACAAAAACCTGCAAAAAGCAAAAAAAAAAAGAAAAAAAAACTAGTTGAATAGTAATTAATTCAAAATAAAATTAAAAAAGACAATTCTTAGTTTTCTCAGGAATCTGAAATAAAATAGCGGCGGAAGTGAACTTTTCGCGATAAGCTCAGTGGTCCCCAAAAACGTGTTTGACGGGTACACGATTTCTTACTAAATTGGAAAAACTACAACAAACAAAACTAAACTAACGACGCAGTGTAGAAGAGAACAGAATTCTGCCAGTAGCTAGGATCCTCGATATTATGGTGAGCAAAACACTACTATAATATACTAAATGATTCAACTTCTACATCTACTCTACAAATACTTAATTGCCGGTAGTCTCCTGCGTCTGCAAAGTATCCGCTAGCTGCAAGAAAATGGCCTATTCAGGAAACGGGCAGAGGTGGGTTGACGCTATATGGCACAACCGAAAAAACACTCCACGAAACTTTTCGTAGACGAGCAAGAGCCGAATTAATTGTTGTGGCACTAATCAAAAATACAAATAATTAGCGCGGATTTCTAAAGCGAGATTCAAAAAAGGGGGAAAAATTACGAATTGGCGATAATCAGAACGGCGGAGCCAAGGACTTTTCTCGCGGTAAAATTCGAACTTTTTTGCCTTCCCGGTTAATCGTCGCTTTTTGATCGTAACTCTATTGAGTTCAAAACGCGTCTCTTTCTTTTGAGTCTCGAAGATCGTCTCTCTTTCGCCACCCCCTCGGTACTTCCCGGCCTCGAAAGGGTACTGTCGGAAAAATCGATACCACCCTGACCAGTGGCGATTATATGGCGCTTTGGACAGCGCGGGCATAAATTTAGTAAATGAGCATTTCTGAAAAATCTAGCTAGTAGAAGAAAATTGAAAATGTGATCATTGGACAGAAGAAATGATGCTCTTCAAAATGACACCTCACATGACATAGTTTAATTGACAATTAAAGCTTTTTATTGAAATTAAATGATAATTTCCTGGCTCAGTCAATTAAGACGTTAATTGCTCGAATTTACAATCAAAGGATCAGAAATTAAAAGCTCTATCTGCTGAGAGAATAAGATTTTAATTTCAATTAACGATATTCGCAAAATCGCCTTAATTACTAAACTATTGTTTGGGTCACGTACAGGTCTGAAATTCTTTCAAGGGCCATAAACCATTAAAAGGGCGCCTTTGCCGGGTAAAGAAGAAGGGCAATTGTTGGGTATCATGTTTTATGGCCGGAATTCCCAAGAAATTGTGAAAGTGCCTGTCCAACACTAACAAAAGAAATGCTCTTGACAAAAATAAAAATTATTAAAATATATTTACAAGAGATAAAAGTTAATATTTTAGGGATGCCAGCAAGGTTTTATTGTTTAAGACAAAACCTGCAAAATGCCAAAAAAAATGAATTGAGTACTAATTGATTTAAGATAAAATTAAAAAAGATAATGTTCAGTTTTCTCAGGATTCTGAAATAAAATAGCGGCGGACGTGAACTTTTCGCGATAAGCTCAGTGGTCTCTAAAAACGTGATTGACGGGTACACGATTTCTTACTAAAATTGAAAAAACAACAAAACAAAGAAAACTCTACTAACGCCGCCGTGTAGAAGAGAAAAGAATTCTGCCAGGTCGCTGGGATTCCCTATATTATGGTGAGAAAAACATTACTATAATACATTAAAAGTTTCAACTTCTACAACTACTCTACAAATACTTAATTGCCGGTAGTCTCCTGCGTCTGCAAAGTATCCGCTATCTGCAAGAAAATGGCCTATTCAGGAAAAGGGCAGATGTGGACTGACACTATATGGCACAACCGAAAAACCACTCCACGAAAATTTTCGTAGGCGCACAATAAGCGGTTTAAAAAGTTTTGGTACTAATCAAAAATACAAATAATTAGCGCGGCGGACTAAAACGTGATTCAAAAGGTGATAAAATTACGAATTGGCGATAATCAGAACTTTTTTAGGGCATAACTCTAGCGAGTTCAAAAACCGTCTCTCTCTCTCTCTTTCGAGTTTCGAAGATCCTCTCTCTCACCCTGTCGGTACTTCTCAAGCCCGAAAAGGTACTGCAGAAAAAATCGATACCACCCTGACCAGTGGCGACTATATGGTGCTTCGGACAGCGCGGGCATAAATATAGAAAATGAGCTTTTCTGGAAAGTCTGCTGGAAAAACAAAATTGAAAATGTGATCACTTGACAGAATAAAGGATGCTCTTTAAAATGACACCTCACATGACATAGTTTAATTGACAATTAAAGCTTTTTATTTAAATTGACCATTAATTTCCTGGCACAGTCAGTTAAGACATAAATTGCTCGACTCTATATTCAAAGATAAGAAATTAAAAGCTCTATCTGATGAGAGAATAAGATTTTATTTTCAATTAACGATATTCGCAAAATTGTTTTAATTACTAAACAATTGTTTTGGTCACGTACAGGTCTAAAATTCTTTCAAGGGCCATAAACCATTAAAAGGGAGCCTTTGCCGGGTAAAGAAGAACGGCAATTGTAGGGTTTCATGTTTTATGGCCGGAATTCCCAAGAAATTGTAAAAGTGCCTGTCCCAAAAACTAACAAAAGAAATGCTCCTCGACGAAAATTGAAAATATTGCAGCCATATGTGCATTTAGGGCATCGCATGGGGCTCCTTTATTCAAAAAACCGAAAAACAGAAAAGTACCTTAAGTTGAAAGCTTAAAAGCTTCGAAAAATGGCTTACAGAGTTGCCACGTTTCGACACATGAACTCATATGCAAACAGAAAGGTCAGAGTTTGCATAACACTTCAAGGTTTTCTAAAACTTAACTTCTAACCTAACAAAAACCAAATTCAATTGACAATATCATACAGATAGCCAGCATGGCGTTTGCTGACGACAAAATTACGTCAGGGAAATATTTGAAGCAACGAACTTCCGGTCAAAAAGGGGAGCCATTTTTTAGGGAAATATTGGCCTTTGTTGGCTCTGTTCATATCTGCTAGGTTATTGGTGGAACGATAAAATTAGGTCATGGATACCTTAAAAATGGCGGACTTCCGGTTAAAATATGGACCACATTTTTGGAAATATCGGCATTTGTTTGCTGCGTACAGGATTCCTAGGTCATTGGCACCGATCGAGATAAAGACACAGCCAACCAAACAATATTTTCCTAAAAAATGGTGCCATTTTTAACGTTTTGCATGACCTAATGTTGTCGTCAACGCAGGTCATACAAGTTTCTAAGCAGGTTAAAGCCGGAACGGATATTGATTGTCGATTGTTTTTTGTTAGGTTAGAAGTCAAGTTTTAGTAAACTGGGAGCTAAGTCAGCTAAAGGATAGAAGTCTGGAAGCTAAAGACATTTTTGCTAGGAGATGGATATAAGTTCGACATCTGAATGCCACTTAACTATGCTAGTTAAGTTGTAAGTAACAACCAAGTTAACTGGTATTGAACTTTGTTTATTTTATACATCCTTAACGAACTGCTAGCTAAACTAAACTCCATTTTCTCTGGTCCGTTACTTCCGTTAACCCGAGTCGCGCCCTCTAGCAACTCTTCTTTACCGGCGGCTGTGTTGCCAATGTTGCATACGTTACCAACAGAACATCTCCCTTATTTTAATAAGATAACTGGGCCAAACTACCAACTAGTTACACTTTAAACTACTAAGGACAAAGTCTTCCAAATGTTTTGGTTTCTTTATGATTCGGGTAGGTCTACTCCCAAGATCACCGTCTCTGTCTCTCAGGCCATTTGCACTTCACTTTTTATATTAACACTACTACTGTTATTTGTAACATTTGTTCTTATATAACATTTGTTCAGGCTCATGTTCTCCCTAAAACTCCCATCAAAACTTCACGACCTGTCATTTCCGTCCCACCTGAAGAGCGGTTTGACCTTACCTGAGCTTCAACCCTATTATTGTAATAGGGCGCTGCAGTGGCGGCTCGTGGTATAAAAAGTAGGGGGTTGCACGTAGCAAAAAGTTAGGATAAAAAAATCATCGGCAGCTCAAAATTTTGGGTGTTGCGCAAACGTGCAAACCTTAGGACGAACGGCCACTAGGGCGCTGGTATTAAGTGCCAGTGATTCCTGCGATACTCTACTTCCGTCGCAACCGATTGGATCCCATAAGACCTAGGAGTTTCCAACTTTCGAAAAACTTTATTAGCATATTCCCTTAAATCTGTCACCCATACAAAGTCACCACTCTTCAAGTCGGACAAATTTCTTGACCTATGTCGTTTATCAAACCGAGCTGCTGATTTCTTCCTATTACATGTTTCAGTTCTAACTACAGAATCTAAATTTAACTGAGGCTTCAACTGAGCTGACCAAACAGGCAATGGTGTCCTCAACTTGCGACCCATCAGTGGCGGCTAGTGGTATAAAAAGTAGGGGCTTGCACGTAGAAGGAAAGGAGCCGCTGTGTGTGCTCAGTTTTGGTAATTAGCGTACTACAAGCGGCAACATAATTTAATAGTTAAATATCTACATAAATAAATGCAAATAACACATAATAAAATAAAAAAAATTGCTGAACTTCCTTTTGGGTCGATGACTAAGAGTATGGCCCCTAAATGAAAATGGTTTCTCGTTTCTATAAAAATAAAACTATTTTGTCCACGACCACTTAACAATATACTGTTACGATTCGCAGCGACGCCGCAACGGAGGCGGGGCAACGCGTGTGGTTGGTGGAGCTTCGCGACCTATCCGCGCTGCGTCATGGCTGACGCGAGTGATTTATTGCTCTGTTTATCTAGAAGGCAGTTGTTTACAATCTTTTTTTTATGTGAGATTATTCAAGAATTCTTATCAAGAACTTTCTAGGTTTTTCTGTAATTTTAGGATTGTGTATAAAAGGTGCATAGCTCGCGCGGTTAAGAGTAGTCTTATTTTTAATCGAGCTATAAGTAAGCTAAAGTAACAAACGATAATAGAAGGCTATAAAGTGTTAAGTAGTGAGTTATTTAGTAGGCGAATTGTACCTGTGTGTATTTGTGGGACAAATAAATAGTGTTTTCGTGTTAAATCGTTACACTGGAATTATTGAACCCTGAGTTCGCAACAATACTGATATTCAGCTTGTTGACAAAAGTTAAATAGGGCTCATATAGCGTCAGAGGGATATATGAGTTGAAACAGCGGGAATAATATCATTATTCCCGCTCGTCATTTAAATTATATATGTTGCCTTGGCAACCAGTAGGAGTAGACAAAAATGCAATATGAAACGCCGCAGCGTAAAAAATGCACTGGTGGCACCGATTTTGCCGTCAAACGCGAGTGTCACTTTGACATTTCAATTATTTTCTTTACACTACCTATAAGATTTTATAATTTGTAATTATTAGACAATGGCCGTGGACAAAGTATAGTATTATACTCGCTTTTTATGGCCATTATTCACACGGGAGACTTGCGCCCCTCGCCTGCGGCTCGTGACGGAAACGTCCCCCCTAAGGGAATGTAGCTTTTATTTTTAACAGAAAGTCCATTGCAATTAAACTTTCCACCGGTTAAATTTAAATTGGTGAAACTCCGCGTTCAGCCCGCGCAAACGTCGCCCGCGCACTGTTTGGTTTGCTCTCAAATTGCAACACCACAGGGCTTACGGAAGCGTGCTGGGTAGGCGGGCATATTCTCACGTAGGCGCCGGCGGACCGCAGTAAAACAGTGGAAAGAAAAGAACACAGCCGGAGTGCAAACTTTCTATACATATTCTATACATGATCGCGGGCCTGATTTTATTGAAATCGACGTGGACTCCGCGCCGTAAGTACATCATGATTATTGTTTCGCGGGCATATTCATTATTCTGTATAGTTAATATAAAAAATAAAATAAAAAATTAGGGTAAAAAAATCATCGGCAGCTCAAAATTTTGGGTGTTGCGCAAACCTGCAAACCTTAGGACGAGCCGCCACTGCGACCCATCAACAATGCTGAACTATATCCACAATCTAAAGGTGTTGATATGTAGCTCAATAACGAAAGATCTAACTTATGTTTATTTTTCTTCAATAAGTTTTTTGCTATTTTAACCGCTGCCTCCGCGCAACCATTTCTTGAAAATTTTCGTTTATTGTAACTTAAAACTTAATTATTCCTTTGTCAGGTTAATTTCGGTTAGTTTAGGTTAAGCCTAGTCAGTTCAGATTGGTCCAGTTCTAGTTTTCAGTTACACTTTTTACGTTTAGGTTAAGTTACCTCAAGTTAGTTCAGTTCTCTTAGTTCAACTCTTTAGGTTGAAGGCCGAGAATTATATGCAAAGAAAAGGGCCCGTGAGGGCCCGGTAGTTCTAATTTTCCTGGTTAGGTTAGTTCAGGTTATGTTACACTTTTTACGTTTATATTAGGTTCGCTCAGGTGACTTCAGTTCTACTCTTTATGGTAAAGGTAGATAATAATATGAAAAGCGAACCAGTTAGGGCCCGATTTTCTTTTAATTTATAGAACAGGCTAACTTTCAGTTAGTGCAGGTTAGGTTTGGTTAGTTCAGTTAAAGTTTTCCTGGTTTATAGGTTAGTTCAGCTACACCCTTTACGTTTAGGTTAGGTTAACTCAGGTTAGTTCAGTTCTAGTTTTCTTCCCCCCCTCACTTTGTCGAAGTACGCACGCGTACGAGTAGGGGGGCTTGTGTGCTCCTGCGATCCCAAGAGCCATGCCGGCGGTAGCGTAGCTACTGGCAGGTGCAACCATGCCGGACGGGTCGAAGGGGGGGAGTCAGACTAAGAGAGACATACACAAAAAGCCTAGCTGAAGGAAAAAATATCTGCACCTAATGAATATGAGTGATGCAGAAAACTTTGTACCTCAGGTGGGTAAAAATCCCATCACCGGTTATGATCGGGTAAAAGCCCCGGTGGTCGGTGCCGGCCCCATGGATTCTGGGGGGGGGGGGCAAGCACACTCTTTTTAAAAAAAAGAAGAAGAGTTTCCAACAGGCGCGGAAGCGCATCAAAAAATATCGAGACCATAAATTTGTAATGGGATGATAACGCGGGAAAGTCCAGGGACTCCCCAGTTACCCAAACATCAAAATCGAGTCCTAAACATAGCAGACTGAACTTCCATAGTGTTCTTAGCAGATGCGACTCACTAAATGAAGGGAACAAAAAACGAAAGATATTGGAGAGCTCGCCAGAAGCCCACAAATCAGAGATGGTAGTCAAAAAAATACCATGCCCTATTACCGCAGACGTCATTGAGGCAATACACATGTTAACAAAGCAACTAATTATGCTAGAACGGGAAATAGAGCAAAACATAAACACCAAGAGGGAAATCAAGGAAATCGCAATCAAAATGCAGAGGCAGATACAAACTCTAAATAGAAACACGACGAAGGAGTGGCTAAACAGAGCCAAATTCATAACCCCAGAGGTGCCTACTTTTGACGCTAGTACACAAACAGAAGCACGAAAAAAAGTACAGGACATCAGTAGCTTAGCCGACGTAGACACAGTTGAGAAATGGAGCATTATCTCGAATAAAAAATGGAAAGAAGAAGTGTACTTAAACACTGAAATCAAAGTGGGAAATCCCATTAACACAAAAGATTCTGTACTGAAGGTGGTGCTAGTCGAACCAACGGACAGGGAAATGGACACTAGTATTCAACGGTTGTACAAGGAAAGGTTTCCTGAACTAGCAAGTATTAAAAACGAAATAGACATAATAGAGCAGGAAACGAAAACGCGCTGTGGTGATATCACCACAGTGGTAAACAGAAAAATTGCTAAAGTATCTCTTACTGGAGATACTAAAGACCTATGGGACAAACTCACCAAACTCAAAGAGTTGTATGCTGAAACGGATATGATGGCAATACACCACGTCACGTTTATGAGCCCTGAAAAACTAAAAAAAATGATTCAATGTATTTATAACAACTCAGACACCATGGTAACCATATACACCACAAAGGCATCTATGGCCAGGCAAACCTCATCAAGTACGCCAAGCAAAAACAAGTCAAAACATATGCATTAATCGTGGACCAAAAAGGAAAAGAATTCAAAGATATACTATCCAAGGTTAAACACTGCATCAACGAAAGCAAAGTTACCACATCCAGCATAAAAGAATTTAGAAGTACCAAAGATGGAAAGCTAATAATTACTAACGAAAAAGACGAAAACGCTTTTGAGACGATAAGGACTGCCATCACTTCTGGGAACAAAGATGTGTCCACAAGACGACTAGGAATACACAGTCATACACATCAGGGGACTAGACGCGTTAGCAAGCAAAGATGATGTAATAAATGCCATTGAGCAGAAAATCGGCTCACTACAAGGTAAAACTTTTAAAATAAGCGAATTGAGGCCAAACGTAAGAGGTACGCAAGCGGTCACTGTTACCATTAATAAGGAAGACGCAGAAAAAATTATAGCACAACCTCTAAGAATAGGGCTAGTCAGATGTATAGCAGAAAAAAGGATAAATGTGGGTAGATGCTATAAGTGCTGGTCTTATGACCACACATCGCAAACATGCAATGGACCGGACCGAACTTCACTTTGCTATAAGTGTGGAATGAGCGGTCATGAAAGAAACAAATGCGAAAATGAAGTCTTGTCCGATATGCAAGAAAAAAGGGCATGTCGTTGGTAGCGGAAAATGCGAGGCATTCAAGCGAGCACTGTCATTAGCCCGAAAAAAAAAATTAAATTTCCGTGTACAGAGGAAGGAAACCCTAAGTAACGAAATAATCCGTTAGAATCCTGCTCCTAAAATAGCGACTAAAACCCATAATAAAGAAGTAAAAGTAGAAAAAGAAATAAGAGTTATGCAATTAAACTTTAACCGGTGTAAGGCGGCACATGACATAATGACAAAAACAATTATTGAAGAGAAGGTAGATTTACTAATCGCCTGTGAACCAAATTTAAAGACGGATAGCAAAGAATATTGTGATCTCAACTGTGATAGCTTCATTAATGTATATACTGACTTTTATGTAACAAGTAGTTTTAGAGGAAAAGGTTTTGTGTGTGTAGAATTGAGGGACCTGGTCATCTGCTCATGTTACTTCTCTCCGCACGGCTCGCAGGAAGATTTCGAACAACTTTTAGAAAATATTACAGACCAAATAAAATTCTGCAAAAAGGAAGTAATAATGGGTGGGGATTTAAATGCGAAAACACCCGTAATCGGGTCTCAAGTTACCAACAGGAGAGGCATCACGCTGGAAGGTTGGATATCCTCGAATCGCTTAACGGTCTTAAACAGTGGAAACGAGCCTACTTTCGCTGGACCAAATGGCACATCAATAATAGATTTTACAGTGGCCACCGAGCGATTAGCCAGCCGGATAGCAAAGTGGAAAGTGGAGACAGAAATGGAAAATCTCAGCGATCATCGCACTATCAGCTTCCAGATCTATGCATCTGCAAGGAATGAACGGAAACGAGAATCAGACCACGGAAGCTGGAAAGTGTCCGCAAAGGCGATGGAGGCTTTTAACAGGGATATCCCCAACTTGTTTCTAGCGACAATGCAACCTAAAGCCGAGAACATAATGGGCGAAATAGGAAACCTAGGCAATAAGCATTTTTTTAACCCAAAAAACCCTGCATAATCGTCCAGGAGTGTACTGGTGGAACAAGGAAATAATGGAAAAAAGAAAAAAGTGCATTTATGTCAGAAGAAAGCTAACGCGTTTAAAGGCGACAAATCCGGGACAAGCCGAGCGGAACGAAATGGAAGCTTCGTACAAAAAGGCAAAACAGGATCTTAAACAGGAGATTCATAAAAGCAAACTTGAGAAATGGAAGGATCTTTGTAATGAATTGGAGGAAAATGTTTGGGGCAAGGCGTACCAGATTGTTACAAAAAGACTGAAACTGGGAGAGCGACAACAACAATGTGACGAAACGATCAGGAGAGAAATTGTCAAGCTCTTTCCAATAAGACAGAGAATAGTATGGCCCGATCAAGTACAGGCCTGGAAGAATGCGGACGAGTTCAAGGCGCAAGAGTTAAATCTTGCGCTGTCGATGATAAAAAGAAAAAAGGCTCCAGGACCGGATAAAATCACCCCGGAAATGTTGATAAATTGTGCTAAACTGCACCGCGGCATCTTTCTGGATATGTTTAATACGTACCTAAAGAGCGGACACTTTCCTTCATGCTGGAAAATAGCCAAGCTTGTGTTAATTGAAAAACCGAAGAAAGCACCAAATGATGTAATCTCTTACAGGCCAATATGCTTGATTGACACTGCAGGGAAACTTTTTGAACGTCTGATTGGAGAGCGCTTACAAGGAGAACTAAATGAAAAAAAACTCGATTTCCGACGACCAGTTCGGTTTTAGAAAAGGTAAATCTACATTGGATGCACTACAGAGGGTCAAAAGTATAGCGGAGGAAATAAAAACCAAAGCTGTCAAAAATCAGGACTTTTGTACCATGGTACTTCTCGACATACAGAACGCTTTTAACAGCGCTCCCTGGGATGGAATCGTGAACTCTCTGAAGGCAAAGGGCATAAGCCATTATATGGTGCAGCTCGTGCAGTCCTACCTCACTGATAGGAAAATAATCTCAGAAAACGGAAGTACTTACCAAGTGTCTTGCGGCGTCTCCCAGCGTTCCGTCTTAGGGCCAATATTGTGGAATGTCTTTTACGATGGAGTCCTCCGGATTAACGTAGAAAAAGGAGTAAATCTCATCGCGTATGCCGATGACCTGGCAATTGTTATAAGAGCCAAAACAAAACAGGCGCTTTAAGATACGGCTACTTATGCGGTAAAGACTGTCATATACACTTTGGAGCACATGAGACTTGCAGTGGCCAAACAAAAAACAGAAATGGTTTTACTGGCGGGAAGGAGGAAAATACCGGCAATGGAAATCAAACTGGGTTCCGAATATATCGCTAGCCAAAGTATGGTCAGATATCTTGGTGTATACTAGGACAGAAACCTCAGAAACACATAGATCAAATCATAGGCGGATGTTCATCAACTAAAAGGCGTCTACTGGCGTACGCAGTTATATCGGCTGTTGCATGCAGCGCCGGTATAGGAGCACATCTGCAACCATAAGGCTCATCTAAAAAAGTTGGAAAGAATAAACCGAAGGTTAGGAATAGGAGTCGCGTCGGCTTACAGAACTGTGTTTTTGGAGGCTATGCAGGTAATTGCAGGCCTGCTACCGATGGATCTTCTGATCGAGGAAAGATCTTTAATATATAAAAACGGAAGAGAATATCGACATGCGGCTAGAGAATCCCTGTATCGAAAATGGCAGGAAAGATGGGAGACCTACAACGGCTGGGCAAAGGTTTTTATACCGGATGTCAAGAAATGGGTAACGAGAAGTTTTGGAGGTGTAGACTATTACATCTCACAAGCCATATGCGGCCATGGAATCTTTTCAACCTACTTGAAAAGAATTCAAAAATTAGAGACCGAAGCATGTTGGCATTGCGGCCAAGTGGATGACCCGGAACATACAATATTTGCATGTCCAAAGTATGCGGATCATAGGAGGCAAGTGAAATTAACGGCAGTCGTGAAACGATTAGAAAGGAAAACATTGCGGAACATCTATTGGGGGACGAAAAAAATTGGCATAGCATAACCAGTATGCTCAGAGAAATCATGAAGGATAAAGAAGCTGAGGAGCGGAAGAGAAACAGACTTCACGTACCCTAAAGATCTGGGACCAAAAGAATCCCACCCACCTGACGAAATGCCTAGCGGCGGATTCCGGAGTGGACGAGGGGTGAAGAGAGGAAAAGGTTTTTAGTGGGTATTGCGCAAGTCGCTGCCGAGTCCCACACTCCCAGGTCTCCCAAGTTCCAGTTTTCCTGATTAGGTTAGTTCACTTGCACTTTCTACGTTTAGGTTAGGCTAGCTCAGGTTAGATCAGTTCTACTCTTTATATTAAGAGTGGAGAAAAATACAAAAACTGAAAGCTCAAGTGATGCTTTTTAAAATGACACCTCACCTAACATTGCTAAATTAACAATTAAAGTTTTTTATTTAAATCGACCGTTAATTTCCTGGCCGAGTCTTTTAAGACATACATATCCGACGAATTTATATTCAAAGATGCGAAATAAAAAACTCTTTCTGATGAGAGAATATGATTTCAACAATATTCTTAAAATCTCTTTAATTGCAAAACTATATTGTTCGGGTGACGTACAGATACGGTTGAAGAAGTCGTCGAACGCTACGACTGTATTCTTTCATGTTTTATGGCTGCAATTCCCCAGAAATGGTTAAAGTGCCTGTCCAAAAACTAACAAAAGAATTGCATAGTTTAACTGCCGAAGATGCATGGCCCCTTTCAGAAAAAATTGAAAATAGAAAAGAAAACTTAAATAAGATTTAAGCTTAAACGCTTCCAAAAATGGCACACAGAGTTGTCAAGTTGCCCTACATGAACTCATATATAAATCAGAAAGTTTAGTTTGAACAACAGTGACTCAAAGATGGCAAACTTCTAACCAAAAAACGGGAACAATTTTAGGAAAATATAGGAATATGTTTGCTCTTTCCATATCTCCTAGGTCGTTGGAACCAATAATGCACCATCTGTAATGTTAAAGCTCGTTCACACGGTGACATCAATGTCGCAACATCTAGTGCCGTGACAGTGCTTGACATCTGATGTCACGGCACTAGGTGTTCACACGGTAACATCAGTGTCGCGACATTTAATGGCCGCGTGTCTTTTCACAAATTTCTGGATATAATGGCGAAGGCGCATTATCTCTCCTTTCATAGTCAAGTATAAAGTACGGCAACACAAACACACCCTGTATAATTATGCATGTGATACCACGATGTATCTTGCGTTATACCTTGCTGTCTCCGATGTGCAAATGATGAAAGCAAACGAGAAAGTTGAGAGTTTTTTCGAAAGACATTTTGATACGCGACACTAGTGTCACGACACCACGGCTTCGTGACACTCAATAGTACAGACGATGACACTGTTGCGACATTTAAGTGCCGCGACAGTAGTGTCACCGTGTGAACGAGCTTTAACATACTGGCGAAGGGCCGCGGCCCATTTTCGACTAGATTCTCGGTTATTAATCAATATTATTAAAAAGAAACAATAATCTTAACCTTACACTGACTATTAATCACAGGTACCTGCCGTGTTAGATTTCCAATGCCTACTTGATGAGAATAATAAGTGAATGGATTATATTTATGCGCCCAGCAAACGTACAGGGTGTCCCAAATTCGATGGGATTTGGGGTTTTCTCGGAAATGGCTAATCGTAGAAAGGTGGGGTTTCCACGACTCCTGGCTACTTTTTCGAGAAACAAATGATGGTGCGTTCCAAATTTTTGGAGCACGCTTCGATTCGGATATACAGGGTTTTTTTTTAAAAAGTCTCCCTCGTATTTATTTCATTTCTAAACCTGTGGGAAAGATGAAGACTGAGTGCGCGATTGATTTCTACGGAAAATTCTCTATAGGAACCCATTTTCATCTTTCCGACAGGTTTATAAACGAAGGAACTACGAGGAGTATATCCGAATCGATACGTGCTCCAAAAATTTGGAACGCACCATCATTTGTTTCTCGAAGAAGTAGCCATTGGTGGTGAAAACCGCATGTCTCTACGATTAGCCATTTCTGAGAAAACCCCAAATCCCATCGAATTTGGGACACCCTATACGTTATTTACGATCCCTATGCAGGCACTTGAAGTGTGTGTCTAATTCACAGATAAAAAAAGTAACAAAAAGTTCCTAGGAGTAAAAGTAATTTCCAAAGTCACCGCTGCTGTCATGGTAGCTCATTTATAAACGTTTCTCAATCACCAAAACTCTTTGATCATTAAATGGCACCAGATAGACTGGTCTGAGTGTATTGCCATGCTTATATTCTTATTGAGAAAACAAAGAATGGGAATAGTCTTGGAGCGCTCTAGAGCGGCCACCTGAAAACGCTGTTAGTCGAAATCGAAATAGCATATGTTTTCGAGTTCTCGGGTCGTCTGTCATTATGATTGATTGCTATTAATTTAGTATTAATAATAGAGTTACATATTTTTATTTTACCAAAATTCACTTAAACCTAAACCACCAAAACCATTGGTCATGATTTAATACCATTAAAATCATTGAACATTGAAAACCACCGTTCTAACACATTCTATTTATTTCACAAATAATATAATTAACTAATTGGGTAAGTACCTAGACCCGCTTAAAGAGGGTAAGAGAAAATTGCAAAACTGAATCACTGAACAATTCGAGAATCTATGCGATTTCGACTAATAACGGTTTGGGGTGGTGCTCTCGAGAGCTCTGAGAGTATTCCTATCGTTTGTTTCTTCAATAAGAATGTAAAGATGTCAATACACTCAGATCGGTCTATCTGGTGTCATCTAGTATTCAAATAATTTTGGTGAATGAAAATCGTTTATATATGCGCCACCATGACTGTAGCGGTGACTTTTGACTTTACTTTTACTGCCTAGGACTTTTTTGCTACTTTTTTGGTCTCAGGACTAGAAAGCCCACTTTAGGTGTGCGTATGGAGAAAACAAATGACGTACTTTTAGTCCGCTTGCAAAAAATAATAGTATATGTTCCTCGGAGTAGAAGGCCTTTTTCTGCTGCGCCCAGTTGCAGGCCTCAGCTTCGCTTCGGCCGTCAATATCTGAGCTCAGCACAAAAAAAAGACCCCCTTTTACTCCTAGTGACATACTTAATATCCTATTTTGGATGGCGGCCGTAGAGTGCACTGTGACTATTCCCGTCATTTGTTTTCTCAATAAGAATATATGTTTTTTTAAGAAACTCTCAGAGTTTCTAAAAAGTGGAGTTGGGCGTAGCTTGGCAGCTGGCGCATGTGCATCTGTTGGTTTTCGACATGATTTTTCGAGCAGCACTTTCTAATGTTACGTTCATATATTATTCAATTGTTAATTATATGCATCCACGAAGTGAGCGACGTTTTCACGTCATGTGGTGAAACTTTTACCCGTTCCTTATTTAACACAATTTTATTCTGATTGTACCATATGGAGATAAATAATAATAAAAATTGAAAATGTTTAGCAGTTTCCTTCTCTAGTAACAATCGTAGTCACTATCTTTGTTACGACGGTTATATTTAACCAGGAATGTTACTACATATTTTCGTTAGGTTTTTGTAGGCTAGAAGCCTCTAGATACAACCGAGGTAAATAGGCAACATAGTTGTACGGGGTGTTCATTATAAAACTTCATCTAGTTGGCTGTGAAATGTCAAAAGAAAAGGATGGAAAAACAAAAGTCCATTTATTTCGATTATGTCATCCTTTTCTGTCAAAATTTCATAGCCTGCTAGATGAAGTTTTATAATGAACACGCGGTAGATTCTTGTGAATTTTGTAAGACTGACACGCTGAGACTGTGATTTATTGCTAGTAGAAGTGAAAGTGTAAATAAACAGAGAATTGCACTATATTTACATTGATGAATGTAAGAACATTTCAAAAGTTTGTCGCATATTGAATTATACAGAGAGGACCAAAAGTCCCGCATAAATTCAATAAAAATTCAAGGAAATTTTTTTTATCAAAATGCTCGAACACGTCAATTGTTTTTCTTAGTTGTGCATTTTTTGACATGACAGACATGTATACAGGGTCATCCATGTAGTAGATAAATGTCACTTTTTAATTTTTTCTAATGGAACCCCCTGTATATAAAAAGTTTTTTAAATTCTTTTGGAGTTTCTAAACATATTTTGTATCACATACCATAACCCTAAACGCAACAGTTAACGAGAAATTTGCGATTGAATACCACAAAGCGCACTCATTTAATTACCTACAAATACTAGGTAGGTAATCAAATTACCTAATTGACCTATGACTTTTAAGTTTTTAATTTTCAAAAGTGACATTTTGACAAACACCTAGTTCTAATTTTGTTTACTGTTGTGCGGCAAAATGGCGAAATTAAGCGAAACTCAAAGAACAGAAATTTTAAGTATGATTGGATGCGGTAATCGAAGAAGAACTCAAAGCGAAGTTTGTGAAATATTCAATACCAAATATCCGGATAGTCAAATATCGCAGTCTACCGTGAGCAGAATTGAAAGGAAATTTAGAGAAGTGGGACACGTAAGAGACCTTCCCAGATCTGGTAGACCCTCGATTTCCCAGAATAAGACATTAAACGTTCTTTTATCCATTGAAGAAAATCCCCATAAACCAACTCAAGAAATAGCATTGGATAATGAAATCGGAAAATCATCTGTTCGAAGAATCCTCAAAAAAGAAAAATATCATCCGTACAAAATAAAATCAATCCACGAACTTAACGAAGATGATCCAGATCGTCGATTGGAATTTTGCGAAATTTTGATGAACAGATCCAACAATGACCGTTTTTTCTCTAGAAGAATAATTTTTTCTGATGAATCAAAATTCTGTTTAAGCGGTATGATGAACAGACAAAACTACCGCTACTGGTCCTCCACGAATCCAAATTGGGCGATTGAATCTCACACCCAATATCCTCAGTCTGTCAATGTTTGGGCCGGTATTGTCGGAGATAGAATCATAGGACCTTATTTTCTTGAAGATACTCTAACAGGCCACCGTTATTTGCAATTTTTAAGAAATGAACTAATTCCTGACCTTTGTATTATGTTTCCAAATGCAAATAACCCGAATATTCCAGATGAATCAATTTGGTTTCAACAAGATGGCGCGCCACCACACTTTAGCAGGGAGGTGCGACAATATTTAAACGAAGTGTTTCCGGGTCGATGGATTGGACGAAGGGGACATTTAGAGTGGCCTGCAAGGTCACCTGATCTCACTCCAATGGACTTTTTCTTATGGGGTTATCTAAAACATAAAGTGTACCTAAATAAGCCCGACAGTATAGAAGAGTTAAAAACGAAAATTACGCACGTAACTCAACAAATACCCGCTGAAATGATAAGAAACGTGCTAGACGAATTTGAATTACGGCTTGCTCACTGTCAAGAAGTTAACGGGAAACAGTTCGAGCATTTAATTCATTAGAGTCAGTAGTTAATATCGTAATTTATTTCAATTGTTAATAAATTAACTCGTTATTTTCATGTAGGTATTATTACCGTAAATTTCTCATTACCTGTTGCGTTTAGGGACAGTGTATGTAATACGAAATATGTTTAGAAACTCCAAAAGAATTTAAAAAACTTTTTATATACACAGGGGGTTCCATAAGAAAAAATTAAAAAATTACATTTATCTTCTACATGGATGACCCTGTATACATGTCTGTCACGTCAAAAAATGCACAACTAAGAACAACAATAGACGTGTTCGAGCATTTTGATAAAAAAAATTTCCTTAAATTTTTATTGAATTTATGCGGGACTTTTGGTCCTCACTGTATATAATTTTTTTAGAGTAAAGTTGACTAGCAAAAATACTAGCCATATGATTCGATTTTATTATTGATGGGAGCAGACATATCGAATATATTGCCGTTAATATCTATAACAACATGTTGAAAGAGTAATGTGTGGATATTTGTCAAAATAATAATCATTATATCTATTTTTAATTTTATTGACAACACATTTTTTACTAGCTATAATTCAAATTTAAATACACATACGGTTTAAAACAGAAGTTACAAGGAATGCATATTCCATGTTATTATATTACTGTAATATTTAAAAAATGAAATAACTAATAGGTACATATAGAACAAGTATAAAAATCTAACGCATGTACACGCGCAGGTATATCAACAACAAGTCTTCCTTTTTGCTGACGTTGGCGTATGAGTGATGCTCTCCTGGAATAAATCCAATTAGATACCAACTAGTCGGGCTTTTCGTCTGGTAAATTACTAGACAATTCAGGTGACAACCGGTAATTTACCAAACAAATTTAATTCAATATTTTACAAACCTGCGGCCGCCCGAAACCATTCGTTAACCTTGGGGTAGAGGGTCTGGCCATTCATTTTAACTTTACATTTGCCCGACTTCACTCGATACGACTAGAATATAAGATTTACCGTATTTTGAAGATGACTTTTAAATTGAGCATTTACCAATGCGCACTCGTCGTGCGTTTGCGCGGGACTCTCCTCACCCGGTGGCATACGTAAAAGACCGATTTTGACGTTGTTGCCTGGAACCGTAAACATCTCGCAAATGTAGTGATTATCCCTCTTAATATAGGCGCTCAGAGGACGCTCGGAACCTAAATCTAAAAAGTAAGAGTGTTTACGCGGGATTCGAACAAAACCCTTGGGAATATACTAACTGTGTCCCCATTGGTTGATAAAATGTTCCAAAACCACATTTAGACGAAGATCCGATGAGCTGTTGTTAAGATAGGATGTACTATTACGAACGAAAAAAATCAATCTTTTAGTAAAATTGGTCCTAAAGCTAAAAAAACGATGTCTTACCCAGGTAAATCGTGACGCGATGTGTTCTGTGTAGACGTATCCGGACCTAGGAAAAAGGTAATACGTTGAAAAAATGCTCAATTTCACATCAATGTTTAAAACACATTTTCTATATAGTGAAACTAAGCCAGTAGCTTATTCAGTCAGAATTCAGAATGTAAAACTTAAAAAAATGAGGATTAATGTCAGTTTCGTGGGTTACCTTGTACATCTAAATAATTAGACATAGCTCTGGTTCTCAGATGACTCGTCGTCCAATTCCAAATTGTTGTAAAGCTCATTGAATAGGAAATATGTTTTTTTTATGGTCTTGAAATGTTACACTTTTAGAAAAGGCCCATTTTTGTTTAAACTAATGAAGAGATAAAGAGTGGACAGAAAAAGATCCCGAGGTATCATTAATAGCTGCAATAAACAGGAAGCGGAATTCCAAATTCATCCATACATTTTGTTCCACATCACTTAATTGTGGACATTCAATTATCACTTGAATATTTTAAAAAAATTTACTTTCTGTTTGATACTGTAGATGTGTCAAACTTTATAGCCATTACGCCCGTACGTCTAGCTTGCCCTATGTATAGTGTTTATATTCCAAATGAAATTTTTATTAATATTTGTATTATGGGGCAAATTGGAGCCCCAGTGTTAAATGATATACCTCTCTTTTATAGAAAAAAACTAAATATCTATGGAACTAGGCAAAATATCCAAAAAACCTCAAATATGTCCTGAAGTATGACGCGTCTCCACATACTCCCATAACAAAAAATGTTCCGAATTTTTTTTCCGTAAAGTTATCTGTTCAAAAAGTTTCTACAAAAATGCATCAAGTTTTGTTGAAACCTGTATTAGGAAAGCTGCAAAACATATAACCGAGTACATAACCAATTAAAGCAGTCTATACACGGATCTTACCAAAATGACATCGCCAACGAAAATCGGTTGAGTGGCTTTAGAGAAAGACAGTTTTAAAGTTCATTCAAAATTTTGGGTGTATCGTTTCAATTAATTCTTAGTTTAGTTAAAATTAAATAAAAGTGTGTAATTAATTGACGATAAATTATTGGAACCCGTATCCCGTAACACTAATAATAATAATAATAATTTGCATTGATCGAGAGCCAGTATCTATTTAAGTCATAGAGAGCTAGTAGCTAATTAAGTCATAGAGGCAAATACTGCTCCCATATGATGAAAACAACAACATATGGAACAAGTTTGGAAATCTTGGTGCTATCAGAATTTTCTAGCTAATTCGAATTCGAATGATGTTAAAGGGTGACTTTTACAACTATCAGTAAAACTTCAGTTTGAAGATAAAACACCAGTATTAACGTAGACTGCATTGTTACCAACAATGCAGTCTACGTTAATACTAATCTAATCTACGTCATTACTGGTGTTTTATCTTCAAATTGAAGTTTTACTGATAGTTGTAAGAGTCACCCTTAAACTTTTATCTCTAGTAGTTTTAAAAGAATTAAAAAAAAAAACTAGATTTTTCCATAAGAAGTATCCAGATCTCAGTAAATTACTTTAAACACTAGTGCTTTGAAACACTATTTTTTATTGATCATTAGCTTGTTAAAAGTTGAATTTTTAATGCGTCGTGGAACTCTTATAAGGAAACCTGCTTGCTAAGTGTTCCTTACCTTCATTTTTATTGCTTTCTCGCTTCTTACCAACACTTTTGCTCTTCTTCTGCGTAGCCACTGAGTTCTCGATCCCCGAATCAGCAGTGATATCCTTCATAGCAGGACGTTTCAATCTGGGTACGAGAACTCTCAGAGTTGGTGGAGGCATGTCACCGTTCACGACTGGTGCTTCTTCAACAGGGCCTTAAAAATCGAGAGAGTTTGAATCATGAATTTAATTAACTCACTATTAAGAGAAATATATAGTTGCGACGTATGAATGTGCGTCGTTCTTGGACCTTGCTGTATATACGGGGGGGGGGGGGGTGGTGGTCTTGGGGTGTGGTCAGGGGGAAAAACACAGTGTTTTTTTCCTTTCCTCAAACTTCTATTGTGCTAAACGTTTCTATCACTTCTTTCTTTCTCACTTTTCTTTCAAATTTAAGCGTATCTGCATGCCTGGCTACTGGCCGTGGCATTACTGCTGGTCATCCGCGGTTTGTTGGGGCGGGAGCTTGGTATGTAGCTCAAACTTCACCATCACATTTCCACAAAAAAACCTGAAAACAACACGCTGACCAATAGTAAGGTGCTCGTAACGTCTTTCTGAAGCACTTCAGGTGTTGGTTGCCATAACTTGATGCCAAGACTGACCAACACGAGTAACCAATACGAGTAACCATTTTCACCAAACTATTGAGAAAAATAACATTACAAGAAAGAAAGGAAAGTCCATCAGCCACGTCTCCCGTGTGAGAGTGTTTTGTGTCTATTGATGCCACGCACTCAACTCAACTCGACTCATACCCGCACGGAGTGTTTTCCAGTCCAAATCTTCTTGAAAAAAGCATTTTGAATTTGCCGCTAAAGTTACAGTTGACTGCATTCTCGGAAAAGGAACGTGTACCGTGTTTGGTTATTATGTTAAGTTTTTTTTTATAAGACGCCAAGGCTTGTCAAAATAGATAAGGAAGAATAGAAAAGGACGCCGCTAAATCACTTGCATTATTGCCAAATCGCATTCACAGTCTTCGAGAGTTTCTTAAAAAAAAGGTTTCCTAAGGTGAATATCATACATATTACTTAGAATAATAAATAAAATATACTATTTTTACTAAGAATATTAAGATAGACCGCAAATATGAAACACTTCCCTGGGCATACTTAATACTTTATCGTCACGTGATCTCGATATTTTAGGGATAATTCTGGTCATAGTGGTAATGCTGGCAACCCACAGCCCATGAACTCGCGCATGCGCAGCGGATACCTAGTCTACTGTTGTAAGGATTCCCGGCAGTTTTAGCATTCTTTTTTCTGACATGACTGATCTTATATTCAATTTTTTTTATAAGATTTTTTTATCCGCAGAGGAAGCTACTACGAATTTCGTGTTCGGGAAATTTCAAAAATTACTTTTTAACCGAATGATTACTTTCAAAATCATCACAGACATCACTCAAAGAACAACATTAACAGAATTTGCCGTTGAACTTAACAAAGAACTATTTTAACAAAAATTATAATAAAAATTCAAAGGATGTCCTTCGACATCAATATGCAAAAGATCGTTGAGTAATGCGTATTTACTCTTTCCCCCCCCCCCTCTCTCTCTCTCTCTCTCTCTGTCTCTCTCTCTGTCTGTCTGTCTCTCTCTCTCTCTCTCTCTTTCTCTCTCACTCTTTCTCTCTCACTCTTTCTCTCTCACTCTTTCTCTCTCACTCTTTCTCTCTCACTCTTTCGCTCTCACTCTTTCTCTCTCACTCTTTCTATCTCACTCTTTCTATCTCACTCTTTCTATCTCACTCTTTCTCTCTCACTCTTTCTCTCTCGCCCCCTCTCTCACTGTATCTCTCTCTATGAAAATAAAAAACAAGAGACCTGCTGAAAATAAAAAAACAAGAGACCTGCTGAAAATAAAAAAACAAGAGACGCAGAACAATAGAAACAAAAAATAAAAAAAAATCAGCGGATTTAAATCAGGTGATTTAGGAGGCCAAGCAATAGGTCCTGAGTTCTGAAAATAACAAAGTAATGTAGTGTTCTGGAGATGTGACACACCCAGAAGTAATATCTTTCCATAGATAGTAAATATATATAAAAAATTTATAAATAATTGTTTCTGAAAAACTTACAGTAAGCAAGGTATGGAAGAATTTAAGGGGGGCTTGTCAAACATTTGTGTTACCTATCGAGTTTCGTTAAAAAGTTACAGGGTGATGAAGTTAGAATTTCAAAATGCATGTCTTGATTAATCCGAAAGGGTAAGAGATATTTTAATGAAGTTTGGTATGTTTTGACTGCTATGAAAGGCGCACACTTTGTAATAAAAAATTTATTTTTGTTTCCGCCAGTGGCGTGCGTACCAGCACGTTGACGCATATTATTTGAAGAAAAAATGGTATGCCACTGGTTTTTCGAAAAATGAAATTTAATTTTTCAATCCCCATCCATCTCTGAAGAAATAACCCCTCTTTAGATTTTTTAGTACGACGCACGGTATATGAGTAAATTAATAAAAATCATTGCTATACCGCCATTTTAAGTAGTCTGAGAACAGCATTAAAGTTTGATGTGGCGCGCGTACCAGCACCTCGACGCATATTACCTGAAGAAAAATTGGTGCGCCACTTGCTTTAGAAAAATAATATCTAATTTTTCAATTTCCCATTCATCTCTACATAAAAATGCCCTCTTCAAGTTTTTTAGTACCATGCATTGTCGAGAAAATAAATAATAGTATATTATAAACCAAGGTTGTGAAGTTCATTATTATGACCCGAACGTCAAGTTTAAATCCCGAAGTGCGTAGCGCTGAGGAATCTAAGACGTGAGGGTCATAAGTAGTTCACCACCGCGGTGTATATACGATTTTTTCCACTACTAGACTCGATAAATCTACAACACAAAATTGCCTCAATTAGTAAGATAGCGCTCCGCGTATTTTATTACTAAGAACAGGCGCGTCTTCAATCCATATGGAGGCTTCGTTACCGTGGCAACCGATAAACAAAATCGCCGTATGACGATATCATGGCGCCTGACAACTGACAGCTTTATTTACCAGGGAAATAATCGGCCATAACGTTGTCATTATAGACCGCTTATGTTCAATTGTTTTATAAGCAAAACGAGAAAACCCCCTTTACGGTCATTCTGCTGGCCTTTAACGGTCCGTATTAAAGCTAGTAGTGGAAAAAACCATATAAAGCAAGTCTCTGAAATTGTTGCGTCAAAAATTGAAAGCAGGTGGCTATTATTATCGTAAGAGGTGGAAATTGTTAGCATTTCAAGACGTCTGTCATTTTCAAAATTTTGAATAATTGTCAATCATGCTTTTTTTTTGTTGTAAAAATGGCTCAATTTAATAGTGTATACCATTCCCTCATCAAACGGTGCCATGCTTGCCTTAATGTTGAGGGAGCACATTTTGAGCAGATTCTTTGATGTTTTTATCTTTGTATTTGATTTTTATTGTGATGTATTTGATTGATTCTTCCCTCATAAATTAAAATCTTATCTTAGTTTGTCTTATCTTATCTGCCACTACAATTCTGAAGCAAAAAGCTCACTTAACTTTTTTTCGTAATACTGTATTTGAGTAAATAAATAAGAAGCATTGTTGTATATCAATAGGTCTTAATATTCAAGCCATAAGAAATGGAATTTTGATATTTTAGATTTTTCATCAATCTTAATTGCGTTGGGCGACATAGGCTACATTACAACGGTTTTTATTTATTTACTCAGAAACGGTGCGTCGTACTGAAAAACCTAGAGGACATTTTTATTCCGAGATGGATGGAGAAGTGAAAATAGTTATTTTCCTAACTAGTGCGGAAAGTGATACTTTTCCGCACGCTGTCTGCCGATGCCCGAACGACGCGAACCAGAGTGCGGGAAAGACACTTTCCGCACGAGTTAGGAACAATATCTTTTCTACGAGCCAATTCATTGTAACAAAGACAAGGAATAAACATACAATACATAAACAACTTTATCTTTGTCAACAGTATGACAGCTGAATTAATCAACAATCAATTGGTTGTTATGACAAAAACTTGGTGTGATTGTTGGCGTGACGTAATGTTTCAGACATGAACTGGTGACATTGGAATAAAAAGTACGTATATTATGGGTATATTTTGTATAAAAAATCAATAAAGGCAAGCATAATAGTTCCTTAAAAAGATAAAAATGTTTGGCACCGCTGTAAGGCAGGTGCACCTATCTAGATAGACAGACTATAAAGTCTAAATTATATTATAAATCAGTCCTTCTTTAAATATTTACTTTCCCGCACGCCAAGTTTACTTTCACGCACGCCGTGCGGGAAAGTGAAGCTTTCAAAAACAAAATGCGTGCGGGAAAGTGATATATTAAGAACGCTCGTAGAAAAAATAGATATCATTTTCGAAAACCAGTAGCGTACCAATTTTCCTTCAAGTAATATAGGTCGACGCGCTGGTAAGCGCGCCTCTGGCGGAAATAAAAATAATTTTTTATTGCAAAATGTGCGCCTTATATAGCAGTCAAAACACGTACAAAATTTCAATAAAATATCTCTAACCCGTTCAGAATAATCAAGATATATGCATTTTGAAATTCTAACTTCATCACCCTGTAACTTTTTAACGAAGCTCGATAGGTAACACAAATGTGTGACAAGCCCCCCTTAAAATCGACCAAAGAATATGAGATTTCATTTTCGTCCTCCCATTATGACTCACTCTGTATACTAGCTACGACATTATGTGGGGTCTGTTGGTGTGGCTAGTTCAGTTTACTTGTCCTCTACGCAGGTTCAGGTTACTTTATTTCTGTTTTTCTTTGGGTTAGTTTAAGTTATGTTTTTTTATTTGGTTTGGTTAGTTGCGGTTAGTTCAGTTTTACCTTTTCTCTTGGTTAGGTTGGTTCAGGTTAGGTTAGATGTTAGTCCAGATTGGTTATTTATTTATTTTCTCGTTTTTCTTTAAACGTACTTCTTCTACGTTTGTACAAGAACAGGCCATAACTAACCTGCCCGACGGGCCGCTTCTGGATTTTGCTGAGGTTTTTTAAGGCAGCTACGAAAGAGTGAAGAACAAGTAAAACGGAACTAACCAAAGGTAGTAAGTAAAACTGAAGTAATCTCATCAACAGAGCCCACATGGTCAAACTTTCGTGGAAAGCTTTTCGAGCTAACTCCCTATTGAAACAATATTTTATTTTTGATTCAGGACGCGGTGAAACTACAAAAGGCAATGCAGGCAAAAGGGCAAGAGGCGCTCGTTATTGTTAAGGTAACCTTAAAGAAAACTAACAAAAACTCATCCTCAAAGGTATGCTGTGCTCTCAGATACATATTAACGCACTACTCGTCCAAGCAAAGAAGAAATCTGATTCGAAAAAGTCTTATGGTCCCACCAGACCATAAGCATTTATTATCTATTTCATTGCAACAGGAGCACTACTACTGTAATTGTCATATATTACCCATTCACTTATTTTTGTCATCTAGTTATCTTTGAAACCTTCATTTTTTTATACCCATCTCCTTGTCCAAAATCCAAAATGTCATGACGTGTAGCGGAGCGCGGCTATCTCACGAGAGCGGCATTGTCACTTTGCACTCGATAACACAGAAGACTTTTTCTACAACCGATGTTTTTATATAAATGTTTGGTAAAAACTAATAATTATTGATAACCTCAAATTTTTTGGTCAAGAACCATCTTAAAGTCACGCGCTGGCCGCAAAATTGTTCGACATCTGTCAAATAATCTTCAAGTTATAGTTTTGTGTGAAAAGTCGCAGAAATACTAAATATTTCTTTATTATGGTTTCCATGGTAACTAAGCGAGCGTTTTAGTAACTTTTTCGCTCGGCAAGCGGCAAAGTAAAAAAAAGGTCCCTACTTAAAAAAAAGCACAACTTTGCACTTTCTTTTGGAAGCGCAAATTTGCACTTTTCGCTCGGTTGTAAAAATTTTTCAATTCAATTTTTGGTTATAATTATTTAACGAAATCAAATTAAAAGAAACTTTATGTGTTCTATATATTTTGACTATAAGAATTTCATTTCACTTCAGTGTTTGAGCGGTCCAAAACCCTTAATTTTGTACTTTAAGCTATTGCTTAGTTTTTCTTGTTAGTAGGATCTTTATAAATATATATTTTTTTGGTGCAAACATGAATATTCCGCAATGTTCTTTGATTTAAACTGCTTAATTCAATGCCCTATTTTTTTGTAAATTTAAACTTTGAAATTCCGTAATACTTAATACCGACCAGACCATTTTCCTTGTGGCGAGTGGTAACCTTCTACAGCTTATTTGTGAATTTTCGGCTACCCGTACTAAGAATTTTGCTTTCTCCTTAACAGTTAACATCCTTAGACATTGTACCTAGAACGAAATTCCCCGGTTTCACCCAATCATGCAAATTGCCGTTGAAAAATGTGCTTTTGCTGCCTGAGGCCCGGGTATAATTCAAAATATCTTCTAGCTGCAGCACGTTCATTGTAATTGTATTGGACATAAACACAAATTATGTCTTGTAATTAAAAATTGGTAAGTTCGTCACGCCTGGGCCTAATTTTAAGAAATAAGTTCAATCGACGTCAGTAACATTAGTTTTGTCAAAAACAGTCAAGATTAGTTTGTTGTTATAGTTCAGTATTATATTATTTTGATATATGAGATTAGTTGTTGCATGTTTAGTTTTATATTACCTACCAAGCAATAGGTGAAAAAGTCCAAGCGTACATTGATTTCTTGAGTCTGAGTTATTTCAAAAAACGGCCCAGCTTATCAACACCCTTTAAGTACGGGGTGTTCATTATAAAATTTCATCTAGTTGGCTGTGAAATGTCAAAAGAACAAGATGGAGAAACAAAAGTCCATTTATTTTGATTATGTCATCCTTTTCTGTCAAAATTTCATAGCCTGCTAGATGAAGGTTTATAATGAACACCCCGTATATCTTTTTCTTTTGAAAATAAGTAGTCTACCAACTGTCATATTCGAAATTCCGATAGAGCATTCCGTTAAAAAGTTCTAATGAAAAATAACCAATCGGCTGAGCTTGCCTAGCTCCCTCTAGCCGATACCCTAAAACTAAGTTCAAGTTCGAATTTTAATTGCCCAAAACCTCTAACTACAAAACTTTACCGAGTTTGAATTCAATTTTGTTGGAATTATCAAATAAATTTGAATTTAAAATGGAAACTTTAAGGCCTTATCGAAACAATATTGATCAGTGGATCAGTGGAGTTTCAGCCATTTGCTTTTCTCGAAATAACTGTATAATAATACATCTTAATGTAATCAAAATAGGTGCAAATAAAGGCTAAATAATTATCATCCAAGGAGATGATGGATAATTTAAGCAAGAGGGGTTGTAAGTTCCTTTAAATCTTTTCTACGTTTGCAACAAAGAGCTTTAATTACATCAAAGTAGGGGCGTTTTAAAACTTTATACCACTGACTCTATTTTTCAACTCTTACATGACGATTATACATTCACTAGGAAAACACCTAGAAGCTCCAAATAAGTCATACACTTTTCATTTTTCAAACCAAGACTAACATATTGTTATCGATTTTACATAATCTTGAAACCATTTTTATTAAGGTAATGAGTTTACCTTAATAATAAAAAAAGTACTTCATACTGTATTATTCATGGAATATGGTATCATGGAAATACGCACTCGCCGCTGCGCGGCGTCGTGCACAAACTTTCCATTCGTACGTAATAATTTTCTTACAACCTTTATTACATAATATACTATTACCGCACACGTGCGGTAAAGTGCTACTTCCCGCATGCAAATGCGTGCGGTAAAGCGACTTTACTGCATGCTTGTAGGAAAAATTTCTTTTCTACGACTGCCTCGAAAGTGGACAAGTTGCACACGCTTCCGATTGTTTTGCACACGCCTTGCGTATATTTTATAATACGAATGACCATTTATGAAGCAAAATCGCAGTCGTATAAAAAATATAGTGTGCAACACGTTCGAAAATCACTCTACACACTAGTGTGTGAAAAGTGCAATTTTCCACACTAGTTGCACAATATACTATTATCGCACACGTGCGTTTCTGTACGTTCGCGGCGTCCATTTTCCTTAGACCGGGCAATGACGTAGATACTGGACGAGTGCAATCCCGTTAGTTCAACAAACGAACACAGATGGCGCCAATGGGATACTTTTCTCGGTACTGCTATGAAACCTGTCTTGAGTACCCAAAGTTCCGCGAGCTCTAATCGTGTCAAAGCCTCACTGACGAGCCGTAAACGGCAAAACTAGTCTGGGGATGAACACAATTGGAGCTTGCGAAATGACGGTCACTATCAATACATATTATTGTATTATCCATACAGGGTGGTCTTTTTAACTTGAACCAGCAAGCTGGCCGATTTTGTACAGAAGGGCCTATTTTAGGACAATATTTTTACATATACAAAGTGGCCCAGAAAAGTGTGACGTCATACAATGTTATGTTTTTAAATAGACACCCTGTATTTTTTAATTGATTTTGATTGATTTGCAGTAGTTTAAGAGAAATTAATTAATAAACTGAAAGTATCTCGTATGTGGTCTTATACCAATTTTTTACCCATAAATTATAATAAGTACCTACTCCTACTATAATATTCCGCTTTCAAATTTAACTTTGTTGATTGATGCGAAAACTCTCCAAACTGACGTAGTAGAGATCGAAGTACACTTACAGTGATGTCAAACGTCTGAGTTTATCATTATGCGCAAGTATGAGCTCGTACATAGAACTGAAATAAAACAAACTTATGTGAGAAAATTGGACACATGCTACTCTACTTCGAATTACGAAACCCGGTGCGGAGTCCTAGCGGCCCAAGGGCCACTACGGATCCACATCCCTCCACTTAACCTAAACTAACATAAACTAACCTGAAATAACCTGGACGGATAATTGAACTAACCTACCCCGACCTGGTCGGACAATGACCTAGAATATATGGACAGAGCCAACAAATACCGATTTCTCCCTAAAAATGATCCCGTTTTTTGGCAGGAAGTGTCGAACTCTTAAGGTTCCCATGTTTCCAAACATCGACCTTCAGACTAGATAGACTCAGTGAGTCAATCATAAGTTGTCAGGTTTGTTTACTTCCAACATGCATATGGACCAAAGGGGGCGCGTGTCGCGAGGGGATTGAAAAAATGGCCGCCGAGTCGGGTAATCGGTGAAAACATGATACATGCACTTACTTGTGATATGAAAGATTTCTGACCCATTTTTATCACACAATATCTCACCATAATGATAAAATCTTTAATAAAACACCAAAAAATCGTGCAATGTCTCAACTTCAAACACAAAGGAAACACGTTTTGACGTTTTGTGGTTGACGTCAGTTCAATGAGGTTGACACACACATTGAATTGACAGCATTGTTGCCAATTCGTCAATTAAGAAGATTTTCTACCTATTTTTTGATCGTGCTGTACGGCTACATTTGGTTACACAACATATAAACACATGGGTTGCGTAGTTGGACCCTGAGAGCGGGCAACATCGCACCGAACCTTTAGAAATGATGCCCGACAAAATTTTGTAACGGACTCTAGTTAATTCTGCTTCTGTGTTTCCAAACAAGTTTTATGCTCGCTATTCGTACGATCGTCTTAGGATTGCTCACGTGTGCTATCGATTATTCTTACTACAAAACACTGTGCAAATACTAACATTCATTTAGTATTTTTGAAATATCGTCCGCTTGCCACATTAACTCAGAATCGTGGTATTAGCATCATACTGCTAAGCTCCAAAAATGTTGTTTACGAAACTGAAATTATTCAACTGACCTGCAGAAGTGTCGTTCTCACTAAGTACATTTTCCGCCACAGGGGGCAACCTCTCCATATTTTCCCCGATGACTATGTTCTCCGTTACTGCCACAACGGCTTCTTCATTCTCCTCCTCTATTACACTGTCTTTTGTTCGAATTGACATTTTTTTGCCCTGAGATTTTGCCTGTTTACTAGTGGATGATCTCCGGTAATTCGTCGATTTACGTCGTTTCGGTACCTTGGTTTCCAAGAGAACTATAAAAAAAAAATGGATATTCTACATGTGTGCGAGCCCAGTGGCTTTTGAAAACAACCTACCTAAGCCGGCGTTAGTTATTTTTTCGTGAATCTTCTCAAGGATGCTTATTCTGTTTCTTTTGGGCCTTGTAGGACCTAAAATGAGAAATTTATAATAATAAGTAAACTAGAAGAAAAATTAGAGAAAAATAAACCTTTCAAATTTTGAAGGCACGTGTGCGCTTAATAGTTATGTATTACAGATAATTTAGAATTAATTAGAATTTTTAACAGAAAAAGATAACATAATCAAAGTTAATGGACTTTTGTTCCTTAATCCTTTTCTTTTGACATTTCACATCCAACTAGATGAGGTTTTCAAATGAACACCTCCTACTATCTGGTTGATTTTAACAGAGATGTTCGCGACTCTACACGGTCCCAATAGTCGACTATTATTACCTAAATATTAATTAATTTAATCGATTTTTGACAATTTTTTCTTTAAGACTGTTTTAAGTGGCACTTTTCAGTACTGATGACAGTGACGTAACGTCCTACTTTTCGTAACTGGTGATGAAAAGTTCGTTTCACCACCAGATGCAGGATTCGATTGTGGCACACCATTGCTACAGTTTTACGGTATTAAGTAGATACAAAGTGGTTTAAAAGTAAATATTGAAGTTTAATAATAATAACTCTCTCTCTAAGTAGGTATTTGTAGTCAAAATTAGAAAAAATCTTGTATGAAACACGTGACAAAAAGCCATTTTGTGTATCTCATTCAAATTCAAACATTCATTCGTTACACAAAATCGGACTTTTCGTAACTGGTTACATAAATAGCTATTCTGTTTCTGTCAATACGTGGGGTTCATTATAAAATTTCATCTAGTTGGTTGTGAAATTTCAAAAGAAAGGGATGGAGAAACAAAAGTCCATTTATTTTGATTATGTCATCCTTTTCTGTCAAAATTTCATATCCTGCTAGATGAACATCCCGTACTTTATAGTAAGGACGGCGAACAGATATAGTGACGTCAAAAATATGTTTGACATGTGCCTTTAGTACATTAGAAAGTACAATAATTTTTAAGGTAGCAACCCCGGAATAACTCCAAACGTAATAAGTTGTCAAAACAGACTGTCAATTTACTTTTCCAAAAAACCACGTAAGAAACCCCAAGTAAAAATCTTGGTTTTATCATTGTATTTAGATCTAAAAGTAGGTCAATGGAATTTATCATGATGTCCGTTAGATGTCACTAGGCTCCGATCAGGCGAGAGATTTGAATTTGGCGCGTGATTTTTTATATTTAATATAATACTTACTTTACGTCAGTTAAACTAAGAGCTATTGTGACCTTGATAATCCTTTTCTATTGTTTATTTGATAAATTCGAAATAACAGGATTTGGGCTTTTCTTAAAAAATAACTTCTCGTTCATATCATTTGCTACGAAAATACACACTATAGACAAATAAAATAATAAAGAAACTACAATTATTTAAATTGCTCAACTGCATCTCGCCACTCACTAATGCAATGACAATATTTTTGCGTCCCGGTTTTCATTATTCTCCGAGATACCAAAATGGTTAATTCTGCTGTCGAACTCAATAAATTAACTGTTAGAGTTGTAGTATCTATTGTTCAACTGCATTTACCAAGTATTTTATGAGAAATCTCTCTATTTTATTGGCAAGGAGTCCTCATGAAACCTGATTGCCAATTTATGTCCAATGTATTTTCAGAATTTGGTTTTTTTTGTAACAGGAATTTAGATAACCAACACTTTTCCTTGCAATCAACATCTTCCAACAACAAACGGGTTCACGTTCATCACAAAATTGAAACTAATATGACTATTGGAAAGTTAACTTCATCGTCGACCCCTCTGACATAGGTATGGGCCAAAAGATATTTTTGCTAACCTGTTGCCCTTTTTTTCTGCTTCCAGTCCGAAAAATGCTGCTAGTCCTGTTCGTATAAGTTTTGAACTGCGGCACAGCTTTTCCACCGCGGATCTAGCTCGGCCAAAATTGCTTGCAGGCATGACAAACGTTTTTTTATTGAGACTTTTCATTATTTTCGGATACAAACTGTGAAAATAGTCAAAATCGACTTCTGTGATGTGAGGCAACTGACAGCGCAAACAAAAGAAAGTTACCATAGTCATATCAACAACACAGCCGCCTCATATTAAGGATCAGGATTTTCCAATGACCCACAAGATATGGACTGAGCCAACAAATGCGGATATTTCCCTAAAAATGGTCCCGTTTTTTGGCCGGAAGCAATTAGGTAGCAACCTAAAGCCGGACCGGATATTGATTGTGTCGCCTGTTTTTGTTTTTTTGTTAGGTTGGAAGTTTTAGGAAAACATGGAGCTAGGTCACCTTCGGGCTAGAAGCCTTAGCGCTCTAGCTAGGAGATGGATATAAGTTCGATAATCGATTGGATTGGAAATAAGAAATAATAAAAATAAGGATGACAGTGACAACTGTTTTGCAATAATTTGACATAAGAGATCATGACGTCACTGAGACGTCACTTCCGGCGGATATGGTCACCAGTTTAAAGGTTTCCACTGCTAAAAAGGAGGGCCAAAACTGTAAAACAGGAGTCTCCAGATTAGCTCGATGGGATTTTCAAATAATTCAAATAATCCGAACATTAAATATTTGCTTTTTTGCGTCTTGGAGAAGGTCTGATCTGATTGGTATGAATTATGATAAACGACATTTCTTTCTCTTTCTCTCTACGTCGGAACAATCACTTTATATGTATAAAATATATCTATCCTTGTTCACGCAATTCAGTAAAGAAGCAGAATTCATGTTTTCGTTTTTATAGAGTAGACAGCTGACGAACCTCTGGTAGACTTCCTTCCTTGTCCCACCTTCTTGAAAGCCATCTAGTAGACAAGTCCTGAACTTTTCATTCATTGATTTACTTGGGAATGATATACAATAGTTTTATAAAGTATTTAAAACGTCTAAAAATGCAAATTTAAAATTTTTGAAAATTAACTCCTCCATATCCTCCATAAAAACTACATCCTCTAAAAACGCAAATTTTCATGTTTTTTCAGAAACTCAATTTTAGGGCAAAATAAAGTAAAACTGTGAGAAAAAATTAAATTATTAGACAGAACAATAAAATTAGACTCAATACGCTTAAAAATCTCGTATTTTTCGACAAAGTCACTTTAGCATTAGCGCCAAAATCGATTAAAAACGACTACATAAATAAGCACAAAAAAATTTGGAGTGTTTGAAAATGTTCATTTTATGATTCAAAGCATTTTCGAATAAAAATTAAATGTATGAAAAAATTCAGGTTACAAGGATCAAAATCAGTTTAAAAAATACTTAAAGCGTATAGAACCGCAATCATTAAATTTTTAGAAAAATGTACATTAAGATTAGGACAAAAATCGGCTAAAAATTTCTCAAAGCGTCTAAAAAATGCCAAATAAAAGTTTTTTGAAAAAAGCAGATTAAGATTAATAAGAAGAAATAGGCCATTCTCAAAGAGACTTGAATCAGATAAATCTGAGGGTTCTAATCAATGTCAAAATTTCAACAAATAAGTGGTATATTACGTAACTTGAGATTCGCCGTGGGGCATCATCAGCCAAACCACGGCACATATCTAAAATCTAAAAATTATTCGATTTTGAAATAAATACAGCCAAAACTAATAAACAAAACTAAATAAATGGTAAAATCAATTTTTTGGATCAAAATAAGTGAAATTTGATTTAAAATCCCTGCAAAATGCAAATTTAGTGTTTTTTGAGAAAGTCAAGATAGGATAAGGGCCAATATCGATAAAAATTTACTGAAATAAAACACAAAAAACACCAATTTGGAGCTTGGAAAAATTGAAATAAAGTATGACCAAACTCTGTTAAAAATTACTCAAGTGGAAAAATTGAGGCTAGAATTGGGACCAAAATCGTTTAAAAATTTCTCGACGGACGAAATATGCAAAAGTGTAGCCCTTGGAGAAATTGAGGCTAGGATTAGGGATAAAACTTTGTCACAACACATGCCCTAAAAATGCAAGTTTTGATGTTTTTGGGAAAATTCAAATCTTCCAATTTGTTGTTTTTTGTAAAACTATTTTCTGGAACACAATATGTAAAATTTGACTAAACATACCATCTTAAAAATAAAAATTTGGTGTTTTTTGAGAAAGTCGTGTCAGGATTAGATAGAAAAATTATTAAACATCACTCGAAACGTGATAAAAATTCAAATTGAAAGTTGTTGAAGAAATGTAGACCATGACTAGGACCAAAATTGAATGAAAAATGACTTAAAATGCCTGAAAATACAAATTTAAATTTTTTGAAAAATTTGTTTAAGATTACGGCTAAAATGGATTTTAAAAAATCCACATTTTCTAAAAATGATGATTTGTTCTTCCGTAGATTTTTTGGCTTTAAGCAGCAAACTCTCGAATAACATTGACACTGGTCAAAAATTAAACAGAGGGCAAACTGTCAGATTACCATGGCCACCTGTGTTGGAAAACTTAATGAAAAGCTTTATAAGAATATGGATTGTTTTTTATTATGTTTGTCTAGTAACTAAATGGTGTTTTTAATAAAGTCTGTTACACTGGAATTATTCGAATCTCGAGTTTGCGACAATATGTTGAAAGTGGCGCTTCTGGCATTGGTTAAAGACAGTGGGCAACAGGAATTTTAGAAGAGTCGTCTTACCTATCCGAAAACAAACTGTATATTATAATAATGTTCATCTTATAAATAATAACCTAAATGGGATAGACGCACCCCCAATAAAATTGAACTAGCCTTAGTACTACAATCTAGGACAAGCAACGATCACGTGATATCTCTGTATCTGTCGACCATACTATACAGGGTGGACCAGGTTTTTGGTGCCAAACTTTAAGGGGGTAGTCTACGTCCAAAAATAACCCTAGTTTGTTATATAAACCATAGTCGAAAAATACTCCGTTACGGAAATACAGTGTGTTAAAGGCTTTTTTTGAAAAACCAAAAAATTGATTTTTTCCTGAAAGTGCCAGATATTTTAATGAAATTTTCCAGGTGTCAATAGCGATGAAAGACTCAAGTTTTGCAATATAAAAGGTCTTTTCAGCGTTACTAGTGCACTGCGGCTCGTGACTGGCTATTTTTCAACAAAAAAGTGGTACGCTACTGGTTTTTCTAAAGATAAAAATTATTTTTGAGGTCCTTGTTCACTTTGAAAGAAAAAAGTTCCCTTGGATTTTTTTCGTACGGCGCTTCTGTAAATAAATATTAAATAACTTAAAAACTTTTCAGTGTTTGCCTTTTAATAGATTATTAATTTTGTTACTTGCGTACCGCCAGATAATCAATATTTGCCACGCCTTGTTGTCGTAGATTTTCATGGCAACCTAAAGCAGCCAAACTTTTTTTTTTAACTGTGTTGTAACAATATTTATTTTCAGAATTAAAAACTAAAACTAACTAAAACAATAATTGAAAACATAACAAAAACAGATATAAAAATTGTTCAAAATGAGAACCATTATTTTCAATCCACAACTAGCATCGAGGTATAATAGACCGATTTAAATGTACTAGATGTGGTAATATTTGATTGCAATCATATCTTATGCGGTTCATAAGTTCTACTTCCGTATTGACAGGATTCGCATAAACTTTCTCTTTTAAAAAACCCCACACAAAAAAGTCTAACACGGTAAGATCCGGAGACCGTGGTGGCCATGTAACTGGACCTCCAGTTACATGGCCCCATACACCCCAAACTATGCATTATGTCTTAAAAGTATCGGTATTTCGTCCCACATATTCGAGGTTCCCGTTTCTAAAAACTCTAAGAAGTTTTTGAGGTCAAACGTCGCGGTAAAAAGTAGGGTCCAAATAAATGGTTGTTATAAATCCCTATCCACACATTTAAGCTAAATTCAACCTGAAAATGTCGAGGTCTAATGACGTAGGATTTTCATGGTCCCATACATGTTGATTATGCAAATTAAATACGCCGCGGCGGTGAAGCTGCACTCGTCAAACCACTGTATGTTGTTCAAAAAATCCCTGTTTTCTTGAACTGAGTGAAGGATCCACCTACAATAAGTAATTCTTTTTTCTTGGTCTCCTGGATGTAGCCCTTGAACAGGTTGTAGGTGAAATGGACGCCGGTGATCTCGTATAAGAGTACGAAGTATATTGGATTTTGAGGTGCGAAGATTACGAGAAGCAATACGGGAACTCGTTGTTGGATTTCTGTCAAACTCATTTAATATATATCCAGAAATTCTTCTTTGTTGTTGGTTTTGGTTTGCATTTCGATCTTCATGCAAATTCCTTAAACCTTTCTCCATTAATTGCTGATGGATTCTTGCGAACATTTTACGACTAAGATGTGTTCTTTGCGGATATCTCCTTCTGTAATCTCTGGCGGCCGCCTTTGAGTTTCCGTTAGCAAATCCAGACACAAAATGGATATCCGCTATTTCTCTATTTGACAATCTAAACAGCATTTTCACACTAATAAACTTTACAGAAAAAAGTTATGTTAAATTTGTCAAATATTGTCATGAAAACTGACGCCAAGACCATCAAGGTGGTATGCAATTAGGAAATAGCTAGGTAATCTATTTAAACACAAACATTTAAAAATATTTTATTAATATTTAACGGTGTGCCCTACGAAAAAGCCAATGGAACTTTTTCTTTAAAATTGAACAAGGACCTCAAAAATAATTTTTATCTTCAGAAAAACCAGTATCGTAGCACTTTTTTGTTGAAAAATAGCCAGTCACAAGTCGCAGTGCACGCCACTAGTAACCCTGAAAAGACCTTTTATATTGCAAAACTTGAGTATTTCATCGCTATTGACACCTGTAAAATTGCATTAAAATATCACTGGTAGTTTAAAAAAAATCAATTTTTTGGTTTTTGAAAAAAAAACTTTAACACCCTGTATTTCCGTAACGGAGTATTTTTCGACTATGGTTTATATAGCAAACTAAGGTTATTTTTGGACGTAGACTACCCCCTTAAAGTTTAACACCAAAAACCTGGTCCACCCTGTATACAGGGTGTTTCATTAAGGGTGGCCACCGGCCATATCTTAGAAACTAAATGGCTTAGAAGCTAGAGAAAAAAGTTTTGATTATTAAAGTGAACACGAGAAAATCCTGGAAATTATTTTCAAGTTCCTAATTTTGCCACAAGGGGGCGCAATTAGAAACCAAATAATACAAATCAATTTTTTTTCGAAAATTGTCATTTTAAGGTGTATCTTGGGCAACATTATTAGAAATATTGGATAACCCTGCAACATTTTGACCTCACTCTCGTGGATGTGCTGTGCTTAATAAAAGTGAGGGAAACAATTGAAAGTGAAATAATCAAAATTCTTGTAACTTTCAAGCCTCATATCCGATTTTAGTAAACTTGGTCTTGGTTGGAAGATTTTTGGGGAAATTGCACAGTTAAAAGGAATTGCCATTACTTTCAACTGTGGTATCCACTGCTAAATGATAGTTTTTAATAAACGTGCTAGAGGGCGTAATTTCAAATTAAAGTGGTTTTTTTGGTTTTACACCCAAAAGTTAAATCATTCGGTATAATTTTGATATAATAATTGGAAAGTAGATTAAATTTGCAACAAAAAATGTTAAGAATCCAATAACATATTTTTTCTCCTTTCAAACCTATCACTTCAAGAATGATTTTTATTACTTATTTGAATAAATGATTGTTTTCATAATTCCATAATAAAACATTCCGTTACAACAATTATTGTTTTAAAACATGATGATTTTGTAAGCTTGTCACTCAGTATAAAATATGTCAATAATTTATCCTAAACATATCTGATTATTGAAAACTTCTACCTAATTTAAGCATACTTCTAATATAATGTTTTACAATATCAATCTAGATAGCTATGAAACAAAATCGGCAGGTATCCACGGAGACAAATAACATTGGTTTTCAGTTGATTCCATTTTGACAAGTTTCGTATTGCGTTGACAAAAAATTCATTCTTGTTGATTCCTTTTAAGTTTCTTTATAGCTAGGCTATTATTATCAAAACTTGCACTTCATCCTTCAAACATGGCTTATATAAATTCCGAGGCTTTCGACATGCTTGCAGTATATTTCGAATGTTTGCAAAATGCACCTATTGCGGAACGTACATATGCTACTAGACATCCAGCACGAAGGTATCACAACAGAAAGGTTGTTCGCCGATTGGCAATACGTTTAGGGCAAACGGGAAGTGTGCGACCCATTCCAGTTCCCTTCAGAAGACGTCCTGTAAAGCATGAGGATATTATTATCAATGTTCTTGCGTACGTGGAAGTGAATCCGCATTCAAGCACAAGAGAAATTTCCGCAGACATCGGTATAAGTGCCACTTCGGTGTTTCAGATATTAAAAAACTTTAAGCTTCACCCTTTAGTATTACACCAGGCCTTATCAGAATCAGATTGTGAGAGACGACTAGATTTCTGTTATTGGCTAAGACAGATGTGTTACGAAAATCCTCAGTTCCTCTCTTTGGTTTTGTGGAGTGACGAAGCTACTTATACAAGCTGTGGCACAGTTAACTTGCACAATATGCAATACTGGTCAGTTACAAATCCTCACTGGATGCGTGAAGTGGATCAGCAAAATAGATGGAGTGTAAACGTGTGGTGCGGAATTTTAGGAGGCATAATTATTGGACCATTTATTTTGAATGGAAATATTGTTGCGAACTCGGGGTTCGATAATTCCAGTGTAACGATTTAATACGAAAACACTATTTATTTATTCCACAAATACACTCGACTACTAAATAACTCAGTACTTAACACTTTATAGCCTTCTATTATCGCTTCGTAACTTTAGCTTACTTATAGCTCGATTAAAATACGACTATTCCTAACCGCCGCTTTATGCGCCTTTTATATACAATCCTAAAATTACAGAAAAACCTAGAAAGTTCTTTATAAGAATTCTTGAATAATCTCACATAAAAAAAACGGTTGTAACGGTAAACAACTGCCTTCTAGAATAAGCCAGCCGAGCAATAAATCACTCGTGTCAGCCATGACGCAGCGCGGATAGGTCGCGAAGCTCCACCAACCAACACGCTCCCATGCGTTGCCCCGCCTCCCATGCGGCGTTGCTGCGATGCGTAACATTGCCCTCCTCCTAAGGCTGTTCGTCCCGAACAGATAGAGTTCCATGGTATCGTGCTAATCGATCCAAATGAACGACCTTCATCTTTGACCTGGGGGTCCGCTGGATCCTATACACCACATCATTAATCTTCTTTATAATTGTATAAGGTCCTTCCCAATTTTGGCTAAGTTTGGGCGACTTCCCCACCTTTCGCCTCGGATTGTATAGCCACACCAAATCACCATCCTGGAAGCCGCGGGAGTTAGCTAGTAAGTCATATCTTGCTTTGGCTCGATCACTGGATATCCGCAGTTTATTCCTGACTTGTTCATGAACATTGTCCAGCCTCTCCTTAAGCTCCTCCACAAAATTCTCAGGGTTGAGTGAGTCTTTTTCTGGTGTTCCATACATCAAATCTGCAGGAAGCCTCATTTCCCTTCCGAACATCACTTTCGCCGGAGTATAACCAGTGGCTTCATGCGTAGAGCCTCGGTATGCCATCAACATGAGAGGTAGATGTTGGTCCCAATCACGCTGATGATCTGCCACCATTTTAGACAGGTAATGTTCCATGGTCCGATTAAACCTCTCTACCATCCCATCCGACTGTGGATGCAAAGGAGTTGTCCTGGTTTTGCGAATTCCGAGAAGTTCCATGACCTTCTGGAACACAGCCGATTCAAAATTTCGGCCCTGATCAGAATGAAGTTCGAGAGGGACCCCAAATCTGCAGAACATTTCATTTACTAGCACCGTTGCCACAGTCGTTGCTTCTTGATTAGGTAGGGCGTATGCTTCAGGCCATTTAGTGAAGTAATCCATGGCGACCAAGATGTATTTGTTGCCCGACTCAGTTTGAGGAAATGGTCCCGCGACATCAATTGCTACCCTCTCGAATGGAGCACCTACAGTGTACTGCACCATTCGGCCCCGTGATCTTGTTCGAGGTCCTTTTGTGGCACAACAAACTTCGCACTTGCGGCACCAAGATTCGACGTCTTCATGATAGTTCACCCAATAATACCGCTCTTTAATTTTGGCCAATGTTTTATTGACCCCAAAATGGCCTCCGCTTGTTCCGTTGTGCATTTCCTGTAGTACATCTGATTTTCTGCTACCAGGAACAACCAACTGCCTGACTACGGACTTGCCATCCGGACTCTCCCACGCTCTCTTCAGTAGTCCATTTTCTATTTTAAGAGAGTGCCACTGGGCCCATAGCGCCTTCAGGTTTGGACTTTTACCAGCGATTTCTTGCCACTCTGGTCTCTTGTCACTAGTCTTTGCTATGAGTATGGGTCCAATATCTGGATCATTCAGTTGTTCTTCTCGAAGTGTCTGTGTGGTCCAGCCATCGTTTATTTCCACCGACGTTCTCCGTACAGAAGGAAGTCCCTCACGCTGCTCAGTTCTTTGACAATGCCGACAATCTTCTTTACATGGCCGTCTAGACAATGCATCGGCATTTCCGTGAGACCTTCCTGGTCGATGTTCAATTTGGAAATCGTACTGCTGCAGGCGCTCTATCCATCTGGCTATTTGACCTTCAGAGTTCTTCATCTGTAATAACCATTTCAAGGCTCCATGGTCAGTCCTAATCAGGAACTTTTTTCCATATAAGTAGCGATGGTAATGTTCGACTGCTTTAACGATGGCCAACAGTTCCTTTCTAGTGACGCAATAGTTTCTTTCTGGCTTATTTAAAGTCTTACTGTAGTATTCGATGACCTTCTCTTGCCCGTTTTGTCTTTGAGAGAGTACTGCACCTAGACCACAGTTACTTGCATCCGTGTCCAAAATAAAGAGTCCGTCCTTTATAGGGTAAGCCAAGATCGGACTAGAACAGAGGGCAGCTTTAAGCCTTGCAAACGCCTGACTGCATTCGTGGTTCCACAAGAACGGTGTTTTCTTTTCCGTTAATTTGTGCAGCGGTTTTGCGATGTCGGCAAATCCCTCTACAAATCTCCTGTAGTAAGTACATAGTCCCAAAAAGCTCCTTACTTCGTGTTTGTCTCGGGGAACTGGCCAATCTTTAATGGCAGATATTTTACTATGGCTAGTTTTAATGCCTTGTTCTGAGATAGTATGCCCCAAGTACTCGACTTGCTTCTGGAACAGGCTGCATTTCTTGTAGTTTAACTTCAGGTGAGCATTCCGTAACTTGTTGAAGATTTCTCTTAAATTCTTCAAGTGCTCGTCGAAATCACGCCCCATGACAATTATGTCATCTAAGTATACCAGGCAAGTTTTCCAAGTCAGCCCCCTCAAGACAAGTTCCATTAGTCGCTCGAAAGTTGATGGAGCATTGCACAATCCAAAAGGCATAACAGTGAATTGGTATAGTCCAGAACCAGTAGAAAATGCAGTCTTTTCTTTGTCTTCGGGAGCAATCTTTACTTGCCAGTACCCACTTTTTAAATCTAGAGTGGAAAACCACTTTGATCCCGATAAAGTTGCTAAGGTGTCGTCTATACGTGGCAATGGGTAGCTGTCTTTCTTGGTTACATCATTAAGTTTCCTGTAGTCAACACAGAACCGCGTTGAACCATCTTTCTTCTTAACAAGAACCACAGGCGACGACCATGGACTAGATGATTCTTCTATGACGCCCTCCTTTAACATTTCATTCAGCAAACTGTTAACTTCCTGTTGTTTAGCCAGAGGGACCCTTCGTGGATGTTGTCGTATTGGCTGGGCATCTCCTGTGTTGATCTTATGGACAACTAAATCGGTTTGACTGTCGTTGCTCTTGAAGTTAAACATATCAGATTCATCCATGGCAAATTTTATAGCAGACTGAAGTTGTTCCTTTGACAGGTGACTCCACTGTCGCTTAAAAGCATCAATAACTTCTGGGGAAGCTTGGTTAGAAGATATAATTTTGGATGTCTCTGCTTCGACACAATTGCATACCCATTGTACAGGCTCATAATTGGCAAGAACTGTTCCTTCTTTTAGCTTGATGGTCCTTTCTCCAATATTGGCAACTCGTACTGGCATAGTCTTCTTCGTGTCGGTCAAAGTTCGGGCTACCATGATTTCAGTCGTCAAATCCAGGTTAGGTTCTATAAGTCCTATGGACCACCCAGGATCATTTTCAGAAGTCACTGTGATAATTTGTTCTGAATTTGGAGGAATTTTTACATCTTTCACCACCAGTAGACGGATACTAGTTTCCACATTTCCATTGGTTAATGCAAACTCCTCATCTCCAAACGTGAGAATATTCTGTTTGTGATCATAGGAGAATCCATGTTTCCTGATGAGATCCATTCCCAAAATAAACTCGTCTTTGATCCTGGCAACCAACACTTTATGCCGAACTTCAAGTCTTTCTCCAATAATGATGGTGACATCGGCTTCTCCGTCTATAGGGCAAGATTCTCCAGTGACTGATTTTAACATAATAGGGTTGGGCAATGGTTGTATGGTATATCCGAAAAGTTTATCTGGCCTTACAATGGTCACATCTGCTCCTGTATCGATGGTAATCTGGATCTTCTGTCCTTTAATGCGTCCGGCCACTGTGAGACTTTTGCCACCCAAATTATTGACTTTAAAGATCCTGGGGGTCTTAGCGGCCCCGGTCAATTGCCCCCTTGCATTGACCGGAATTAGTTTTCCTGGGACCTAGGGCGGTCTTGGTCGCCGCTTGGTCTTCTAAACGACGGCGACGGACTTCTTGCCCTATTACGGCAGTTACTCTTGATGTGACCCAGTCTGCCGCAGTTAAAACATTTTATGCCCCGATTGTCCGTTGATCGAGGCGTTCTTTCTAACAGGGCTTGCATACTGACTGCCATATCTTTCATCGCTTTATGTAAACTGGCCATGGATTCAGCCATAGACGTATTCTCCTCTTCACCGCAAGTTGCCATTCGTACGCGTGGCGATGAATTAGATGACACTCGTGACGCCTCGAATTCCAGGGCCCGAACTAGTGCCTCGCTGATATTCTTGGGCCTTACAAGACGTAAGTGGTATCTCATGTCACTATCGCGAACTCCCTCAATGAACCTTTCGGCGGCAAATTGCATTTGAAAAGATTCAGGGGCCGATGGATATGCCAGGTGAATGAGTCTGTCTATGTCCGCCTCAAATTCTTGTAAGGATTCACCTGACTTTTGCTGTCTCATCCTCAGCTGGGCCTGGAACACGGTTTCTTTGTGCTCATTTCCAAATCGTAGTTGCAGAGTGTGTACTAAAGCCACATAATTACTTTGATCCGCTGCCGACAGGGATTGTAGTAATTCAGCCGCTTTTCCACGAAGTGCTACCACTAATGATGTAGCTTTCTGGGGCTCGGACCAACCATTAGCTTTTGCAGCTGCCTCAAACTGAGTTTTATAAATTTCCCATGCAGTAGTACCGTCATAATCGGGAGGCTTAATTTTAGCGTTGGCTGTGCTAAAACTCTCTGTAGACACGTTGTCGTCCTCAAGTTGTTCCCGGAATTTCTTTTCTAGCTCGAGAACCCTCTGGTTGACAGCTTCGAGTCCTTCGTTAACGCCGTTAATGGATTCGTGAACGCCGTTAACGGATTCGTTGACGGATTGCATTATTCTTTCTTCCAATTGTTGCTCCCTAGCTGCGAGATGGTTCATTAATTCTTCTTTGAATTGTTGATGACGTCGCTCCTGTACTTGATCACGTTTTTCCTGCTCTTCCTTTTATTGTTGATAACGTCGCTCCTGTACTTGATCACGTCTTTCTTGTTCCTCTTTTTGCTCCTTATAACGTCTTTCTTGCTCTTCCTTCTGTTCGTTATAACGTTTCTCCTGTTCTAGATAACGTCGCTCCTGTTCTTGATCACGTTTTTCCTGTTCTTGATAACGTCGCTCCTGTACTTGATCACGTTTTTCCTGTTCTTGATAACGTCGCTCCTGTACTTGATCGCGTTTTTCCTGTTCTTCCCTCTGTTGTTGCATAAGGGACAGCAGGGCGGCAAGTTGATCCTCCATCGCTTGATGCTGGCTTCTAGTCACTGGCATAAACAGGTAATGTCCGGCAATGAAGCACTCACTTACAGTTCAGTAATATTGGTCCTCAAATTCCCACTGGAATCGCACTTCTGACACCAATTGTTGCGAACTCGGGGTTCGATAATTCCAGTGTAACGATTTAATACGAAAACACTATTTATTTATTCCACAAATACACTCGACTACTAAATAACTCAGTACTTAACACTTTATAGCCTTCTATTATCGCTTCGTAACTTTAGCTTACTTATAGCTCGATTAAAATACGACTATTCCTAACCGCCGCTTTATGCGCCTTTTATATACAATCCTAAAATTACAGAAAAACCTAGAAAGTTCTTTATAAGAATTCTTGAATAATCTCACATAAAAAAAACGGTTGTAACGGTAAACAACTGCCTTCTAGAATAAGCCAGCCGAGCAATAAATCACTCGTGTCAGCCATGACGCAGCGCGGATAGGTCGCGAAGCTCCACCAACCAACACGCTCCCATGCGTTGCCCCGCCTCCCATGCGGCGTTGCTGCGATGCGTAACAATATATACAGGGTGGACCAGGTTTTTGGTGCCAAACTTTAAGGGGGTATTCTACGTCCAAAAATAACCCTAGTTTGCTATATAAACTATAGTCGAAAAATACTCCGTTACGGAAATACAGGGTGTTAAATTTTTTTTTCGAAAAACCTAAAAATGGATTTTTTTCTGAAACTGCCAGAGATATTTTAAGGAAATTTTACAGGTGTCAATAGCGATGAAAGACTCAAGTTCCACATTATAAAAGGTGTTTTTAGCGTTATCAGTGGCGTTCACTGCGGCTTGTGACTATTTTTCAACAAAAAGGTGGTATGCTACTGGTTTTTCCGAAGAAAAAAATTATTTTTGAGGTCCTTGTTCAATTTGAAAGAAAAAAGTTCTCTTGGCTTTTTTTCGTACGGCGCCCCTGTAAATAAATATTAAATCACTTAATAACTTTTCAGTGTTTGCCTTTTAATAGATTATTAATTTTGTTACTTGCGCAACGCCAGATAATCAATATTTGCCACGCCTTGTTGGCGCAGGTTTTCATGGCAACCTAAAACAGCAAAGCTTATTTTTTTTTAACTGTGTTGTAACAATACTTATTGTCAGAATTAAAAACTAAAAGTAACTAAAACAATAATTGAAAACATAACAAAAACAGTTATAAAAATTGTTCAAAAAATGGGAACTATTATTTTCAAAGCACAACTGGCATTGACGTATAATAGACCGATTTAAATGTACTAGATGTGGCAATATTTTATTGCAACCATATCTTATGCGGTTCATAAGTTCTTCTTCCGTATTGACAGGAGTCGCATAAACTTTTTTTAAAAAAAAACCCCACACAAAAAAGTCTAACACGGTAAGATCCGGAGACCGTGGTGGCCATGTAACTGGACCCCCTCTACCAATCCACATATCTGGAAAATGATTGACCAGCCAATTTCTGACATTTCTGCAAAAATGAGCGGGACAACCGTCAAGCTGAAACCATGTCTTAAAAGTATCGGTATTTTGTCCCACATATTGGGAGTTTTCGTTTCTAAAAACTCTAAGAAGTTTTCTGAGATCAAACGTCGAGGTAAAAAGTAGGGTCCAAATAGTTGGTTGTTATAAATCCCTATCCACACATTTAGGCTAAATTCAACTTGAAAATTTCGAGGTCTAATGGCGTGAGGATTTTCATGGTCCCATACATGTTGATTATGCAAATTAACTACGCCGCGGCGGGTAAAGCATCACTCGTCGGACCACTGTATGTTGTTCAAAAAATCCCTGTTTTCTTGAACTGAGTAAAGGATCCACCTACAATAAGTAATTCTTTTTTCTTGGTCTCCTGTCCCTTGAACAGATTGTAGGTGAAATGGACGCCGGTGATCTCTTCTAAGAGTACGAAGTATATTGGATTTTGAGGTGCCAAGAATACGAGAAGCAATATGGGAACTCGTTGTTGGATTTCTATCAAACTCATTTAATATCTGACGAGAAATTCTTCTTTTTTGTTGGTTTTGGTTTGCATCTCGATCCTCATGCAAATTCCTTAAACCTTCCTCCATTAATTGCTAATGGACTCTTGCGAACATTTTACGACTAGGATGTGTTCTTTGCGGATATCTCCTTCTGTATTCTCTGGCGGCCGCCCTTGAGTTTCCGTTAGCAAATCCATACACAAAATGGATTTTGACATTTTGACACTAATGAACTTTACAGAAATTAGTAATGTTAAATTTGTCAAATATTATCCATTTATATCCATTTAATCCATATCCAATAGTCCATTTAATCACAAACATTTAAAAATATTTTATTATTATTAAACGGTGTGCCCTACGAAAAAAAGCCAAAGGAACTTTTTTCTTTCAAATAGAACAAGGACCTCAAAAATAATTTTTATCTTCAAAAAAACCAGTAGCGTACCACTTTTTGTTGAAAAAAAGCCAGTCACGAGCCGCAGTGCACGTCACTGGTAACGCTGAAAAGACCTTTTCTATTGAAAAACTTGAGTCTTTCATCCTTATTGACACTTGTAAAATTTCATTACAATGTCTCTGGCAGTTTCAGAAAAAAATCAATTTTTTGGTTTTTCAAAAAAAACTTTAACACCCTGTATTTCCGTAACGGAGTATTTTTCGACTATGGTTTATATAGCAAACTAGGGTTATTTTTGGACGTAGAATACCCCCTTAAAGTTTGGCACCAAAAACCTGGTCCACCCTGTATAGCGAAGCGTACTTAAACTTCCTACAGAATGAATTGCCTACCATTTTAGAAGATATTCCTCTCGATGTGCTGTCCATGTGGTGTCAACATGATGGATGCCCGGCACATTTTGATCAGAGAGTTCGCAATTTTTTAAATGTAGCTTATCCTGGTCGCTGGATTGGAAGGGGTAGTGAGTTTCCGTGGCCGCCTAGATCTCCGGATCTAACTGTTCTAGACTTTTACTTGTGGGGAAGAATAAAAGACATTGTTTATACAACGCGACCGACCACACGAGAAGACATGATAAAGCGAAATAGGAACGCTGTTAATTCGATTTCACGAGCTGAAATACGGCTGTACTCAGTACCAGAGGGAGAATAAATAGTTGTATTCGGGAAAACTGGGGTCATTTTGAACATTTATGAAGTTTCTTAGTATTATTCTGTAATAAAATTGAAAAAGTTATGTTTGCAGAAATAACTCCGGGACGAATAAAGATATGGTATTGGGAACTTACATTTTTTTGTTGCAAATTTAATCTACTTTCCAATTATGATATCAAAATTATACCAAATGATTTAACTTTTTGGTGTAAAACCAAAAAAAAACACTTTAATTTGAAATTGCGCCCTCTAGCACGTTTATTAAAAACTATCGTTTAGCACTGGATACTCAGTTAAAAGTAATGGCAATTATTTTCCAAACAAGACCAAGTTTACTGAAACCGCATATGAGGCTTGAAAGTTACAAGGATTTTGATTATTTCACTTTCAATTGTTTCCCTTACTTTTATTAAGCACAGTACATCTACGAGAGTCAGGTCAAAATGTTGCAGGATTGTCCAATATTTCTAATAATGTTGCCCAAGATACACCTTAAAACGAGAATTAAAAAAAAAATTGATTTGTAATATTTGGTTTCTAATTGCGCCCTCTTGTGGCAAAATAAGGAACTTGCAAATAATTTCCATGATTTTCTCGTGTTCACTTTAATAATCAAAACTTTTTTCTCTAGCTTCTAAGCCATTTAGTTTCCAAGATATGGCCGGTGGCCACCCTTAACGAAACACCCTGTATACGTAAATTCAATGTTCATCACTGAACTGAGTTTAAGTCAGACAAATGCACTCATCTTTAGAAACGTGGCTTTTTCATCCAATCAAATCAATTTACTAATAAATAAAGCGTTGTTGGCATTGATAAAATCCCCAGTTTTTATCGCGATAAAAATCCGGAGTTTTGTCAGTGTCGTTACTGGCCACCATCCCGACACTCACAAGGTCAAATAATTCAGACATCTGTCCAGCCGGATATATCTCGACCTCAAATTTTCTCTGAAAAATTTTGTACTCAATCATTGTTTCCGTAAGCAAAAGCACTCAACTTTTTTACCTTTGCTGCCATATCGTGCTTTTGCTAGGCAACAATGATTTCGTAACTACAGACAAAATTTATCCGATGAAGTATGAGGTCTTGTTATATTATATATGATAAAAATAAGGTGCCACTTGGCCTAGCTAATCTGAAAATTAACTGAATGTTTTTTGGCTGCGTTTAACCGCTAGTTTGACAGAGACGAAACAAAATAAGAGAACTATTAAAAAATATTACACTTACCTTCATTTTGTACAATAGACTGATCAGAAGCCTGCATAGAAAGGCCCCGTGCATTCTTCGGCTTTCGTCCTCTTGCTGACTTAACCTCCACCTTGCTATTTACGGCTCCCTTATTCTTAACTGGACTATCATGCGGCTCTAAGTCAAACGGGCTTATACTGTAGCAAAGTGGTTCCTGATTCCCTTCTTCATTGGAATTACAGGTATTTCGAGTCCTACTATTGTGAACCTGGTCGCGAATAGAATTGTTTTCCGCATCTGCTGGCGTAAATGACTCGGTCTGGCTCCTGTTAGCTGCTGGATAACAATGTGACGAATAGGGAGAAAAGGAGCTAACTTTGTAACGTGATTTCTGACGATTCTTTTTCGATTTCGGACAAGCCCTTCCTCTTTTAACGAGTTTTTTATTAATTGTCTCACTTTTGGAAAGATCGTTTTCCGCTACTGGAACAGAAGCATTTTTCTTCGCTGGTGATGGTGAACTTCTAGGACTAATTTCCTCGTCTAAGTTAGTCGTGAGCCCACTATCAGAAGAAACGTCGTGAGAGAGTTGAGGGTAAGATGGGCTAAATCGGCATAGAGTAGGTTCATGACTCTCTGGCGTTTTACACCTTACCAATACAGTTCTTAGAACTTTCTCGTAGGATATTTGATCCAGCCTTTGGACAGTTTGGTCTTTATCTACCGACTTTTCTTTTGCGCTTGATACGCGCTCCAGCCTTCCCAGCGTAGCATTAGCTGCAGCTGTGACCCAGTTTTCTACTGAGACAGCCCTTTTTTCCTTCGATTGCACGGCTTCATTGTCCTGTTCCGCATGTTCGGCAGAAGAAATTTCCCCAGAGTTTACCCAATTTTCGCGCTCAATTTTCTTCTCTTCGGCCCGAGCGTAGCTCTTAAATCTCATATTGTTGTTTAAAATGGGATACGTTTTTAATGCTCTTTGAGACGTGTTAGCTTCGATTTCATGATCGGATGCAAATGAGTTTCGGGTCATGGCAGCTTTGGAGCGCATAAAACTGAAATGGGAAAACGTGTTTTGCATTTCCGAGGAAACCAATTGGGAATTGCTGTCCTGATACCGCCAGGGTATGTCCTCGTTGCCCTCAAGGATGCTGTCGTAAATGTTCGGCGGTGACGTGGAACTGTTCGGCCGCGTCGGGGAACTGTCCGAATCCGAGCTGCTGTCAAAGTTGCACTTGGCCCTGGAAAACAAAGTGCTTCAACTAATGACGAGTACTGAAATATTTTTGTTAACCATGTTCGAAACATTCCTCATTAAGTATTGTTTAAGTAGTTCTTAACAAAGTAGGGTTCTGTGATAGTATCAATCAAATACTGCAATTGTCACGGCCAAAACACCACTTCGATTAAGAAACGTAAAGAATACCAATACTCACATAGCGCTCTAGACGTCCTTCCGAAAACGCAAATTTTGAACAAGTGAATTTTAGTTGGTAGACTCCCACATAGTAATAAAGTTTGTTTTAAAAATATTGAAGTTGTACTTTTTTAAATTTAAAATGTTATTAAGTCTTATATATCTTTAGCTTAGAGGACATCAGGGGCCAGATTCTTGAAATTTGGAAGTGGATCTCTCCTGGAAAACGGCTCAAACGTGACTAGGTTAACACAGAGACAGGTTTGTTCAGAGTCAACAATTTGGCTCTTGAAGAAAACCTTAAACTCTGTAAATTCTCGCTGTCAGTCGGTCTAGCCATAAAGGAATAGTTAGTTATATTTCAAATTTGAGTTAAACATCAAAAACTCTAAGTTGTTTTTGGCTGTATATTGCTGGCTGCAATTGATGTGTCAATTGCTGGAAAGAAGATTGTGTTCTATCCTTCGTTTATGCAAACTTTATAAAAAAGAAAGAATGATTTCTGTAGCTACCGGTGAATTCATTATTGGAAACAATTACAAATGTCTTTCAAACTGATGAATAAATCTCTGTCAATCCGTCAGTGTCAAAATTATTTTACTTTTTTCAAAATCATGGAAAGCAAAAAGGTTTTTCCGGGTTTTTACATTCCTAGCCAAAAAAATTATCTTAAATCTAGTAAGTTATTTCAAAATTCATCCAGAAAATGGTAACTTTAAAACAAATATCGACGAGAGGGTGTCAGAAGCTTTAGGAGTCAGTGTGAGTTCGGTCCGGAAAGTAATTAGAGAAAAAAAATCGAATATACAGGTAAGGAAAAGCGAAAAGCGCAAAAGAAAGAAAGCTAAAACTAGAGATTTGCCTGAAAGTCAGAAGATGGAGATACGTGAGGCAATTTATGACTTATATGCCCACAAAATTCATATAACTTTGGACAAGAACGGGGTATTTTGGATATTGGGTTAAATTCATTATCGAAAGTTGTGAAAAGTTTGGGGTTTCGATACAAAAAAAAAGATTGTGACAGAAGATTCCTATCCGAGTTACCGCATGTTGCCAGTCAAAGAATACAATTCTTAAAAAAATATATTGGAAACAAACATTCACAATTAAGCGATGTTGTTTTTTTGGATGAAACATGGTATCTCAGTTATTATGGAAAATGTTTTTAATATTTTTTCAAGTGGGTGACCTATTTAAGTTGTTTGCATGTTACCTAGGTTAAAGTGAATTCTTCCAGTGAATACTGAAAGGTATCAGTGAATTTTGTTAAAATTATTTTCATATTCAAAAAGAAAATAAATATTTGTTCCGTCTTTTAATCCGCCTATCATAAAGGAGGTTTGATTTGGAAAAGAAAATCCATTTCTTTATTCAAAAGAAAAAAACTATTGTTGATTGGTCCTTTCTTATTTGGAATCGAGGAACATGCTCTTAATTTCGAAACACATATCAATTATGACCTAACCTTGGAGCGGAAATTAGTACCTACACATCTATGAATCAGCTGTATGTTGGCCGCCATATTGAACTTGCTAAACCATTTTGGACATCACTGTTTTCGCTGATTAGTTCATAAGCCATAACAATTTTTATTAGACTAAAGTCGACTATTCCATACATAGATTAGTGATTACCGCAACACCACCGGTTGTTACACCTATAACAACCGGTGTTTAGTATTGTTACGGAGAGCGGGCACTAAGGGGGCGGAGCGACATTGGAGGTTGGACCTTCGCGGCCTATCCGGCCGCTGCCGCATGGGGACTGACACGACTGATTTATTGCTCTGGTTATTTAGAACACAGTTATTTAGTTCCCTTTTTTATGTGAGTCTTATCAAGAATGTTCTAGACTTTTCTGTATTTTTAAGATTTTATATAAAAGGCGAATAGCGTCGCCGTAGGTAGTAGTCTTATTTTAATCGAGCTATAGCTAAGCTAAATTACCAAACGCTAATAGAAGGCTATAAAGTGTTAAGTAGTGAGTTATTTAGTAGGCGAATTGTACTTATGTGTATTTGTGGGATAAATAAATAGAGTTTTCGTGTTAAATCGCTACACTGGAATTACTGAACCCTGAGTTCGCAACAATTGGTGCCAAAAGTGCGATTCCAGTGGGAATTTGAGGACTAATATTACTGAACTGTAAGGGAGTGCTTCATTGCCGGACATTAAGTGTTTATGCCAGTGACTAGAAGCCAGCATCAAGCGATGGAGGATCAACTTGCCACCCTGCTTTCCCTTATGCAACAACAGAAGGAAGAGCAGGAAAAATGTGATCAAGTACAGGAGCGACGTTATCTAGAACAGAAGGAAGAGCAGGAAAAACGTGATGAAGTACAAGAGAAGAGCGACGTCATCAAAAACCAAATTTGAGGCAGCTGCAAAAGCTAATTAATGGCTAGTCCGAGCCCCAGAAAGCTACATAATTAGTGGTAGTACTTCGTGGAAAAGCGGCTGAATTACTCCAATCTCTGTCGGCAGCTGATCAAAGTAATTATGCAGCTTTAGTACAAAGAAACCGTGTTCCAGGCCCAGCTGAGGATGAGACAACAAAAGTCAGTTGAATCCTTACAAGAATTTGAGGTGGACATAGACAGACTAATTCACCTAGCATACCCATCAGCCCCTGAATGTTCTCAAACGCAATTTGCCGCCAAAAGGTTCATTGAGGGAGTTCGCGATAGTGACATGAGATACCACTTACGTCTAGTAATGCCCAGGAATATCAGCGAGGCACTAGTTCGGGCCCTGGAATTCGAGGAGTCACGAGTGTCATCTAGCCATCTAGCCATCGTGTAAGAATGGCAACTTGCGATGACGAGGAGGATACGCCTATGGCTGAATCCATGGCAAGTTTACATAAAGCGATGAAGGATATGGCAGTCAATATCCAAGCCCTGTTGGGAAGAACTCCTCGATCTACATGCAATCGGGGCATAAAATGTTTTAACTGCGGCAAACTGGGTCACGTCAAGAGTAACTGCCGTAATAAGGCAAGAAGTCCGTCGCCGTCGTTTAGAAGACCGAGCGGCAATCAATACCGCCCTAGATTCCAGGAAAAAGCAATTCCGGTCAATGTAAGGGAGCAATTGATCGGGCCCGTTAAGACTCCCAGGATCTTTGAAGTCAATAATTTGGGTGGCAAAAGTCTTACAGTGGCCGAACGCATTAAGGGACAGGAGATCCAAATTGAACATCGACCAGGAAGGTTTCACGGAAATGTCGATGCATTGTCTAGACGGCCATGTAAAGAAGATAGTCGGCATTGTCAAAGAACTGAGCAGCGTGAGGGACTTCATTCTGTAAGAACGTCGGTGGAAATAAACGATGGTTTTACACACAGATGCTTCGAGACGAACAAATGAATGATCCAGATATTGGACTCATATTCTTGGCAAAGACTGACGAAAAGGGACCAGAATGGCAAAAAATTGCTCGTAAAAGTCCAAACCTGAAGGTGCTATGGGCCCAGTGGCACTCTCTTAGAATAAAAAATGGATTACTGAAGAGAGCGTGGGAGAGTCCGGATAGCAAGACCGTAGTCAGTTAGTTGGTTATTCCTGGTAGCAGAAAATCGGATGTACTACAGGAAATGCACGACGTAACCAGTGTCATTTTGGAGTCAATAAAACCTTGGCCAAAATTAAAGAGCGGTTCTACTGGGTGAATTATCATCAAGATGTCGAATCTTGATGTGCAAGTGGTGATGTGGTGCAAGTGGTGACGCAAGTGCAAAGTTTGTTGTGTCGCAAAAGGATCTCGAACAAGATCACGGGGCCGAACAGGAAAACTCCTTTGCATCCACAGTCGGATGGGATAGTGGAAAGATTTAGTCGGGCCATGGAGCATCACGTGTCTAAAATGGTGGTAGATCATCAGCGTGATTGGGACCAACATCGACCTCTCATGTTGATGACATATCGAGGCTCTACGCATGAAGCCACTGGTTATACTCCGGCGAAAGTGATGTTCGGAAGGGAAATGAGGCTTCCTGCGGATTTGATGTATGGAACACCAGAAAAAGACTCGCTCAACTCTGATAATTTTGTGGAGGAGCTCAAGGAGAGGCTTAACAATGTTCATGAACAAGTCAGGAATAAACTGCGGATCTCCAGTGATCGAGCCAAAGCAAAACATGACCTACTGGCTAACTCCCGTGGCTTCCAGGATGGTGAATTGGTGTGGCTGTACAATCCGCGGCGAAAGGTGAGGATGTCGCCCAAACTTAGCCGAAATTGGAAAGGGCCTTATACAATCATTAAGAAGATTAATGACGTGGTGTATAGGATCCAGCGGACCCCCCAGTCAAAGATGAAGGTTGTTCATCTGGATCGATTAGCACGGTACCATGGAACTCTATCTGTCCCGGACGAACAGCCTTAGGAGGAGGGCAATGTTAAGGAGCGCGGGCACTGGGAGGCGGAGCGACATTGGAGGTTGGACCTTCGCGGCCTATCCGGGCGCTGCGGCATGGGAACTGACACGAGTGATTTATTGCACTGTTTATTTAGAACACAGTTATTTACGACCTTTTTGTATGTGAGTCTTACCAAGAATGTTCTAAACTATTCTGTATTTTTAAATTTTGTATAAAAGGCGAATAGCGTCGCCGTTAGTAGTAGTCTTATTTTAATCGAGCTATAGGTAAGCTAATGTACCAAACGATAATAGAAGGCTATAAAGTGTTAAGTAGTAAGTTATTTAGTAGGCGAATTGTATTTGTGTGTATTTGTGGGATAAATAAATAAAGTTTTCGTGTTAAATCACTACACTGGAATTATTGAACCCTGAGTTCGCAACAGTATTATTGTGTTACAATATATTTTTCACTTTCCGGCCTAGGCCGGAATTGAATATTGCCGTACTGTTTCTACAACTGATTGCTTAGTAACCATTTGAAGTATTGGAATAAAGTCTTTTTCGGCGTTAACAGACGTCAGAAAGTTGTCAATTCTTGATCGATTGCAAAAAAACTAATTTTTCCCATAAGGGGTAATATGTTGTAAAGAGCCAGCACATCCCAAATTTAACAAAACAAAATCAGATCAGCTCACTGTGGTCTGCATCCTGATAAAAATGGAACTAAACCATATTTTGTCAAAGTTGATGTGCTTGCGTAAAACATTTATGATGGATTCACAATTAATAGGGGCACTTATTGCCAGAATTTCAAAATATTTGAGTGAAACATTTCGTGCACTGAGTTTTGTTGAGCGCCGGTTATCAACTTGTTGTGAAAGACATCAGCAAAATAGACATTAAAGTTTTTGTTCAAATACGCAGATTACAACCAAACTTATTTCTGAACGAAAGTTAATTAGGTTACCAAATCATTTAGCAATATCTCTTGCGTTGCCTTTTAGTTCAATGTTTCTGTTTTTATGAATTTTTGTAGATCTAACCAAAAACCCCCGCGAATCCCCGCTTTTATCTTTAAACGAAAAGTAGCTTCTATGTGTATGCAAAAGATACAAAAAAAAATTGCGTGCTACTGCTTGCTCACCTGAAAGTTATTGCAATTTCAAATCTCTGCAAATACGAATTAAACTCATTGATTATATAATATCGCATTTTTATGTGTTTTATATTTTATAACTATTTGTAGTTACTGATGACACCTACTGCAAACTTTATGAAATATAGGTCAGTCTTTCACACTGTCTTCTTATGGAAAATCTAGTGAATTTTGCCCTAGAGCATAATCAATATTATATACTACCTTCGTAATTTGCTGACAGAAGTATTTCAAGCAATAAAACAAAAAACATTAGCATTCATGTTTTTTTATACTTATACTGAACAAAGCATCTTTCCATTCTTTGACATTTATTTACCAGTATATTCAATGAAGCTTAACTTAAAAATCTTGAAATTTCAGTAAGGCACGTTGGTATTTCGATGGTAGACGGAAAAATTTGTAATGCTCTCACTGACACACGTTCCACTCAAACTTGTTATGTATTATGTCATATATATTACGGTTTAGTTTATCCACACTATATGCTTGGATTTGATGCTTCGAATTCCTGGTACATGTTTCCCACAAACTGGATACTCACAACTGGCATTCGGGGCCAAAATAAAATACTTTTTTCTACAATAATGACGCATTTTACGCTTTTATTTGACAAACGAAAACCTAGCCTTTTTTGAGGATCAGAATGTGATTGTACTTTTCCGCACGTTGCCCAGGACAGCAAGCGAAATAGTTATTTATGTATTAAGAGCGAAAAGTACAACTTTTTTGCTCGGAGAGTGAAGTTTGCCGCGCGACGCGAAGCGGAGAGCGGCAATCACTCGAGAGCAAAAAAGTTACTTTGTGCTCGTAATGCATACAACGTTTTTTCTTCAAACGATCAATTTCAAATAATGTGAATCACAACTGAGCATAACTGAAAACACAATCTGAAAATTTAAATCAAAGTGACAATGACGTTTTTAATAATTGGTTGAGTGGTGGTAGTTGCTATTGACAGCAAGCGAAAAAATCTTTTTCGCTTGCTGTCCTGGGCAACGCGCGGAAAAGTACACTCACATTCTGATCCTCAAAAAAGGCTAGGTTTTCGTTTGTCAAATGAAAGCGTAAAATGCGTCATTATTTGACGTTTGTAGAAAAAAGATTTTTTCGCTTGCTGTCAATAGCAACTACCATCACTCAACCAATTATTAAAAACGTCATTGTCACTTTGATTTAAATTTTCATGTTGTATTTTCAGTTATGCTTAGTTGTGATTCACATTATTTGAAATTGATCGTTTGAAGAAAAAACGTTGTATGCATTACGAGCAAAAAGTAACTTTTTTGCTCTCGAGTGATTGCCGCTCGACGCGAAGCGCCAAACTTCACTCTCCGAGCAAAAAAGTTGTACTTTTCGCTCTTAATACATAAATAACTATTTACTGAACGAAAAAAAAATTGCAGGAAGAATTTAAGAGTTAGATGGGGCTTTTGGTTGACTTTCCGAAACCTGGAGGCAGTGGCACTGCAAATGACGGAACACAGGCAGGCGCTTTTTTTTTAAATCCAGTTCTATCCGCCTCAATAACTGGAATAGGCGAAAATTTAATTAGAAGATTTTCGGTCATTTTGTCTATCTTATCTTCTGTTTACAAAATAAATTCCGAAGCTATTAATGTATATGCCGTGCAAACAGCTAGACTATTTGTAGCAGAGTACCTATTCTTGGTACTGTATGCCTAAAAGTGTACACAAAATATTGCCTCATGGATCAGCAATAACAGAAGCTGCCCTATTACCAATCGGGCAACTCTCCGAAGAGGCTCAGGAATCACGAAACAAGGATTTAAATAAATTTAACGAGTTTTATACTAGAAAAAGTTGTCGAACAATATGTAAACTAATGTCTAACTAAACAAAAGTTGTCTACTTTTGGTCCGGAGGTTATTAGGCTTTTGCAAGAACGTGAGGTCAAATAGTCATCAATGATAAAAAAAGTGACTCTCCAAGTTCCTCATTATCTGCTAGTACATCCTCTGAATCAATGTCAGATCAGGAGAGTGGTTCAGATAGTTGCTAAGAATTTAGTTTGTATCAAATTATTTATAACTACTTAGATATGCTTATGAAAATGTTTAAAAATCACATTAAAAAATGTCACTTTATCACACTTTTCTCCTAAAAATTATCTGTCGACTGCCGCCAAGGGCAATTTTATTTTACTAATTTTTCATGATCGGTGCTCAAATTATATTTTAAAAAGAAAAAAAGAATTAGTTCCGTTTGTAAGTGAATTCGGACCACTGTGCAGCTGTTTCTTTCAAACACAGAGCTCCTTATGGAAAAAATTCGTTTTTTTATTAATTTTTCGAAAACCACTAGAGATGAAGATATAAAACCTTACATCGTTCGAATCATATAAAAAGAAGCAATAAAGGAACTAATAATATATAGGGTGACCCATTTAAAAAAACTTAACTTTATATCATAACTTAAAAATCGCTATCAACGAAAAATTCACAACTGGACCGTAAAATTACATATGAAAAACTCTAAAACAGTTCTGTTTAGCTTTTTGTTCTATTTCTTGTAATCTGAGGTACAGCTCCATGTCAAAAAAACAGTTTTTTTAATAAACGTCCTGTATACGGAAAATGAATCAAGACCGCTGGGAAGTAATGATACTATCAAATTTATCGCAGTCAAGAATGTTTAATCATATTTCATTTATCTATTAAGGTTTTACCAATACCCCATAAATATATCGAGATGGCGCCATCCTGTACATTTTGTGCCACTTTATATATTGTAATATTTTTTTTTGATGTAGCATTTATCGAACAATAGCCCCTATGCGAAACCAAAACTAAGCTAAGATCACTTGCTTTATCCCTGTAACTTATTTTGTATTGTCCCTATACTTACTTTTATTTTTACATACAATTACATACTATAATTGAAAATCTGCACACTGTCATCATCGGATTATTCACCAAGAGTTAACTACGCTAGTGGTTCTCACACCAGCAGATTTAGATTCCGAATTGTAATGCCTGTATTTTGTTTTCTAGCGAAGAGAGAAGAGTTTACGAGAGACAGTAAGTTCAAATATTGTACCCAATAAGCGAGGTAAACGGCTATTCCTTCAAAACTTCTCATAGTAGAACCTCGAAAAAAAAGTTGATAGTAAATGTGGCCAAGAGAAGTTGCTGGAAATTGGTTTCATCTCTCTAAGTCTGCCGCTAGAGAGCGTTTTTAGTTTAGTTTTAGCAATCACTATTGTAACAAACTTCTTATACCTTCGAAATTTGCGTATGAAAGGTATATCAAAAATACCATAAATGTAAACTCCTATTCTTCATTTTCAAATAACGTGGTGGAGGTGGGCTACACTTTGCTCGAATGAAAATCTAATATCTCAAGAACTAAGGATAGTAGAAAATTAATCTTTGATATTTTAAAGAACACCTTTTACACAACAATGTGTAGCTGCAAAAAGACTCACTTCGTTTTTAGTCACGATGGTATAGAAAGTTTCTTTAAGAAACAAGGCACGTCAGCCTGCTGCAATAAATTTTTTGTACGACTGCCTCGAAAATGAACAAATGCGCAGTACTAACTACCGTTGAAAATCGCGTATTGCAAACAGCGTACACAACATTGCACACGCTCTCATACAGAAGCGCGTGCAAAGTCTACTTTCACATGCTTCTGATTGCTTTGCACACACCTTGTAGAACCACCACGTAGAAAAAGTATAGTGTGCAAAACGTAAGAAAATCACTCTTCACACTCTTGTGACGTATCACTCACCTACGGCTCGTGGCAAAATGTCACACTCGTGTGAAAAGTGCAATTTTCGACACTACTTGCACAATATACTATTTTTCAGTTCAGAAAAATTGTATTGAAAAATATCCGAGATTTAATCTTCGAGCAATATCTATTATAGTTTTAGCTAAATAGAAGTATCGGAAAAGTTAAGCCATTTGGAATGTCCGACTAGATGTACATAGAGAATGGTTTAAGGTATACGACGGGCTGCATACCCTTTATTATACTCTGTTCAGCGTGACCTGTTCTTCGAAAAAACGTCTGTTTCTGATAAAATCTCAGTTAAACTGATAAAAAAATATAGTATCAATACTAAAGTCTTACTAAAGTCCTTCTAATTTCTCTTGAGTGTTACGTCATTACTCTTTCATATTACTTTATCTCACGTTAAACGTATGAGACAAAAGTTTTGCGTCACCGACATGTGTCGGATAAGAATATTGAAACTTGACATTGACATTGTCACTAGCAATATCAAATCTGCTCTTAAATCGAAAAATGTCGGGCAAAACATTCTCCGAGGGTGAACAAGTGTTAATATTGAAATGAATTCAATATTTCCAACGAGAAGAAGAGACGGGAGAGAGTTTAATATCTTTAAATGCAGTATATAACGTAAGTAGGTACCTATTATCGTTAAAATTAAAGATGTTACGGCATGTTTTCTTTGGAAGACAAATCTAAGCGGTGTGGTTGAATTGTGGGTGCAAAACGGCAACGGAGTGGTAAAAACAGGTATAATATGCATATGCGTAAATAGTCCGATAGGCAGCTTCATAGATTTTGCTATAAGTTAGCGCTTTGCTCCCATTTAGTCCGCCAAAACGGACGCGGCGATTCTTGTTAAATCGTATCAAGAAACGCAAAATGCTTAACATCATTTATTCTACTTATTCAGATGCCATGTAATAAATGTATGTAAGCATATGTGATAAAAAGTACTTGCAAATAATAAGACTTAAAAAAAATCTGATAATTATTTTTCTAGAGGGTAGCAGAGGCATTAGGTGTGTCCCTAGCAACAATTCAGAGACTTGTAGCTAATGGAGCGAGTAAAGATCACGCTGTTGAAGAGCCTACATTGTATAAGAAAACACCACAACATCTGTGTCTGCGAGTCCACAAGTCTAAGGGGACGAATCTATGCAGCAGGTACAAAACAACAATCTCCACCACAGATATCGAGGATTATTGAGTTCTTTTTTTATTACAGACGAACATGTTAAAACTCCAGTCTTTGCATAACCACTGCCAAAATATAGATCAAGTTATAATTCCTTGCAGTTCCCTGGCTTTGTGTTTGAAAAAAACTTACGTTTAAGTGGACGAAGTGTATAATATCTAACTGACTTTATCTAATGGAACAACCAAATATTATACATAAATAGTTGGTGAAGTTAGCGGGATTAGGACAAATAATGCACCTCTTCTTTATTCGAAAATGGCCGACGTTTCGACTGTTTATTTAGTCTTCATCAGGGCTAAAACCCAATGAGTTAAATAGTAACAAATCCCTGGGCCCAACATAAAATTGCAAATAATGTTTGTTACATAATGGAACGTAAAGTCATATACATCTATTACATCTATAAAAAAAAAATTAAAATTTTAAAAATGTTTTTAAAAAATTAATAAAATTAAACATACAGACAAATTATAACAACTACAAGAATTAACATTTGACAATTACTGACAGTACCAAGTAACCAGTAAACATTGAGACGCACATTACGGAAGACCGAACTTATCTATTCTCACTTAGAGAGGGTAGTCATTTAAAATTCTATTCAAGATGGTTAAAATAGCAAACTCCATTCGAGTGTTCGGTGACCCTGGTATCTTAGGCTCGACAAACTACACGTCCGCCGCACAAGGTATAAAACTTGCGAATAATAATATTTGCTTGGCACTATCGCCCATTATACAGATGTAGTACATTCAAGACGAAGGGGCCGCTATCAAGTGTCGATCACTCTAAGTTTCCCAGCCAACAATCCAGATGGAAGGTTGAAAAACAATTATGGTTAATTTTTTCTTTTATGTTTATTATGAAGTCTTAGCAGATGTTCATAATGGCTGCTAAGGCCCTGTGTGTCAATTCTAAAATTGACAGTGTTATTTAATTTTATTTGTATCATTTCCGAAAAGTTTCCGATAGTGCCAAGCAAATATTATTATTCGCAAGTTTTATACCTTGTGCGGCGGACGTGTAGTTTGTCGAGCCTAAGATACCAGGGTCATCAAACACTCGAATGGAGTTTGCTATTTTAACCATCTTGAATAGAATTTTAAATGACTACCCTCTCTAAGTGAGAATAGGTAAGTTCGGTCTTCCGTAATGTGCGCCTCAATGTTTACTGGTTACTTGGTACTGTCAGTAATTGTCAAATGTTAATTCTTGTAGTTGTTATAATTTGTCTGTATGTTTAATTTTATTAATTTTTTTAAAAAAATTTTAAAATTTAAAATTTTTTTTTTATAGATGTAATAGATGTATATAATTTTACGTTCCATTATGTAACAAACATTATTTGCAATTTTGTGTTGGGCCCAGGGATTTGTTACTATTTAACTCATTGGGTTTTAGCCCTGATGAAGACTAAATAAACAGTCGAAACGTCGGCCATTTTCGTATAAAGAAGAGGTGCATTATTTGTCCTAATCCCGCTAACTTCACCAACTACTTACAACTTAAGGACGCTAATTACAACAATTATACATAAAAGGATAAGGTTTTTGAGAGAGTACCGGTTTTTGTAGATGAAACATGGGTTTTTAGTAAAGGTATATAAACGCTATTAATTAATGTTAATCTATTTCTTAAGCATCATTCAAAGGAGCAGTTAGGACAAGTTGATAAGAGAAAAGTCTTCATCAGAAGGAACACGATATATAGTTTTGCATGCTGGTCCAGAGGATTGATTTATCCAGAATGCCAGCCTAATATTCAAAGCGGGAAGTAAATCAGGCAACTACCATGACTCGATGAACTCTGCAAATTTCGAAAAATGGTTTTCTGAACAGGTTTTGCCTAATTTGGAGGAACCCTCACTGATAATTATGGACAATGCTTCTTACCACTTCATGCAAGTGGAAAAGTTACCCAATCAAACCTGGTCCAAACCTTGCCTATTAGAATGGTTGCAGCAGCATCACATTACATTTTCTCCTTTTGCAATGAAAGCTAAGCTTTTAGGTATAGCAAAAAAGAACATGCTGGAGAAAATATAGCGGTTGGTATTTTACATAATAATATTTGTAGGAAGTCCAAAATCGCTCTTTTATAATGACAATTAGTGAATTTAGTTTTGGTGTTTTTTTTCCGTCAGAATAGACGAAGTGTCATTTCAAAATGGTTATCGTGTATTAAGATTACCTCTTTACATTGTCATTTTAACCCCATCGAAATGGTATGGTCCCAGTGTAAGCGATATTGTGATTCGAAAATCACTGCTGTTCATCGAATCACAAACGAGAGCGTTTCAAATTTATGGAACGAGGCGTTGGAAAAAGCATCGTTTTTCAATTAAAAAAAAATTATTTACTTAACTTACTAACTCTTTTTGCAGGTTACTCCTGAGTTATGGAAAAACTATCTTCGACATGAAGACAGTGAATCCGAGGAAGAATTCGATAATTAATAACATTTATTTCTACAGCGATTTTTCGCAATGTTGTTTACTTCTTTGTTTGCTTCTAGCTATTTGTTCTCCGTTAGAACGTTTGTACTTTGTTTAAAATAATTGGGAGTTTTTTAAAAGATTACATCAACGTATCTTATTTTTTCTCCCTAACTTGTTTTATTTATTTCTCTACTACTCGTCATGCACACACCAAATGTGCTGCTTTTGCGTTATCTACATGGTTCCAAAACAATTAGTGCGCCACTAAAAACTTATTTTTCTTTGAACTTGATCACTATTTTTGTATTTTTGAGACCTACTTGTTTATTCGTTTTTTTTTTTATTTCAACTGTGTACTTGCTTCTTTAAGCTCTCTATGCTGCAGTAAAAATTTAGTACCCACCTTTTAATACAGATTGCTGTAAAGCAATATTTATTGAAGGTGTGTTGTATATCGCATCAAATAAAAATGTTAATAATCGGAGTTCCTTTGAAGCTATCTCTTTAGGCTGCTTGTGATTTTTAACAAAAATAAAGTGAAACGTACTACTCCCAATTTAATTAGTTTCATACCTACTAAGTCCTGACGTGGTCAGAAAACCAAATAAATAAATAATTCTTAATTATTAGTTACATAAGGCAGGTAATTTATTTAGTTGATTTCAAATAATATATACTAATAACCCACTTATTAAAAATAAAAAATATACTGGTTAACTTATCCATTAACGCGGATTAAAAAAATACGTGCACTTACCTTTAAAAACGCGTCAATCATATGTATCAAATTGAGACATACCCTAAAATTGTGGTTACGTAGTAAACAATGACGTAACACTCAAGAGAAATTAGAAGTACTATACCTTCCACACTGCATCTACTGGTTTTTCGTGCCACTTTTTCTCGCTGAAAGTAGTCAATGAGTCTTAATATCAAAAAATGTGTTCCTTTTCACCGTAGGGCCAAGGCATTTTGTAACAATTTCACAAAATTTTACACTCTTTTGCCGGTGACGATTAATCTAGAATTTCTAAATTTTGACATTTTGACATTCAGTGTCAAACTGACTTTAGCTGGTGGTTTTATTATTAATAAGAACTAATAATACGCTTGGTTTTTGGCGATCTTTTTCTAATGAAATGAGATGACGAATGTGACGTCATATTGAACTCTCGCTGAACAGAGAGCAGGTCTGCCACATACAATTGCAAGGAGAACTTGGGCAGCTGCGCTTGCTAATTAGGGGTTGGCAGAGCGGAGTATATCTTTGTTTTTTGATGAATCGCAATTGTTCCAAGATTTTCAGAATATGCCTCAAGATTCAAGCCTAGAATATGATTATAAACTTATTATCTTTATCTCTATTATTTTAACTTTACGTACTTTTAAAATCCACTTTATTACTATTCCGCAGTGATGCTAATAAAATACCTATCGTAGATGACATGCGTTCATTTAAAAAAAAAACTCAAATAGGCTATGGAATTAAACAGTAGGTGTGAGATGACCTCATAAAAAAGCTGAAATTCGAGAATGTCATAGGATGTTCCGATTTTCATTTTTTTATGAACTTATCTCAGACAAGTGTTTTAATTGCATGGCTTACTACGAGGTTTTTTTTATGAACACCCTCTATTTATTCGTTTGAAACACACATTTTTGAAAAACCATTTCAAGGGTGACTCATTTATTTATCTTTGTAAAGCGTTACGGGGTGGCAGCACTAGACAGGGCTGAGGCTATTCCCATCCCATCCTTATATTCCTACCAAGAAAACAAATGATGACGATACTTTCAAATACAGCGCTCTGGAGCTGTCAACGTCGTACGGACTTTTGACATTTGCCATAAAACTGACAAAAATATCAGAGAAGGGGGCACGATGTCACAGAAGTAATTCACGAAATGCTTCAAAATAACAACTGAATTTCATAGGTGGCTAAATGACGAATTCTAACGAACACATCGTATAACGGCTAATTATAAACTAGGAATTGGATTCGTCGAAAATTAACGCTTATGACACTCGCGAACTGTCCAAAAGAACCAAAATTCAGATAGTAAAATGGTGTATTTAGGGCATACCTGTATTTTCTCCGAATGCCAGACTTTGTCGGAGAAGCAGTGCTTGAGTTTTCCATGGATTGGTAAGTGTTGTTATCAATCATGTCACTTTCTGTCTGGACACTCCTTGTGAGGACCTTTTTCTGAGCCGCGGCACCTTTCAACTTTTCCACGATGTTCTCCAAACCTCTACGACGATCACTACTTGAGGTGATGGAGGACTTTCGTTTGAGGAAGCGACTGTTGACGAGAAAGGTGTTTTCAACGGACTTTTTATCCTTTGAACGGTTCATCCGTTTTGCGCGTATTTTGCGTTCGAGACTAGAGGACGTGGAGCCGATCGTAGATGGATCTGAGTCACAGGACGCATCTGCAAGTATTTTATTAGAGTTAATTATCAAGTCGCAACCTAGGAATTCGACGTACTCGACTCTAGTCTCTGCTCAAGTCCTTCCACAAACGCCTCAAAGGCTTGAAATTGTTTCCGTTTGTAAGTCAGCACATCAACCCCATCCAGATTTCCGTTTTCGAAAAGGCCTAAAATAATTCACTTACTTTGTAATCATATATTTTCAGAGAATGGTTATAAAGACACTCAAACACAATTAAAACAAGGAATAGTAGAAAAAAAAGTATTTGGAAAATAAATATCTGGAGAAAAAAACGAAATATTCGATTTTATGTTTGTTATGCGATGTATAGGTACTTATACTAAGTTATGTTTGAAAATAAACATAATTTCGTAATATTTACCTTGAGGAGTGTGCAATTAAGCAGGGGTGTCATTTGAAAACATCATCTAGTTGACTTTAAAATGCCAAAAAAAAAAGTGAAGACTGGTATTTAGTTGTTGAGTTGCTCTGTTTGTTTTTGACTTCTCATATATTTGACATTGTCATTTAAAAGTATTAGCGAATGTATCATGAGTGTATTTTATTGGCATGATTTGTAGAAAAGATTATATGTGTAATTCGAGCGCAAAGTGTTTTTGTCGCTTTCGAGTAACTATCCGCGTTCCTTGTCTAACGTTTCTCATCGACCGACAAAATATCCCTTTGCGCTCTTAATAAACAAATAACCATTTTTGCATAATTTAAACTAAAGTTTTCTGCAAAAAAACTAAAAATTTGAAACTTTAACATACCCCGCAGAAAATAAATTCCCTTTAACTTTCAAACTTATATTATGTCATGCTTTCTGTCAAAAGTATAGGCTTCTACACTGGCCTTGGCAGTTTCTGCTTAATTTGTAGAAATTTTCTTTTGTCCTGTTCCCGATAACCTTTGGAGTATACTTTTGAGGCCGTGTAGATGACGTTCTATACTAAATACAGGGTAGTGTAGTATAGTACAAAATTTATAAGGTGATTAACATCTGAGTAGTAAAAAGTTTTCATTGTTTTCTATCCTTGTTTGATGACTTTGTCACGTGTTCAAATAATTTTTTCCAACTGTCTCTGGTTACCTGTTCACATTACTCCATGCTGCCAGTATTTCCTCTATATCTATTTTGACTTTGTTGAATAAAATTCCTTTTACAATGCGACCACACGATCTCTATACCGTTATACTGCCAATGTTGTATGTATGGTGGTCAACGTAGTACTTTATGTTCAAAAGGTTTCACATACACGTCCAATTAAAATTTCTTTTGTAGTAAAGATTTAGCGGCGACAACAATCCAAATTTTGTTTTTCATGTAAACTGGTCAACAAAAAGTTCGGCAGACGGAATTTTTCGTGTTGTATATCACTTAATTGTTATAATTTTTTTTATTTAATGTTATAAATGCAATTTATATGATCTGAAACCTGACTTCCTCAAGATTAAGAAAGCTAACAACTCTTTTGAACATCATAAATTTTTGTTGGCTTGAATGTTCTGTTATTTTGTAATACACTTTTTTTCCGTTTATGGTTAAGGTGTGAACCAACATCCATATCTCGAGACCTTTTCGTCAGATTCATTATTGAAGCATTCTAAACTTTTATACGAGAAGGCGAAAGACAAAATGTGTACAATTCTTGTTGCTGATGTTTTTAAATGGTCGTAGTTCGAGAACGCGTTGAACCACTTTGATGAGTTTCTCTCGATTGTTGATATATCTATCCTCTGCAAATTGTTCTTTAAAAATTGTGCAGTTTTTCAAGTGTACAGGCATGCAATAATATTATACCATTATTGTTGAAACTGGTGTCCCGTGTACAGGCGAGAAAGGAAGAAAACTTGAGTGGTACCTTCCCAGACGGCCAACATCAATAAATTTCGACTTTTGTGAGTTTTGGTTATTAAGGTATTAAAACTTATACAGATTGTCTGCAAATTGTTTCGTGCAAACTTTTTGTTGACCAGTTTATATCTTATTCTCGGAAATCGATTTTTAGATTTGACCTAGTCAATTAATTTACATTTTTGCTAGGATTTGTTTGAAGTTTTCTCACAAAGGCCGGAGTGGTAAGAAGCGTTTTTCATAATAATTAAAGATCTTGGAACTTTGACTTTGAAATCAACTTGACTTTAAACCATTTTTCAAAATTGATTGTGTCCAAACCACTTTTGATGATCAAACTGGCCACTTGGATAAATCCGTGTCCATTGCCTTCAATATAGTAAAAAGTCCAAATAACATTTTGCCGTAAAAAACCATTTTTATAATACAGACGGTTAAATTGTTTTAATTGAAATAATTGCAATAAATTTACAGGTGTACCATCTGTAACTACTGTTGAAAATCGCATATTGCAAACAGCTCATAGAGAAGCGTGTGCAAAGTCTACTTTGCACACTTCTGATTGCTTTGCACATGCCTTGCATATATTTTATAAAACGAATGATCTTTTATAAAGCAATATCAAAGTTGTAGAAAAAGTATAGTGTGCAAAACGTACGAAAATCACTCTTTACTCTTGTGACGTTGTATCACTCGCCTATAGCTCGTGTCCAAACCGTCACACTCATGTAAAAAGCGCAATTTTCGACACTAGTTGCACAATATACTATTTTCTATGTTTGTTCGCAAGGTTTGATTTTGTACACTCACTCTCGTGCGCTCTTTCATACACGGGTTTTCAAGGAATCATTTATTAAAATAATCATAACACCAGTCATTGACATCACGTCTCATTTGACTAGGCATTTTTGAAAGACAAGTTTGCAAGTCAAAAAATACATTGATGAGCGATGAAATTAGCGCACTGCTTACATATTTTCGAATGCACGGGGTGTTCATTATAAAACTTCATCTAACAGGCTATGAAATTTTGACAGAAAAGGATGACATAATCAAAGTAAATGGACTTTTGTTTCTCCATCCTTTTCTCTTGACATTTCACAGCCAACTAGATGAAGTTTTCTAATGAACACCCCGTATACATTTGTTTCCCAAGTAGGCTTGTAAATGACGTAACCATAGTAACATTGTACACTTTGAACTGTTTTGTTTTCAATTTTGTGTTTCAATGGTTGTTTTCCACTTCAGTATTACTTGTTTTGCGCCATTTGACATATTGGACCGTTATTGTCAACAAGCCTGGTACTGTTTTGGATTCGATTTTTTTACTTTTTTCTAATTTGTGGGCTTTTTTCACTGTGCCACTGTGTGTGTACTTATTGAAAGGCCTCCATCAAGAAATTTGAGTGATCATGATTCATGAAGTGCATGTATGGTTTCCCAACTGGTTTTCCATATAGGCTCAATCATGTTTTGGGGTGGTATATCTTTGGAGTCCCGTACTGACCCTGTAGTGGTGCGAGGAAGAGCATCAACCTCTCAATCTTTGAAGATATTTAAACCAACATGTCGTACCTTTTGCACCTTATATAGGCAACAAACAATTTTTTGTTTATGGACGATAATGCCAGACCGCACTGAACTCTGATCGTACGCGAATATCTGAACGAGGTTGGCATTCCACGTTTAATGTGGCCACCGAGGAGTCCTGACCTGAACGTGATTTAACATGTTTGGGCTCAGCTCAAAGGACGTATTCGACGACGAGCACTTGCTCCTGTCAACTTGGCTGAGCTGGAAAACGCAGTTCTTGAAGAATGGCGCAACATACCCCAAAAATTCATCACAACCCTTTTTCATGACATTCCAAGACGTTTAAGAGAAGTTATTCGAGCTAAAGGCGGCAATACACGATATTGAAACCGTTAAAAACGGGAATTTCAGCTTGATTTAACATGAAAATTTTTTTATTTTTTTTTCATAACAAAAGTTATTGAAACCATTGAAAAAATATTCGCTGGTTTCTTTTCTCAATAAACGAAAATTAATTGTGTTTGGTATTTGAGTTATAGTAAAGTTAATCTGAATTAGTAGGTGGTGCGCCAATTTTGTCCATCAGTAGCTAGTACTTAAGGAAGCAAACGTAGAAAATACTATATTTCCTAACAAGTGAGCAAAGTTAGTCTTGTTCGCACGAGACTGCCAATACACGAACGACGCGAAACTTGTGTGAAAACTGCGAGTCAAATGAGACGCGTAACTTTGACTTTAAGCGTTTGACATTTTCAAAATTTGAGAACAACAAAAATATTTTAATAAATGTTTCCATGAAAACCCGTGTATAAAAGTGTGCAAACAAACATAGAAAAAAATATTGTTCCTTACTTTTGCGCAAAGTGTCTTGTCCGCACTAAACTACTGCCCAAACTCCGCTTTGCGTCGTTCGTGAATTGGCAGTCGCGTGCGGACCAGACTAAGTTTGCGCACTTGTTATGAAATATACTATTTTTTACGTTTATTTGCACAGTTATAACTTTGCGCATACATTGTCGTGCGCCAAATTGAATGTTGCGCATGGAAAACATTTTGCATACCTTTGATTATTTTTCTACGGATCGTTGCTAACAAATTTTGAAAGTTCCAGTTTTATTATATTTATTATTCTCTTTTATTATACGGGAAATATTGTTCCTTACAATTGCGCGAAAGAATCTTTTCCGCACTAAAATTCTGCCGTAGCTTGTGTAGCTTCGCGTCGTTAGTGCAATGGAAGTCGCGTACATACAAGACTAACCTTCCTACTTAGGAAATACCCCGTGTTCATTCGAAAACGTCATCTAGACGGCTACGAATTTTGACAGAAAAAGATGGCATAATCAAAGTAAATGGAGTTTTGTTCTTTCATCTCTTTTTTTCTTTTACATTGACAAGAATTTAACCTTGAAGCATGAAGAACTTCGCGAAGAAATTGTCAGTGTAATTCGAGCTTTGGTTCGAAAACAAAGGACAATCGAAAACTTTGATCGAAGCTCCAATAGATTTTTCTCGAGGAAAAAGGTATATAGAGTGCTATAACTTTTTTTTTTAAATTTGTTCTGGTTACCGAGATTCTCTATATAAACATCAAAATTTGCCCACCCGAAATTTTCGAATTTCCGAAGAAGAGACTCTTCGGAAAAGTTTCCGGGAACTTTCTAGGAAATTTTCCAAACACTGTTTGTGACTTTATTTTAACTTCATTTTTAAGTATTCATACTATTGATGCCGCATGAAATATAAGAAGACTGAAACTAAAATGTTTGCCTCTAATGAGATTTTTTAACCGAAAATAGGGGATATTCCAGAGAAAAAGTCATCAAGTTGGCTGGTATGAAAAGAGGACTGAACACCAAAAGTGTCGCCTACTTTTGATAACACTTTTTTCAAAGATTCATATCAAATTTGATGTCTTTGTATTGAAAACTTGCTCTCAACAGTTTAAAACATCATAACATCCTAAAATATTCACGAAAAATCACCATCAGAGTTTTAGATATGAATTTCGAAATGTGATATTTTTATGAAACTATTATTCTTGAATAGTGAAGACTTAATTTCCGAAAGCATTAGTCACAGAATCTTCAAGAAAGTTTTCGGGAAGATTCCTTTTCCCGAAGATAAAAAAGCCACAAAAGGGAAACACCGTTTGTGACATTTTTAATTTCGTTTTTAATTATTCATAATAATGATGAGGCATAAAATATAAGAAAATGCTGAAACAAAATCAGCAAAATCTAACTTAGAAGTTAATAAAATTATTAATTATCGCATGTCACCAAATGTAGAATTGCAAAGGAATTCAGCATCCGATATAAAAAATCAGATTTGTACTTAAAAAAATTAAGTTAATAATGGGTGCACCAAAACGAAATTTAAGATTTCAAATTTGTAGCAAAAAGTGGCTATAAAGAAGTGTAAATTATTTTTGTATTATAATTATTTTTTTATAAAAGAACAAATACAAACGTTTGTAAAAAAATCGATTTTTTGCTAATATTTCCGAAACCAGTCGGAATTTTTAAAAATTGAAAATTGTGCATATAAAATGAGACATAGACTTTATAGTTTTGACCTGAAGTAGTAGTGCTGCAACCAGACAGAACTCAATAATTATTAAGAAAATTATGGTCCGAAAAGAGACCTCTTTTTAGCAAATTTGTGAACATTTTTAGATAAACTTGGACCACAGTAAGGAGGATTAGAGTCAGAAGAATTATAATCCAAGAACACCTCCCAAACCGACTATTGAAGAGTAAGACGGGTTGATACAGGGTTGTAGTTGATAGATGTTTCAACACTTAATAAACAATAAAAAACTCATATCGAAAAAGGTTGCGCTAAATTTGCAGGCAATTTCCATTTAGAAAGACGGTCACAAACCTTTATCAACAAAAAATTCATTTTCATTCCACATTTCAAATTTAAATGGTGCTTAGACTCTTTAGGAGATTTAAAATGGTGTCTCTAACTAGCTGCCAGAGAATCTCTTAAACATATCTTTTTACTTCATATTGTGTCATTTAGGATACTTTTACGTACTTGATTTTAATCCGGTAAATAGCTTTTTACAGGATTGGATATCGTAAAGAAATTTTACAGTATTGAGTACCGGCACATCTTCAATAAATCCATTGTATCCATGGTAACCTACCTAAACCTACCGGTACAGAATACTGTAATGAAACTATTTGTCAAATTGGCAGATTTGTCAAAAATATATTCGCCGCGCATAAAATGATTATTTTCCTATTTTTACTAAGTATGAAGTAAAATGTTGTACATTATACGTCCGGTAACGTTTTACAGTAGTCGTTTCAAAATTCCAGACTCGGCTAGCGCCTCGTCCGGAAACATCTTACTCCTACTGTAACACTATATTTACCGGACTTATAACGTAAATAACTATTACAGTTCTCTGAATATCGAATATTAAATGTTATTTTATTATTCCTATTTATTGTTAGTGTCATTTTGTATGCACAACTTTTATAAGCGCACAACTTTTATAAGCGCACAACTTTGCCCTAATTTAACCTTTTTTGTATCTCTTAAAATAACCGAGATCCCCACGGTTAAACTCGAAGAACGGTCACCCTGTGTATCCGTAATAAACTATTTTCGAACTAAACTGCTGTCCACGTGCTTTGCAACACTCGACTTTTGCACCACGTTTGAGAAAGCGTAACTCTGAAATGGTCCAACGAATTTCTTTGATTGTAGCGAATTCGAATAGACCTGACCTGGTACTATTCTACGTAGTATGCTTAAACAATGTAAGTTATCCAGAGGAAATTATACAGGGTAAAAAAGAGGTGATGTATTTTTTCTTACATTGTTCGTTTGTACAAACTTCAGAAAAGAAATTAAAATAGCTATTTATGATGTAAGTGTTAAAAGTGCAACTTTAAGGCAAGCATGTGAAAGTTTGCGAAAATTGCAGAGCTCGGTTCGCTCGTCCTGTAGTTCGCATGACTTCTTTAAAAACACTTTTAACACGAATACCAAAAAATATTTTTTCTATAAACGCATTAAAAATTATTCTATGAAAATGTAGGTAGTATTATTTACTTTTAAAAACCGGGCAAAAAGTAGTTTACTTTTAGCACTAGTGCCTTAAAACGCTATTTTTAAAAATTTATTAGAGTGTTAAAATTTGAATTTTTACTATGTTTATAGAAAAACTATTTTTTTTCAAGCAGACTAAAAGTACGTCATTTGTTTTCTCCATACGCACACCTAAAGTGGGCTTTTTAATCCTGAGAACAAAAAAGTAGCAAAAAAGTCCTAGGCAGTAAAAGTAAAGTCAAACGTCACCGCTACTGTCGTGGTGGCGCATATATTATTATTTGAATACCAGATGACACCACATAGACCGAACTGAGTGTATTGCCTATCTTTCCATTTTTATTGAAAAAACAAAGGATAGGGATACTCTCACAGCGCTCGAGAGCACAACCCGAAACCCTTATTAGTCGAAATCGCATAGGTTCTCGAATTCTGAGTTCGTCTGTCAAATGTCATGCGCGTCATCATATTTATCTGTCAATGTGATTTTTATTAATTTAGTATTGATAATAATGCTACAAATTTTTAGTTTACCATAATTTACCTAAACCACCTAAACCATTGGCTATGATTTAATACCATTAAAACCATTGAACATTGAAAACCACCGTTCTAACACATTCTATTTATTTTACAAATAATATACACCACTAATTGGGTAAGTTCCTAGACCGCTTAAAGAGGATGAGAGAAAATTACAAAACTGAACCACTCTGGAATAGACTTCTTAATTCCCGCATACTTGAAAAAAAAATGTTACTCGGAGTAAAAGGTTTTTTTGTGCTTCGCCCAGTTGCAGACCTCAGCTTCGCTTCGGCCGTCAATCTCTGAGCTCAGCACGAAAAGACCCACTTTTACTCCTAGTGACATAATCTACTATTTTATACAGGATTATGAAGAGTGATTTCACACCTCGGGACATGTTCGGTTTTTTTTTTCGATATATTGCCTAGTTCGATAAATCTACCATGTTTTCGAAAAAGTCTATTTTCTCGAACATTTTAGCATGAAATGGATTCGCTCGCTTGATATTTTTATTCAATGATTCATGCATGATCGATGCAGTAAGATCACAGGAACTTATTTATGCCCCATTTTTAGGGCATCCGACGACATCCGTTAGATATATCAGGGGTAGGAAAAATGTTAAACTTGCACCACATTTTCTAATCTGATAAAATATACACACATGACCAACATTATTTCAAGTGTTGTTCTCGTTTTTGAAATATGCGTAGGAAAAGTTGCGGAAAAGTCTTTTCTTGAAACCTTTTTTTTTTGTTTTTGTCGATATCTTGTTATTCCTAAAAAGTTAACGATGAGTTTTTTAAATAAGTCCATTTTACAACAATAACATTTGAAATGCACTTCTGCAGCATGATGTATTAAATGTTTCACGGTCAATACTTCCAAATATCCTCTGTTTAGTAATAGACAATTAGAAAATTGCTCAGAAATGTTACAAAACTATTTAAAAAACTTTCATTCAAAAGCAATAAAGACCTCCATGAATAACATTGATCAGAGATGTAGATTTAACAGTTTAAAAATTATGGTACAATTTTAACATGTCTTGTCTGTAACAATTTTAACAAATCTTTCCACAAGTCTATTTACCATATGTATAACTCATTTTTAGCGCATGAATAATTTTCCTTTGATACTTATTGATCGGTTCTGCATGGTGGAGAAGGAACTAGGAACTAGGAAATATATCGAAAAACTCTCGAATATAACCCGAGGTGTTACATCATTCTTGATGGTCCTATATAAAAAACTAATTTTTGAAAGTTGTGCAAATGAAAAGTGTAAGCAAAATTACATCACCGTATTTTCCACCCTGTATAATTTCACCTGAATAACTTACCTTATTTAGACATACTAAGTAAATTAGTGCAAGGACAGGTCCACTCAAATTCATTTTGTTTCAAGAGATTTATGGGTTCATTTCAGAGTTGTGCTCTCTCAAACTTTTTGCAAAAATAGAGTGTTGCAAAGCAATTGGCCAGCAGTTTAGTTTATGTAGTGAAGTAGATTTATTTTTCGATAAAGAACTCATTTTTAACCAAAGTTGGGCTGATTTAAATCGTGATTTCAATCATGTTTTAAATAAAAAATAATTCTTTTCTATTTAGACCTACAAAACGTAATAAAAAACATCGATAATTCTAAAAACAAAATCAGAATAATACATTAGATACTTATCTACTGAAAAATAAATATCGAAATAAAAAATAAAAAAAACCTCACTCTTCATTTTCGTTGTAAAGTTTAAACAAAAAAAAAACGGTTTGCCTCCTTTCTTTATTTCCAAGCTGTTTATTATATCAGAGAGTACAAATCCAATAGCGCTGAAGATTCTTTCAACTGACGTCGAAGAAGCAGTTTCGCAACTGTTTAATTACTGCCAGTTGTTTTACGATTTCTGTGATCTTCACTTTGTGACATCCACCACTGGATACCATTCACGTTCTTCAGTATTTCGTCCGTTCGTCCGTCCCATAATCCGTTCAAATGGGCTACTACGGGCATTGAACTTTATTACCAAGGGCAAAAGTCCAGTATTTCGATGCAGCGCGTTGCTTGTTTCTAAGGCCAGGTACACTTCGTAAGTTTTCCGTATACTCAAAAATATGCCCTACTCTTGCTTTTTCATAACCATGTGGTTTCTTTGCTCTATCGAAATAAAAGATTAGGTCATGCTGGAGCTCAGTGCCTTTTCTGTCACATTCGTACAAAATTTTTGCCTTTAAATGCATTAAAAGAAATAAAAAATGTTGTCATACAATGTATTGTTTGTCATCGATTTAAAGTTCAGGTCAACTGAGCAATTGATGGGTAATCGCCCTGTTGATAGAATTAATATCAACCGTTGTCTTAGTAGACTTGGCATAGATTATGACGGACCTAAAAGCCTCTTTAGAGAAATGTTACATAGTGAGTTTCTTTGTATGGTTACCAAAGCTGTTCATTTGGAACTGGTAACTGCTCTTTAAGGGCTGTTAGTAAGGAATATGGTTTGGACATAAACATACAAAAGACCAAAATTATGGTCATTAGCAAAAACAAGATCGACAACATCCAGTTATCCATCAACAACCAACCAATAGAGAGAGTACCACATATCACGTACCTGGGAACACATATAAACGAGAACTGGGACGCAACTCAAGAAATCAAATCACGAATCGCCAAAGCCACAGCCGCCTACAACAAAATGAGCAAACTCTTCAGAAGCCATGATCTTACACTGGAAACAAAAATGAGACTTCTCAGATGTTACATCTTTTCTATCCTCTTATACGGGACGGAATCTTGGACACTCAATGAAAACACATCCAAGAAAATAGAAGCCTTCGAAATGCGACTCTATCGAAGAATGATGAGGATATCATGCTAAGAAGGATGAATAAACAAAAAGAAATTATGAACACCATCAAGATCCGAAAACTGCAATATCTGGGCCACATCATGAGAAACGACTCCAGGTACTCCTTACTCCAGACAATCATCCAGGGAAAAATCGATGGAAGAAGAGGTCCAGGAAGGAGAAGAATATCTTGGCTGCATAACCTCAGGAAGTGGACCGGAAAAACATCAACCGAGCTCTTCCGCATTGCCGTAAACAAGGTTAGGCTCGCCATGCTGATTGCCAACATCCGTAACGGATAGGAACCACAAGAAGAAGAAGAACTGCTCTTTGCACTGAAGAATTTTCAATGTGTTATTGATATACAGGGTGCCCCAACTCTATTTAGACACTAATTATCTCCGCCCCTGTACATTTTAGAGAAAAAAGTTTCAGATAAAAGGTTCATTGTTTGGAAAGGTGCTTTCAATGGCAATTTGTACAGGATGAAACAAAAACGTACTTTTTGACGTAATCTTAATTTTTTTCAATGGAACACCCTATATTTTATTGGAGATTTGGATGCCTCGTTAAATACTCAATCAACAATGTATAATACTTTTTTTTTTTAATTTCAATACTTTTCGAGAAAATCACAAAAACATAATAATACTAAGTACAGTCGTTAAAAACTAAACTTATAAGAGATGTCAAACTGGCGTCCATTTTCGGTATGGCAAAATTCATACCTTCTAAGCAGTTCCCCGGGACATGCATTTCTAATAGTTTGTGGAAATATTTCTCTGCAGGCATGAGTAATTTTGTTTTTCAAGTCCTCCAAATTTCTTGGTTGAACAGAATAAACCTCATTCTTCAAGTAACCCCATAAAAATAGTCTAATGGTATCAAGTCAGGTGACCTTGCGGGCCACCTGACTGGTCCTTGATTAGCTATCCACTTATTCCCAAAAGAATTATTTAAAAAAATTGACACATTTAAGCTGTTGTGCGGCGGCGCACCATCTTGTTGCCACCACATGTTTAAACGTTCGTTTATAGTTACATCTTCCAGTAGTACAGGCAGCACTTCAGTCAGAAACATTAAATATCTCTCGCCATTCAAAGAACCTTCATAGAAATATGGTCCAATTAATCGCCCATTGAAAAGACCGCACCAGACATTAATACCCCAGATTTGTTGGAAATACGTCTCCCTCATCCAACGTGGATTTTCCGTTGCCCCATAATGGCAGCTGTGGCGGTTTACAATACCATTGTTATGAAATCGGGACTCGTCAGCCCACAAAATTTTATTAAGAAATCCTGGATCATCATGTAGCTTAATAGTCAAAAACGCAATAAATTCAAGTCGTCTATCATAATCATTTGGGCGCAACTCTTGAATCAAATGAATTTTGTAGGGATGGAGGCGATTTTCACATAACATGCGTTGCACAGTAGATTCGCTAACTCCGGTTTCTTCCGAGATATTACGAATTGAAATGTGAGGATTTATTTCAACAAGTCCCAAGGACATTTACTGTTGTGGCCTCATTCCTTACCAGTCGTTCATGTGCGGCATTTCTTGGGCTTGGAAACACACCTGTACGCATCTTTCTCTCAACATTAGCAAACGTACTTAGGGCTGGTGTGTTCCGATCTGGAAACCGTTCTCTGCACAGTTGTTGCGATCGTCGCGCATTCTTTTTACCCTCGCCATAGATCAGTAACATATCTACAGATTCACTTGCAGTAAAAAGAAAAGGCATGATTAACTGAACGTTTTTGACAGAAAACTTTCAGAATGACAATGACATAATAATTACGTTTTTTAAAGTATTGAAATTAAAAGAAAAGTGTCATACATTGTTGAGTGAGTATTTAACGAGGCATCCAAATCTCCATTAAACTATAGGGTGTTCCATTGAAAAAAATGAAGTTTACGTCAAAAAGTACGTTTTTGCTTCACCCTGTACATATTAGTAAATTGTCATTGAAATCCCCTTTCCAAACAATGAACTTTTTATCTGAAACGTACAGGGGCGGAGATATTTAGTGTCTAAATAGAGTTGGGACATCCTGTATATTAATATTGTTGCGAACTCGGGGTTCAATAATTCCAGTGTAACGATTTAACACGAAAACACTATTTATTTGTCCCACAAATATACACAGGTACAATTCGTATACTAAATAACTCACTACTTAACACTTTATAGCTTTCTATTATCGCTTCGTACTTTAGCTTACTTATAGCTCGCTTAAAATAAGACTACTCTTAACCGCGCGCTCTATGCGTCATTTATATACAATCCTAAAATTACAGATAAACCTAGAAAGTTCTTGATAAGAATTCTTGAATAATCTCACATAAAAAAATTGTTGTAAACAACTGCCTTCTAGATAAACAGAGCAATAAATCACTCGTGTCAGCCATGACGCTGCGCGGATAGGTCGCGAAGCTCCACCAACCACACACGCGTTGCCCCGCCTCCCATGCGGCGTCGTTGCGAATCGTAACAATATTATATTAACTTGCAAACGCAAAATCAAAACCTCGGCCACACTGGATTACTATGATGAAACCTTACGATTTATAAAACACAGAAGATGTCTACGAAACTCAAATCTAAACGGAAAAGAGGAACAACTACAAATTAATTTGGCAATTAGGAAATCCTGTCAAGATAAAAACAAACAAATAAATGACATATACAGAAAACTAGAACAACACGCTGACTGCAACGAATCCAGAGCATTGTTTAGTAAGGCCAGATACCTCTCACGCGCATTCACTTTAAGAACACAATTAATCCAGGATAAATTCGGTAATGTTGCAACAAACACTATGGAAATTGCTGAGGTCTGGAAGGAAATTGCTACTGCTGTCGGTTGTTTAGTGGTAACACTAATAATGAAACAAACGCTGCCGTTTTGGAAGGCTTCCAGAAAGAACCGGACATACTTAGAACTGAAGTAGAGAGAGCTATTAAAAAACTAAAGAACAGAAAGGCTCCTCGAGTGGATGCTATAACAGCTGAAGTAGTAAAGGCAATGGGTGAGATTGGCATCAACATCGTGCACGCACTCTGCAAAGAAATCTGGCAGACCGGCAAATGGCCGAATGAGTGGTGCCAGTCCATCTTTGTCCCAATTTACAAGAATGGGTCGCCATTAGAGTGTGGAAACTATAGAACATAGCATTAATTCCGCATGTCTGCAAAATATTTCTAACCATGCTCAATGAGCGTCTAAAACCATTCCTTCTACCACAAATATCTGCTGAACAAACAGAATTTGTACCGGGAAAAGGCAGTAAAGAACAAATTTTAAATGTCCGCCAACTAATCGAAAAAGCACCCGAATTTAACGTAGAGATGTACCTATGCTTTGTCGATTATTCAAAGGCTTTTGATACTACTGCTTGGGAGTCTCTATTCTCGAAATGGGAACTCCTCCCCACCTTGTCCATTTAATAAACTCAATAAACAGAAAACAAAAATAATGATTGTAGACCGACAAAACAACAACCAACCTCATATTCGAGGAATAGCTGATTTCGAGGTGGTTAACACGTTTAATTACCTTGGTTCCATTATCACAAATTCGGGAGGTTGCAAAATGGAAATCAAAAGACTTGCCATAGCAAGAAACACAACAACTAAATTAACAAAAATATGGAAATCAACTGCAATTACCCGAAACACTAAGCTGCGAATAGCAAGCTCGATCATATTTGCCATCGCAACGTACGCAGCTGAGACATGGACGTTGAAAGAGTCGGACAAGAAGAGAATAAACGCTTTCGAAGTGTGGGTTTACCGACGAATCCTGCGAATACCCTGGACGGCCCACAGAACTAATGTGTCCATACTGGAAGAACTACATATTAAAACCCGATTAGTCACAAAAGTTGGTCAATCAATTTTGAGGTATTCTGGGCACATCTCTAGACAAACAGACTCGATGGAAAGACTAATCGTGGAAGGAAGAGCTGAACGGAGACCACCACGTGGGCGATCACCAAAGCGATGGGTGGACCAAGTCAAACACATGGTGGGCCATAGTCTGCTGGATGCAGCACACTTGGCACAGAATAGAACTGCCTGGATAGAGACAATCAAGAGAATTGATACATGATGTCACCAAGCTTTCTCGAGGGCAAAGGACCGAGGAGGAGGAGGATTAACTTATATTTCTGCTTCTGTGGGTTTAACATATAAGCTATGAAGTGATATTGCGGAGTGCTTGCTTGTATCGACATTGGAATTTTTTCAGCTGCTCTAGTGATGATTTTAAATAATCTTCGAAAACGAAAGCTAAACGTTTCCACTGCTTTACAGTATCTGAAATAGTGGCATTTTTTTCTCTGTAGGGTCAGGAGCCACTGCGATGGGATTCAAAATACTCAAATATTCCTGAGCTGCATGTTTGAGCTCAATATTTGAAACCTTTTGGTAGATAGTTGCATCAATCTCCTTCTTATTCTCCTCGCAGATTTTTTGTATTAAATATTAAATTCCCGTTGAGTGACATACAGTTCCAAACAATCCGCAAAAGTATTTTATCGAACATCACTTGGTACTACTAAAACCTTGTTTCCAACTTGACTGAATTTTGCTTTAGCCAGATGATTATTCAGAAAGTAGTTGACAATCTGGACTACACGTTCTTTATCATCTTGTACATACAAAGTCCTTGCACAGTAAATTCAATAGATGTGAAGGGAAGCCATAAACTATAACTTCTGAGTTCGTTCTTTCTTCTAAAGTTTTCCTCATGAGGTTAATGTTTGCAGCATTCTCTGTCACGAAAAACTTAACTTTGCACTGACATTTCAATTAACAGGAAGAAACCGAATCACACACTAAATTAGTCAAGTACTCCGAGGATGGGGATTTCCGAGGTGTCACTACTTTCGTGTAGAAGTACTTGTCCCTCTTTCGTTGTTAACCTTGCATACAGGGTCTCCGGTAAGTATGTGGCATAATTTCGGGAGCGTATAAGGGAGGCCAAAATAACCCTAGTTTATCATATAAAAAGTTTTGCTAACAGAGATACAGGGTGCCAAAGGGATACCCAGCGATTTAGTTTTTTGGCTCAACTCTTGAAACGTTTTGTATAAGTTATTAAAATTTTGACATTTTATGTGGCGCATAAAGCGTCATAAAACCATACTATAGTACATGTTTTACGCCCTCAGCAAGACACCTTCAGCTGGAGGAGGAAATTCTGGAGGTCATTGCTGAAAATCCCTCCAATAGCGTAATAAAGCTGTTGGTGCAAGTTCATGCGACAAAGTGGGCCGTTCATGAGATTCTTTGAGAACAACTGTTACATCTTCAACACGTCCAAAAAGTACATAGCATATGTCCTGCGGATTACCCTGCAAAAGTGAATTACGCAAATTGGTTATTGCAAAAACATAGACAAATTCCAAATTTTACTAGTATTGTTATGTTCACGGACGAAGCATGCTTAGTTAAACCAGAACTGTCACAAGTTGACAGAAAATACATTAATTTATCAGCATTATTCGTATGGAATGTGTTTAGCGCTAGTTTAGTTAAGGTTAAACCCTGTTTGTGCAGCTAGGCCTTAGGCTTCCTGGTATTATATCGAACAGCATGATGACAATAAGAACGGTTGTAGTACTCAACCACATTGAAATTAGAATACAAAAAATAAATAAAAACTTTTTAAACTTGAACTTTATGATTTTGTCGTGCTTACGTCTTAGTCGGTATCAATCCCCTCATATTTCAACATAACTCTTTAATAAAATTTTAATTACTTTCTAAAAATTGAAATAACTTTCCTATTGCACATTTCACCTACGAGTTTTTGTATCCTTAAAATAATGTTGACTTTTATTTATACTTGAAGCTGATTAAATATTTAAATTGAAGAATATTTGCTTACTATGATATTGATACTGCTTCCATATGAACCGAAAACCTCACATGATAATACGATATTGCTGCAAATAGGCCATGGGATCGCCCACACATTTCCTCTCATATACAGGGTGGTGCTCTTAACTTGAAACAGTCAGATGTCACGTGAACTAGCAGGTTAAAAAAACTGTTCCATCAGTGGCCTATATTGCACAGAAAAGCCTATTTTAGACACATATTTTTGCGTATAAAGGGTGGACCCGAAAAGTATGACATCATATAATGTAATATTTTTAAATAGAACACTCTGCATTGTTTTCCTAAATTTTGATAGATCTTAGAGCTCTCACTGGGCCCCCGCGGTTTCACTTAAGACGGAGTAATAAATTATCATAGTTTACATATCGGGCAAGCAGAAAATCCGCATGCGGTAGTGCAGACAAAAATGTGTGGGTGGGAATCATTGGATATCATCTCATTGGACCTTTCTTTTTTGAAGAAATATTGAACGGTGCCAGATATTAGCAATTCCTGCAACAAAATTTAAACAATTTATTAGAAAATGTGCCTTTAAAAATTAGAAATCAGATGAGGTTTATGGAGGTTCAAGGCGCCCATTTCGAAAATCTGCCCAAGTAAACGAGAAGAAATACATCTTTGGAATTCTTATCATCCTTGCATTTAAATGATTTTCGAAATGTCAAAAGTGTTCAGTTTTTAGTAGTTTTAGTGATTTAACCTGTTTTCTTTATCTCCACCATCGACCATCTCAAAAGTTCGTCGATGAGGAAAACGTCGATTTGGAAATGTATCAAGATTAAGTCTTCGTGTATTAACACAATTACCGAGTGCCTGTCCAAAGTTATACATAATATGAATGCGGACATTAATAATATATCACAATGACACTACTAATTATTAGTTATGATGTTATTCGATTAGTTATAATAAGTCTAACTAATTTTAATAAAGTTGATTATTAATTGAATTTTGAAAGTCAATGCTTAAAAGGGTCCCGAAAAAACAAATTTTATTTTGAAAACGGCTAATTTTATCGAACGAAATGAAGAGTACCTTTTTTACAGAGAAATGTCCAAGGTATTTAAACATTTGGTTTTTAGCTCCACAAAATGACACCTGTCAAAATTTTGGCCCAAAGAGTGAAGCGGCAAGTCCGCTCCTGACTACCCTGAGGGCGCAAAACCTGTACTGTAGTATCGTTTTATGAGACTTTATGCTCTAATTGAAATATAAAATTGTTAATAATTTATACAGAACGATTCAAAACTTACTGGCAAAAAACTAAATCGCTGGGTACCCCTTTAGCACCCTGTATCTCTGTTAGGGAGCACCTTAGGAATTTTTTTATATGACAAATTAGGGTTATTTTAGCCTCCCCTATACGTTCCCGAAATTATGCCACATACTTACCGGACACCCTGTATAACTGGCTCGTTGTAGACATTTGACCATCTATGAACATGTTCACACATTGTCCGGACAGAGGTGAAAAACATATCTCTTTTCCTTCATCGTAGATCTCATCCAGAAGGATTGTTGCTACCGCCTTCCGAGATGGAGGCGTATATCCGAGCCTTAATAAGTGAATGGCTTTTGAGAGTTTTCAATGCATCTGAAGCTTGAATTGATAACAAAAACTGCTTTGGCTATATGTTTGTCAATCTTATGGTTTTCAGCTGCTGTTGTCCGCCACACAAAACTACTCATACTCATACTGCCCTCATAAAGATAAACGCGGTAAGTTGATGAGGTGGCAAACTTTTTTCACGTTTAAAGTTTTGCATTATTTGTTAATTGAGATATATGGCAAGATTTTGTTAAGAGTTTTAAAGAGTTCCTGTTAAGATATGGCATTCATATTTGGCAAATAATTATGTAAAACTAAAAAAAAACGTTTGGCACCAAAAACCCAATTATATTTAACAATATTATTGAACATACGGCTTCTATCCTTAGGACGGCAGCATAGCCGGCTGGTTTTCGACTCAGTAGTTGTCGTTGAACAGTCTGAAATGGAACTTCTAGAGGGAGGGGGTAATGTCAGTATCGCAGCAAAATTTCCAGCAGATACAGGGTCGAGCGACATTTGGACGTCCGCACTTGTTTCTTGCTGTTTCTTTTTTACAAATTTCACGGTGCGCCTTCAGTCTCTGAACAATCCCTTGAATGTCTTTTTTTACAATTCTTACAAGTCGCTTCACAACCAAATTTTTTTGAATTTGTCGTTTTGAGGTAAAACTGCCATACGCTGTCTTCTTTTCTTCCAGCCATTGCCTTGCTTTTAATATCAAATACATACGTGAACTAATCGCAACTCCCTACCGGACTTTACCCACACTCACTAATATTTGTATTAACGTAATAGGCCAAGCGCATCAGGCGACCGTTTTTATAGATCGCGCCTGGATCGTGTTAGAGCAAGTTGGAAGTAAGCGATCACAGGAATTTTCTTTCAAGAAGTGAGTTTTGACGCGTATAAGAACTATAACTTGAACGGTATTTTAGAGTGTTACTATAGATCTACCAAAATACCGAAATCTGATGTCTTTTTTCAAGTCAAAAATTTTAAAGGTATTGACAACATTAAATATGAATTTCTAATTTCTAGCAATTATCTTAGCATTGCCGCAGTAAATCTTCACGTTTAAAGATTGAATCAAAACCAAAACACGAACTGTCACAAAGCCAGCTGCCGGTCTCTGCGGAAGAATGTTGGTAAATTCAGTTAAGTGCTGATATACATTTTCATAAATTTATTGTTTTTTTCAGGAACAAATTATTATGTGAAAGTGACGAACCAAGCCACCGATCACAGATTTGGAAAAAAGGATCAGAATGAAATCAAAGTAGGGTAAGTGAGCAGTACCAGAAAAATCAAAATTCCCGATTTGGACTCCGGACGTTCCGCAACCATGATATTTTAGTCCAATATCGACATAATTTTAAATCACTTAAAATAAATCATCAATCAAAAAAATATCATGATTTTTATGATTTTTTTTAAATCAGATACTTATTTTTTTAATTAAAATCAAATTTTGTCCAACCCAGTTTTTAACGCATGGATGCTTACTTTTGGGTAAGGAACACTCTGTCGAAGATATTTTTTACAGGACTTTTATTAAGAGAAATCCAACCAAACTTACCGTTTTCAGATTCGGTGTTTGCTAGCTCCTGCAACTGCTTTCTCATATACCGACTTGGGGGTCGCTCAGGCTCTTTCAAGGTATTCATAGACAAATTTGCCTCCTCTGATTGATTATATCCAGGCGCCCAACCACGTGTCTGCCGCCCTGAAAACCATAGTCATACTTACGTTAAGTTTACTAACGAAAACAACAAAATACACACCTTGGCCTTCTCTAACTCGAACCGAACTTTTGGACGCGTGCGCCTCTTTATGAGACATCTTCTGGCGGTTTCTTATCGATGTTTCTTCTGTTATTGTTCCATTTATTTTCTCCATTGACACTTTTTTAACGCGTCGTTTAGGTGACGGTGACTTATGGTTAATACTACGGTTAACATTAATATCCACTTTCGTTTTACTCTCGTCTTTCAAATTGTGAGGCTCTCTCGTGCCCACGTACGACCTCTGCTTCCCCCTACTACTAGATCTGCTTAATCGTTTAGCACTAGATGCCACCGGGTTTTCAACCTTGGCTTCACCACTCTTCTGTAAACTTCCCGGAACAATGGGAGAAAAAAACGACGTACTACGATTGAACCGTGGGCTATCATAACGGCCGCAAAACGGAGTGCTGCTCACTAAATTTAAGGTTTTGGTGTGTGCCGGCGGAGTTTTCCTTGGGGAAACGTGCTTCAAGCGTTGGAAGAAGTTGATAGGTTTCACATTCGCCGTACCATTGAATAATGATTTTGGCTCTCCATTTTTTACAGGCTGAAAATGAAAGCGAAAATTGAGTAAAAAGAGCTAAGTATGGAGATGGTATTATGAGCTAAACAACCACATAGGTCAGATAAACAGGGTGTTTCATTAAGTGCCATAAAAAAATAATTCAAGCCATAAATAATCGAATATTTTAGATTTTTCATCAAAATGAAATTATTCGCGGCTTACTAACCACCATTACAATAGGGGCATTCACACGTAGACTCAATCGCGCATTCTTGGAACGTCCCGTTCTAGCGGGTTCAGGACGAGGGGTTTAGCGTGACGCGCCAAGATTGTTTCAGTAGAAAATAGACACGGTTTTATCCCCCATTCATTCTCGCGGTCTAAAACTGCAAAGGTAGATCCCGTGTGTGTGAACATCAAAAGTGTCTTGTACCTCGCGTGACCGAAGTGGTGTTTGGATTTTTAGGTGATCTCCAAATTTTTACTAAGGTTTTATAAATTTTATTGAAATAAATTTCATTCTAAGGATGGATATTTTAAAAAACAAGTTTAAAAAGCGTTATATCAGAACTGAATGGAGCAAGAAAGAGAAAACTGAAGAAAGAACTGAAAGAAAATTATCCTGACGACTATAGAAACTATCTAAGAATGGATTCACAAACATTTGATACATTATTGGCATTGGTTGCACCTAAGATTTTTAAACGGGATACAGTGATGAGGCAGAGCATTCCACCAGAGGAGCAATTAGCGGCCACACTTCGGTATTTGGCAAAACGACATTCTTTACAAGATTTGAAGTTTACTACAGGAATTGGTGCTGCAACTCTTTGTGATTTGATTCCCGAAACTTGTCAAGCTATATATGAGTCTTTGAAAGACAAGCACATAAAAGTAAGTTACTGTTTTCAAATGTCAATTGCAAGAGATCTAATTTCCTGATCCTTTGTGAACAGTAATAGATAATAATACCACAATGAAGATACATAGACATCGTCAGCAGAGGCACCACTTCTTTTTGACTCTTCTACCTTCTTTACTTCCTTTTGAAAAGATCCTCGTAAGCTCTGAGTTTTTTTACTACAAAATCGCGATTTGCTTCCGGATAAATACTTTTGCATAGATTTACGAATTTTACATATGATTCAATTTTTAAATTTTTGTTCGTGTATTCCTTGGATCATATTTTCCACAAACATGGATGTGATTTATATTCTTCTATAAAGTTAGTCATAAAATCTTTCGACCAATATCGTGTGCCAGCCATGACTTGAAAACCAAACTAAAAAACGCCGCACGTTAACCCTCACAGAAAATTTTAGCAGTACAACAGCACTAAGACTAGTCTCGCGCGACTTGATCTACACACAACCATGCGTTCCTACCGTTTACGTGTTCACACGCTCGTTTAATCATGCGCGACCAGAGCGGGACGTTCCAAGCATGCGCGATTGAGTCTACGTGTGAATGCCCCTAAATCCCTCATCCCGAATCCGCGACTGGTACGGGACGTTCCAAGAATGCGCGATTGAGTCTACGTGTGAACGCCCCTAATGGTTTTTATTTATTTACTCGAAAACGGTGCGTCGTACTAAAAAAACCGAGGAGGGCTCTTTTCTTTACAGTATTAAAAAACGAAGTTTTGTTTTGCATAAAATCAGTGACGTGCTACTTTCTTTTTCAATTAATGTAAATTGTCGTGCTGGTAAGCGCGCTACTGGCGGAAATAAAAATACATTTTTATTGCGAAATGTACCCCTTTCATAGCAATCAAAACGTACACAATTTCAATCAAATATCTCTTACGCTTTCGGAATCATCAATACATATGCATTTTGAAATTCTAATTTCAACACCTTGTAACTTTTTAAGGAAGCTCGATAGGTAACACAATTGTATGACAGAACACGCTTAAAATCGACCAAAGAATATGAGATTTTTCGACCACCCATTATGATTCACCCCGTATACTAATTTTGTCACGTCCGTACCTGTAATTCAGTAATCACTTTTGGAAAACTCCCTTGTTGAGAAACAATTTAAAGATAATGCTGTCAATCCAAAGAATAAAAATAATAATCCGTCAACTTGTTCGCGAATTACGACGATTTTAAAAAAATACTAACGAAATTTTTAAGAATATTTTGATTCCCTCTGTATAAGTTCTAATACATTAAAAACAAAAAATGACGGAAACGTCTAGAGATATTGATGTTGGCTATATATAGAAAGGTTATTTTATTTAATGTTGCTATTATAAGTCACGAGTATCAACAATAATGGTATCATATTTTTTGAATGCTAGTATACTAGAAAAAACAGACTTATTTTTAAATTTCTTGAATGAGTAATAATCCGTAGACAATGTGTCAATGAGGGAACAAATGAGGGAAACACAGTAATATTCTTTACCGCTTTTCCGAACTACGACGATTTAAAAATATCAGCAACAAGAATTTCACACATTTTACGTTTCGCTCTGTATAAAAATTCAGAATGCTTTAATAAAAAATCTGGCGAAAAGATCCCGAGATATGAATGTTGGCTTACTCCTGACCTGAAAACGATAAGGAAAAAATAGCTTATTGCGAAATGGCAGAACATCAAAATTTTGAAATTTTTGCATTACTTTGTTTCACACCCTATATAATAAAGATAATGTCGGTTTTTTTTTTTTCAAAATTATCCGCTTCCTTACTCTAGAGGAAATGAAGTTTCAGACCGTGCAAATTGTATTTAAAACAGTTCATTGCTTAAAAAGTTACAGCTAATTGAAAATGACACGAAAAATTGCTTGTGCCGAACTTTAAGTTAAGCAGTTTAGTTTCTAATATGACCTTCAGTCTATAAATTACTTCATAGTTTATCCCGGTTGTGTCTGCCGCCAAATGGGGATTTTCAAAAAAACTTTCTACTAGGATTACCATCATTGGTACTACTAAAATTTGTTTTTGGCATGTGGGTTTTCTTGAATGTGGGTTTTTGTTTGTTGTTCCAGTTGTTTTTCTTGTTCAGTCTTCTTTTCGCTATATTTTTTAAGGTAATTTGTACGCTAAATGTAAAACACTTTCAAACATTCTAATTCTGGCGTGCAATACAGAGAGCCCAAAATTAACACCAGGTAAACTTAATTCATCTTTTTTAACAATGCTGTTGAAATCTTTCGATTTGGCGCAACAAATATAGCACCGACTAGTAGACTTCGTTCCGGTTGCAGCATTGCACACTTTTCCATCTATCATGGCCATCTTAATGGCTTCATGGCGTGGGGTTTTTCCATATAACTTTTTTATCATATTTTCCACATATTACTTGAAGTGGCACAAAGGAGCTCAAAAATAAATTAGCATCTGATTCATTATCATTCTCAAATTTTTGTTTGTATTTAGCTTGCTGAGAGCCATCGTAACCCCATTTACAAATGATATTCAAAGAGATTCTTTCTTCTTCATTAAGCGTCAATAACACTTCTTCCAAGAAAATTGATAGTCGCGTAACGGTATTATCAATAAGCTACTTTCCGCGCAGGTACTCGTGACCCGTAAACATTCTTTTAGTGGATAACATTCTTGTTTAGCTTGTAACAGTAGATAATATGGTGGATAGAATGCTTTGTTTGTTTTTCGGATGACCTCGTACTGGTGTCTTGTTAAGTCGGCTTCAACAAACGTTATCAATGCTTTTGCCTTATCTCCTTTTTCTTCAACTGCTTTTCTATATTCGAGCGCGCGAGTAGGAAAATTTGTTATTTCTTTAAGGATCTTCGACGCATCTCTTTTTCCTTGTAACCTCAAGGCTGTTTGTGCAGCGTGGACAATTACGTCATCTCCTACTACGGATTAAAATTTTGTTTACTACGATGTCATGACGCGAGCCTTAACGTTAAGCCTCTTTTTGTTATGACATTTAAGAGCTATGATCGATATCTCGGGAAGGTTTTGGCGGTTTTTTGGTTTTTTGCCTACTAAATCAGTTACAGGACGAAAGTTTGAACTTTCTTGTAAGTTACAATACGAGGTATCCTGGAATTAACTGGGAAATCCCTAGGCAAAAATAAGGCACAATATTCATACAAACATAACCCGCAAACGCTACGTCTCCGAGATACAGGGTGTTGAATTTTTTTTCTAATTTTCTTTATAGCTCTTAGAGTTTTTGAGATATTAAACTCAAATTTTGAATATAGGTAACCATTTATTATCTACACCGTTGGATATATCGACCGCTAGCCAAAATCTACAGGGTATTATTTTTTTTTCGGATTGTATTTTACCCTCATAAACTTTTTTGTAGCACGCCACTGATCGTTTTTTCTCAAAAGTCTGAATTCTCTATTCAATTTAGAAACTTTCTTGCCTCTTGCATCCTTGTCTTATCTCCCACCGTTTTCGAGAAATTTGCAAAAGTGAATCGCTTTTCTATAAGTGACTCTTTTTCATCAGTATCTCGGAATTTAAATAGGAACGCAGAAAACAGACATTTCTTATGGAAAAATTATGTGCATTCCTAAACACTTTTGCAAATTTCTCGAAAATGTTGGGAGGTAAGACAAGGCAAGAGGCAAGAAAGTTTCTAAATTGAATAGAGAATTCAGACTTTTAAGAAAAAACGATCAGTGGCGTGCTACAAAGAATTTTGTAAGGGTAAAAGGAATACAACCCGAGAAAAAATACGACCCTGTCGATTTTGGCTAGCGGTTGGTATATCCAACGAGGTAGATAATAATTGGTTACCTATAATCATAATTTGAGTTAAATATCTCAAAAACTTTAAGAGCTATAAAGAAAAAAATAAAAAAAAAAACAATTCAACACCCTGTATCTCGGAGACGAAGCGTTTGCGGGTTGTGTTTGTATGAATATTGTGCCCTATTTTTGCCTAGGGATTTCCCAGTTAATTTCAGGATACCTTGTATTGTAGCTTACAAGAAAGTTCAAACTTTGAAAAAAAAACAAACAAAAAACCAAAAAATCGCCAAAACCGTCCCGAGATATCGACCATACCTTTTAAATGTCATTACAAAAAGAGCCTTAAAGTTAAGGCTCCCGTCATGATGTAGTAGTAAACAAAATTTTAATCAGTTTTTTATTAGATTTTTTGCCATCCTTGTACAAAATGGAATAAAATTGTTTTATTAACTAGGAGTCTACGTCGCTGATTTTACAACCAGGTGTCTTTTAGAGATCATTTATCTTATTAAAATCGGCTGCGGCATTCTCCCGATATAGGGTGACTTACAAAAGAGCGTCAACTTTTTGAAAAACCCCTGTAATTTATTTTGTAGGCCAAAAAACCGAAAACTGCCGAACCCGTCCCGAAATACCAACTAACGCCATTAAATGTCATAACAATGAATATTCTAAAATTACGCTACCTACCAAATGCAGTGGGTTGAAATGCAACCATTTTGCAGTGCTTGTAACTTGCGCAAGAATAAGAAACAACATTTTTTCTACAACCGTATAAAAGTCCACCTGCCACTAATATGGGACATCTTTAACGATTTTATAAATGATTAAGCTTCACAGTTCTTTTCTGCTACCCCTGTATTGCCGGCGTGCGCGAGACTCTTTTTCACGTCTCCTATGGCAACCAGTACCTTTTTTTTACGCTGCTATGGGCGACGTGCGAGACGTGAAAACATGTGACAGTTTGCATACTGTCGGTAATGCGAGACCGTGTCGTATTTTGACGGTTAAAAAGAAATTTTACAGTTTTGAGTCGTAATGAAATTTCATTACAGTACAGGATACCGTAATGAACTACACCGGATTTCTCAAAAATATATTCGCCGCGCATAAAATTAATCTTTTCCTGTTTTTAATAAGTATCAAGTAAAATGTTGTACATCATACGTCCGGTAACGTGTTACAGTAGTCGTTTCGAAATTCCAGACTCGGCTAGCGCCTTGTCCGGAAACATCTTACTCCTACTGTAAAACTATATTAACCGGACTTAAAACGTAAATAACTATTATATACTTCCGTTATGTGGCTGGTTTTAAACAATTTCCAGTTTTAAATAATCTTCAATGGTTTTTTTTAATAAACAGCATCAAAACTTCAACATTTTCCAAATTTGAGGAGTTGCGTGTTGCATGTTCAAAACGGTTCACGATAGAACCGAACAGTTTGCTTCTTAGTTTTTGAACAAATGGCAATAATTTTAGATTTTTTTTAAATAGAGTTTTATTTAGGAAATTTAGAATTTTTTAATAATTTTAAATTATCGCAATGTGATAGACCTTCAAAAACCAATTACGAAACTGCAAACCGTTCCGTTCTATCTAATCCGGTTTTGCAGGTACAACCCCTCAAAATGGTCTCCCTCTCTCTCTAGTTCAAATATTGCAGACAGTAGAACTACTAAAATAGTTAATGCTGATTTTCCTTGCATTTCGAACGACGTTGAAAAGAAAACTAATTTATTTTTTGATAGATATTACGTTCATGGACTGAATGTAGCCTAAAAGTTGCAATAAACCCTCCAATTTAAGCAAAGTACCTCACCAGCATTATTATGATATAATAGGTATCTTATCAGATACAACATTAAGTAAAGTTCCAATCCACTTTACCTAATTCCATTTGTATTGCCACTTATTTTTTACATCCACATCCATTCCAAATTATTATAATTCACTTAACTCAACCAACAGGGTAGCATCTTAGTATTCATAAAATTCAAATACAAGCATGAGCAGCTTTCCTCTTGTTTTAAACTATTTGAAAGCCTTCAAAGTTTTCTGTGTGTTTCCTGTTACATTCAATGTGCAGCTGCAACGGTACGAGAAGCAACCTTTAAGGTGGTTTTATCTATCCTCTTTGGCTTTCATGTTTGGTGTTCATAGTTGCACCATCCTTAAACTTGCTGAGGAACTTACGAGAGGTAGGAGGTTTTATTTACGGGCTATTGCCACCAATTTGTTACGTCAAGTATGACTATTGCTTATAGCAAATGGTTCTCAGCAACTCAGGTTGGGTTTGAAAATATCTCAGCAACTGATGGCGCTATCTATAATCGTGAGCTGCTACTTTAGTCGAGAGTCGCTGAAGAACACCATGAACTTGTTTTTGCAGGTTGACAGGGTCTTTAAAGAAAATATGGTCCAGCTAAATTATAAGCAAGTGTACATATACTCATTAACCATTTCCCTTGTAATAGCCTCGCAATTTCTAGGCCTCTCCTGGCCTTTGTGGCCCTCAAACACCTAGCGTCTGCAGCTCTTATTGTGGCCATGACTGGGTGCTGTTGCGTGTGGAATGACTCCATGCAAACTTGCTTTTTTTACACTTGGGAGCACTTTTTCAACTTCCAGGTACTGACGCACATTTCCACTTCGCTCTGCGCTCTGCTCATTCTGGCTCATCAGCGCTTTGTCGTTTTAAACTTATCCACTACTAACGTTGCCTTAAAAGGTCAGTTTATGCCTTTTAGAGGCATAAAGATTTTTACAGTGTGTGCCCTTTCTAAGACATTTTTACAGAGTGTTGCAAAAAAGTAGGCCATTATGTTAACCATAGAATCTTTGAGCAAAAATAATAGCAGTTTGATAACACCAATTTTCATTTTGGAGCTTCTTGTTCAATTTAAGGACATGTTGATAGTACAAGGTGTCAAAACTGCGTTTTTTCTTAATATAATAAGTCAACTATTTCGCAAAATCCTTGTCTGATATGTTGTGCCACCCTTAACTTTAGAAACAACTTAATATTTAAAAAAAAAATTATAATATAACTAATATAACATGTAAAAATAATTACATGTTAATACAAATTTTGTGGAAAAGTTATTTAACATTTAACAAACAAAAACACTTTTTAAAAGCTATAAGCATTAAAAACATTAAAAACAATGATGATACTAAAGTTGTAGGTTTTTAACCTTTACATATTTTATACAAATGCATAATTATTCTATAATATAAAAAAATTGAAAAAAGAAGAATAAAAAGGCACACAGTTTTTGTTAATTGGTAAATATTTTTATAACATGTAGGACTTTAACCTAATATGCATAAATATGAAATATTTATGCATATTAGGTATAAATGCATAAATATGAAATATTTTGAAAAATAGACTTGTGAAGATAAAATATTCTAAAATGTTCCATTTTACACCACGTACACTGGATAAGAGGATTTGAAAAATGACAAGCAGTATTATAAAACTACTATTTTTTTACTCAAGAGCATTACAATTAACATATTGGCCTACTTGTTGCAACACCCAATATAATGCTTAAACTGAGGTAATATTATGAATACAGGTCATCTTAAAAGATCTGATTCCCAAAGGATTGTTGTGTTTAATGCAAAAGCCCCAGAGGTTACCCTAAACACCATCACAAGATTACATTTTAAAGTGACAAAGAGCGCAAACTTGGCCAGCGAAACCTACAGTTACCAGTTGCTGATTATATTTAGCTTCACACTGCTAAGGATAGTAGAGAATATGCATTATGCATACATTGACAGCAAGTCCAACTTAATGGCCTTTATTGTGGAACTGTTTTGGCTTATCCTGATTGTCATTGATTCTTATATCACCTTTTTAATTGCCACCAATGTGGAAACTATGGTAGGGATGGAAGTAACAATTTGAATAGATGCTATTTCAGACTACTTTTACATCTCAAGTTTAAATCCTACCTAAGGTATAAACTCTGGTTTTGACATATATTGCATTCTTTATCTGTTAAAATTTGTCATTTAACCCTAAGCTTAACTCCACCTAAACCTCTTGTGGAGTTTTTTAAAAGTTGAGATGTAAAATTGGTCCTTAAAACAATTACCTATTCTTGGTTTGTTAATTTTAGGCTGGCAAAACCACAAGGATTGCAAGTATGATTTGCTGTGGTGATAATTTAGACCTTCAAGTTGAGGTATAGCATTATGAAAAAAAAAAATCATGTTGTAAACCTCACATACATTTTGTAGAAAAACATGTTCCTATTGCAAAGCTATCACCAACCAGTACACCTACAAGCTGGGGGCATTTACCCATTGAAAAATGAATCATTCCTAAAGGTTTGACTTTTCTCTGATGATATTAGTTCATGAGAGTGTCAGTTTGTTTTGTTTTCAGCTATGGGGAGCTGCACTGACGTACATCATCCTCATGCAAGGTCTTAATAGACTTGAACTGTAAAAATGTTCAAAACTATACTTACTACAAGCTTCTCAAGATGCTTAAGCTTCTCATCCAAGTTTTTGACTTTCTCAGAGTAGCTGGATTGCAAATTCTTTTCAGCAATCAGCTTAGATTGTCTAAAAATAAACAAATACATTAATTGCTTGTTAATGGCAAATTCAATTGCACAGCTTACACCAATACTTATACAAATAATGGTTGAAGATGGTTAAAGTAATTTGTAGTATATTTTTAGGAAATATTAAAATAAGTAATCCACAGATGCAGACATTGAAAAGTAGGTATGTAGAAGAGAATCCAACATGAATTCCCAGAATTTTTGGACACTTGTAGACTAAACAACCCTTTTTTGCCTCATGAAGGAAAGAAAAATGTTGTTGACACTGACTTTTTAAAAATTCTTACCCAATTTTAACCCTATTAACGAACCTAAATACACTAACAATTAAAATAATTTAATAATATTAAACACTTGTGAGTTCCGAGAGGGAAACCATTGACAAAAGTAAATAAGCAGGAAATAGCAAGAAATGTCGAAATAATGAGAAACTCAGAAATAATATGGAAATGATTAAAATATTATGAAACAAACTTAAAAAAATATTTAAACTTTGCAGATCAAGGACTTAGCTTCGCATCCATTGTTTGGAGATATTTATGCACTAATGAGGCATTGCCTAACCCTTGCCCTAACTATTATTTACAACAATGTTATTTAAGCCAGGCTTGGGCAAGCCTTTAAGCAAGGAAATGCAAGATTGCATGCCTTTAAGCAATTTGTACTTTTATCCTTTAAGGATATTAATCTCATTACCAAACACAAACAGCACTTAGGAGATTCGGACAAGCTTGAGGCCTTTATGGGAGAATCAATGTATTATTGAGCATTTTCTTTTTAAAGCTAATTGAGAAAAACTATTATGTATGTACATTGCATTAAAATAAAAACACACCTGATGGTGGAGAAACACACCTCTTTGTAGAATGTGCATAATAGGAAATGGTTTGCATGTCTTTGCTAGTTTAAAATAAACTAAATTTAACAAAAATTTGTCCAAAGGCTTGACATGCTTGTTGCACTTACAGCTTGGGAGTACTTACATGGCTGGGGCTGGGTTAAACTGTTTCTTCTTGCTTGTTTTCGTCATATTTTTCTTTTGTTGAGATCTGTTTTCACTAAAGCTCCACTGAAACTGAACAGGGTGAAAGCGTCAAACTTAACTTCTTAGTGATGTCAAACTCAACTCAAACAAACGAAAAGCATCATTCCCTCAACCGACCCTTAACCATCACCGCACAACAATTTACAATTCACATTTTTTTAACCAGGGAAATAATTCTCAAATTGTGTTAGAACCAAATCTAACTATACACTAAATACACTTACAAAACTAAAATGATGGAGAAGAAAAACAAAATTCTTGGACACTTGAGATTCTTGAGAAAAGAGCCGTTAACCGTCGTTTCAAATATTAATTGACAGTATTGACAATGACACTATTGGCACTTGCCAATTGACCATTCCAAAAATACGTCCACTGACATGAATGCTCCCCAACACAATATGGCGAAACAACCTATTTAAATATCAGACTGAACTTAAACTTGATCTTAATCATCACGTTTCTTATTTGATTTGAGATATATTTATAAACTGTTCCTAAATTGTCTTTTTTAAGTGTAAGCTCCAAGGCAGAATTTATAGTATTGTAGCCGAAGTACTGAAAAAATCCTATTCATCAAATCAAAACAAATAGGTTTGCTCTTCAGTCTTTATAATTAATAAACTGGCTGCGGTGTTGCCGTTCTTACTATTTTTTTATACTTAATTTATATTTTATTTATGTGTAATTTAATTATAATGGTACGTCCCTATGTGTGGATATGGCGTATATTGCGGATCCACAGTGTGGCCGCAGTGTACACTGCATTCCATCTTTTTTTATATATGCATCGTTCTACGCGGACCTCTAAAATCATATGGCAAATATCAAAGATTTCGATATAGTAACTATCGTTTTTTCCGCTATTTCTCCAACAACTTATATCACTTTAATCAGAATGCAGAAATTTGGCAACACTTAGCAAGAAACTTCAATTTCAACCAATCAGACGACAGCGCGAAATCCGCAATATACGCCATATCCGCACATGGGACGTACCAAAAGTTACATAAGGGTAAAGCTAATGTTAAAAAATGCGAATAACAGCAGAAAAATATTGGTTTAAAGAGGATATTGTAAGGCCGTGCCCGCTCTGGGTTATACATCCCTTGTAGGAACCAAATCGACTTCTTCTATCCACGAGGGGCGCACTTCTCCCGAATAGGACCCTCTTTCCTCATTGGCCCTGAGGTCGCTAAATATGGGGATAATATGGGGGGCGGAATGCCGCCTATTGGTTCGGGGGGTTTCGTCCAAGATATCAAAAAATCCGTCCATTGTTTACGGTATTGTTGCCAACTCGGGGTTCAATAATTCCAGTGTAACGATTTAACACAAAAACACTATTTATTTATTCGACAAATACACACGACTACAATTCGACTACTAAATAGCTCACTACTTAACACTTTATAGCCTCCTATTATCACTTCGTACTTTAGCTTACTTATAGCTCGATTAAAATAAGACTACTCTTAACCGCTCCCTCTATGCGCCTTTTATATACAATCCTAAAATTACAGAAAAACCTAGAAAGTTCTTGATAAGAATTCTTGAATAATCTCACATAAAAAAATGTTGTAAACAACTGCCTTCTAGATTAAACCGAGCAATAAATCACTCGTGTCAGCCATGACGCAGCGCGGATAGGTCGCGAAGCTCCACCAACCAACGCGTCGCCCCGCCTCCGATGCGGCGTCGCTGCGAATCGTAACAGTATTATAGATGGTTTAATTTAGGTAATAAGATTTTCTTATTAATAGGTAATGTTAATAAGTAAATATCTGTTAATATTAGAAATTATTAAATGTCGGGATGCCAGCAAGTTATTAAATTATACTACATTTAGAGGAAACTTGCAAACCATCTGATTAAAAAAAAACAATTTTAATTAATTGACTTTAAATATTTGTTTTGTTATAGTGTTCGCTCAGGAACTTAAAATAAAAAAGCGGCGGACGTGAACTTTTCACGATAAGCTCAGTGGTCCCGGCAACGATTCACGATAAGAAAAAGAAATTTTGGAAAATTGGATAATTGTACAGCAGTTTATGCTCTTCAAAATGATACCTCACATGACATATACTTAGGTTAGCAATTAAAGTTTTTTATTTACATTGACCGTTAATTACCTGGCCAGTCAATTACAACATATATTGCTCGAATTTACATTCAAAGGATGTGAAATTAAAAGCTCTATCTGATGAGAGAATAAGATTTTAATTTCAATTAATGATATTCGCGAAATTCGCTTTAATTACTATCCTATTGTTTGGGTCACTACCAGGAAGACCGTTGAAATCATAAACACCACTCAAAGAAGGTGACACTTTAAATGGGCGGCTTTGAAGAGTCAGGAAGACGGACAATATGTGAAGGGTTTCCCTAAAATTGCGGGATTCCATGTTTTAGGACTTGAATTCCCAAAAAATGGTTGAAAGTGCCTACCAAAACTAACAAAGGAAATGCATGATCTTTTTCTTTTGAAAAAAAAAATAAGAATATTGCTACCAAATGTGCTTTATTGCCTGGCTAGTTTATTCAGAAAACAGAAAACTTTCCTAAACTTTAGTCTTAAAAGCTTCGAAAAAATGGCGTACAGAGTTGCCATGCAAATAGAGAGTTCAGTTTGCACAACAATATATCATCCTAAATGAACAAACGACATTGCACTGTCGATTCTTATTCATCATTTACATATAAACACAGAAAATTCGGTATGTTTGCCGACACTGTTTGAATGCCCCTTAAAAAAGTTTGTCTATGGGCGAATTCCAAAACTCACCAGATCATCTACCAGGTAGATCAGTCACCTGTTTAATCCATTAATTGCTTGATGGCCATCACATGACCAGCTTAACCGGTAGATGACCCGGTGAATTTTGGATTTCGCCCAAAATCAGCTGTTCATTCTGTAAAAAAAATATGTAAGGCCGCCGTCACATACAACGGGACGGAACGGAGCAGAAATGTCAATAACGTCATCACACATGTCAATTCGAATTTTAGCTTTTTTCTGATTGGTTTAAACTAAACGGTCAAATTACGCTCCGTTCCGCTTTTAACCAAATACCGCCGTATGCGACGTCGCCCTCAACGTCATTCGCTTAAAGCCACATCCAGACGAAAATTAATGACGATATGGCAAATTACGAACAATATCCGCGAATCGATTTGGAAAGAGATATTAGTGATTTGACTATAATTTGGTCATTATTTGGTCAATGCTCAAAGAAATTGCATTTTGCAACACTTTAATATTATAAATAATTGTGTTGTTTACAATAGTGAGATGTGCAGATTAGGGTTGTAAAAGCAGCGGCTATAGAAAAGAGCCTGGAGTTACGTTTCACATGTAACCAGATAATGGCGTTTTTCAGCAACAATTAAATTATTTCAAAACTCTAATACCAGTTATTTTACATCCAAATCTTCGAAATATGATTTAGTATACACCGCAGTGAAATCAATAATGCTATTTTGGGAAATATTTTTCTAATCCTGTAACTAATCCTGTAAAGACGGTTTTTGTATTTAAATATTTGAGCAGTTTATCCAGTGGCGTAGTAGAGATGTAATCCCAGGGTTATCAACGACTATAAATTCACAATTATTTTTGTTTATTTAATAGAAAGTCGATGTTTGTTAATAATATTATTATGTATAATATTACTAATGTTACAAATAGTAATTTTAGTTCCATTATCATTTTTAATAAAATATTTTCTTACGATCTACAATACAATGCTACTTCACTGGCATTTTCACATTTGCATTTGACAGATTGGAGCAAACTGGTAACAGACGTCGGCGTCGTATCCTACTTCCTCTGGTTTACCTCTTGTAAGGGTCATAGCTCAGAATAAGTAGACTAATGGAATCCGCGCGCGCAATTCTCCGCTACATTGACAGCTGTTATATACCAAAAATGATGAGACGCCATGTCTAAGGCGAAAACCAAACGTTTCGTTGCTATGTGTTTTTCTGCAATAAATTGCATTTTGCAAGACTTTAATATTATAAATAATTGTGTTGTCTACAATGGTGGGATTTGCAGATTACGGTTGTAAAAGCAGCGGCTATAGAAAGGAGCCTGGAGTTACGTTTCACAGGTAGACAGATAATGGCGTTTTTCAGCAACAATTAAATTATTTCAAATAACTCTAAAACCAATTATTTCATATCCGAATCTTCGAAATATGATTTAGTATCAATAATGCTATTTTGGGAAATATTTTTCTAATCTTGTAACTTGTAGACCGTTTTTTTATTTTAATTTTTGAGCAGTTTTTCCAGTGGCGCAGGAGATGTAATCCCAGGGTTATCAACGACAGTTAATTCACCATTATTTTTATTTATTTAATAGTAAGTCGATGTTTGCTAATAATATTACGTATAATATTACTTATGGTACAAATGGTATTTTAGTTTCATTATTATTTTTAATAAAATATTTTCTTATGTGCTACATTACCAATGCTACGTCACTGGCATTTTCACACTTGACAGATTGGAGCAAACTGGTAACAGACGCCGGCGTCGTATCCTACTTCCTCTGTCTTACCTTTTCTAAAGCCTAGTTCTCAGACCTTTGTCATGACACTTGGTCCGACCAATGAGAGATCATGTCTTGAAATTTCCCTATGTGTCGTGCGACACCCTGTTTGTAGTTGGATTATTTCAACTACACGCTACTTGTCGCGCATTGTTCAACAAAAAATAATATACTTGAATAATATACTTGCACGCTTGAAAGGTGAAAATTTACTAAAAATTTAACAAATTTTGCAAGTTGAAATATATCATCCCACAGGGGTTAATTTCCTAATAAATTTAAAACGAAATCAAATCCAAAGGTTCCATTCAGGCAAGTATCTAAGTAAAATATTTGCGACAGCGTCATGTTATTAAATTTGGAGAAGGGGGTGTCGCGGCGACATGACAAACCTCTGAGAACTAAATTTAAAGCCTAATTCTAATCTAAAACTGTAGAACGGGAGGGGCCTCCAGATTAGCTCTATGGCCGAAACGAACATTGATTGTGTTAAGTTGGTTTTTGTTAAATAGTATATTGTGCAACTAGTGTCGAAAATTGCACTTTTCACACGAGTGTGACGGTTTGGACACGAGCCGTAGGCGAGTGATACACCGTCGCAAGAGTGTGAAGAGTGATTTTCGTACGTGTCTATACTTTTTCTACGACTGCGATTTTGCTTCATAAATAGTCATTCGTATTATAAAATATACGCAAGGCATGTGCAAAGCAATCAGAAGCGTGTGCAAAGGGACTTTGTGTGTGAGAGCGTGCGCAATGTGCCCCTTGCGCACGCTGTTTGCGATTTTCAACGGTAGTTAGTAGTGCGCATTTGTTCACTTTCGAGGCAGTCGTAGAAAAATATAATTTAAATTTTAGATAACCTTGGAACTAGGTCAGCTAAAGACTAGGATCCCTAGCGCTCTAAGCTACGAGATGATTATAAGTTCCATATTAATAGATATTCGATTGGATACGATTATGAATAAAACCTTTGATATTTCAAACGTGAATTTGTTTCGAAAACAGTTAAAAATCCGAATATAGGGTACGATGCATAATAGCCATTTATGTAACCAGTTACGAAAAGTCCGATTTTGTGTAACGAATGAATGTTTGCGGGACGAGCGCAGCGAGTTCCCGCAATTTGAATGAGATACACAAAAAAGGTTTTTCGTCACGTGTTTCATATAAGATTTTTTCTAATTTTGACTGCAAATAGCTACTTAGAGAGAGAATTATTATTATTAAACTTCAATATTTACTTTTAAACCACTTTGTATCTACTTAATACCGTAAAACTATAGCAACGGTGTGACACAGCCGAAACCTGCAACTGGTGGTGACACCAACTTTTCATCACTAGTTACGAAAGATTTTACTTTTCGTAACTAGTTACGAAAAGTAGGACGTTACGTCACTGTCATCAGTATTGAAAAGTGCCACTTTATATGTCAAAATTAGAAAAAATATTATTTGAATTCAAAGGCAAATCCAAAAGTACGAAAATATTCTAGTATCTAAAGGAGCGCTGATATGTAGCGTCTAAATAGAGATGAAACTCCCTATATAGTGTGGCAAAATAATTGAAAGTGCGTCAGCAAATTTCCAAATATTAAGCAAAAAAAATCTCCTCCTGTCAACTAATTAAAATAATAAAGCTGTGCTCAAGTATTTTTCAAACTACTTGATTTTTCAAATACTTGAAAGAAAAACTACATGAAATGATTCGACATTTACTTCCTCAAACTTGACTTAAAATCAATTCAAGTAGTTTATAAATCAAGTAAAGCAGTGAATCCCTGATCGCGGAAAAGGAGCGCGCCCGTAAACCTACCAAGCTTGGCTCTCATGTAATCGCCCTTTAATGGACCGGAACCACGTTTAAGTAAAAATAAATACTCCCCATACACTGAATATATGAGCATGGGAGAAAAAGACAAACTGGACCCAGTCAGGAATATGCAGACGAACCAAGATCTACCCAAATCCGGACAGAATCAAGGCCTCGTGACCACATAACTCTACAGCTTACCCAATTATTCATTAACGACAATTCCACGTCAATTTATCATTAACACAAAAAAAGTATTTATTACAAAAATAATAACATAAATATTTCAATAAAATTAAGACGCATTTCTAATCATAGTTTTCGATACATGATAGAGTCCCATCATTGATTCCTGCAGCGCCCTTAAACAAGCAATATTAGTTTTAAATCCACCAGCTCTCTCCTGTTCTGTCTCAGTTCTAATGTGATTAATAAAACCTTTCTGTACAATATCTACTTCGGAAGGCGGCTGTGGTCCATAAGGGTCAACAATAACTGGCTCATATTCGTAAGTGGGACTGTCGTCCATAGGTACTGGTAGAAACGTCGTTTGAGATTTTTTTCCGAACTCGACCCCGCTGGAGAACTTGGTAATTTTTGGTGGTGGTGGTTTTTTTGTTTCTTCTTCCTCCTCTTTGGCTTGCTGAGCAAACGTTTGGACAATGTTTTTGGCATCCGTATTAGAAAACATCAACTCATCTATGAGGGCTTCTTTGCGCTTCAGCCTCTTTCTTTTTGCCTCAGTTTCTTCTATTAATATTTCATGCTTCCTAGCCTCATTCAGGTGTTTCTCCATTTCCAGTAGTTCTTCTAATTCATACTCGTCCCTACCTAGACGTCCTTTGTTCTTTTGAATCTGTTCCCTATTATCTTTCTTATACTGCTCAATTCTCTTATTTGTATTGATCACATCAATGTTATTGGTTAGGTTGTAAATAATAGTTTCAATCTCCTCTAGATAATCATTGTACTCTTTTAAGGTGCTAAAATCCTCCTCTTTTTTGTTAAAGTCTCGTAATACTCGGCGCCGTATGTCCACTTCTTTTTCTACGGCAGCGTCCTCAAAGAGCTGCACTCTAAAGTTGTTGCGTCTAAGGGGGATTTTGCAGTCAGGGCAGTTGCCAGAGCCTAAAATAGAACAGAACAGAATAACTTTATCTATATCACAACCACAACACAGATCATGGGTAGTGTTACGTCAAACAAATATATTATAGTTTAGAATGAATGGAGACAATGAAGACTTTCATCAATATTATATTATAAAGTTTTTCATTAAGTTTTCGACACAGTTGGCCATGAAAAATTTGACAGATTATCCCCTGTATAAAAATTGAACGTTGTCAAGAGTTTTTGGTTATATTTCCAAAATTTAAAGGTCAGAAATTACTGTCGTTACCAAAAATGGTGCTAGAACTCACTAAAAATAAAACCTGGAAGGAAAATAAAAAAAATTATACAACATAATAAATTAAAAGAAGGTTTGTTAATTCTAAAGATTAAGGTACAAACCATTTAAAATGATTTGTTATTACGGATTTAGTTCCTTCAATGAAAACATTTTAGTTAAAATGAATTCTAATTGAGAAAAATACAAAAACAGGTAAATATGTGGAAATAAGTTATAATATATTGTTTATTTTAATGTTACTATTGATAAATACCTCTAATTGGAGAAGCCAGAAGCAGACTTTTCTTCAGAAAATTCAAATTCGGATTCGACTCGGATGTGCCCTTGAATACCTATTTGACTTAATTTCTTTTTCTCTTCTAGATTAACAGAATTGCAATAACTTTTTTATTAATATCTAGCATTTAAGATATGTCTAGAACATACTTATAAACGCTTATCTTTTTGCTTTGTTTTCAACTTGCACATTTTCAATTTTTCTGAGCCTTGAAAAAAAAATTGTTTTTCCCAAGCAGTTTTTTTTCCAAACCCTTGAATCCCAAGTCAGGATTAGGGCCAAAGGTCTTTAAAAATGACTCGCATGGAAAAAATACAAATTTGAAGATTTTGAAAAAATGTTAAAAAAAAATGCTTAAAACTTCTAAAAATGCATATTTTAAATTTTTGAAAAATATTGATTAGAATTAGTGCAAAAATTGATTAAAAATGTTCTTTTCCACTTCCTCCATAAAAACCACATCCTAACAAAACATGTAAATTATGTTGTTCGTGATGAAATTCAGTTTTAGAAGTAAGGCAAAACTGATGCAAAATCAGATTTTTGCTTCATTTTTGGTAAGTTTACTCTTTTGAACTAAAATTAATATAACTAGTTTCAATACGCCTCAAAATTCAAATTTGGGTTTATCGAAAAAGCTAGTTTAGCAGTAAGACCAAAATCGGTAAAAAACAATTTCAACACTATAAAAATAAAAAATTGGAATGTCTGGAGAAATTCATTTTATCACTGTTCATATTCGCCAAAATCGGTTAAAAATGACTCAATGCATTTAAGAATTCAAATGGAAACGTCTTTGAAAAAAATCAGATTACAATAAGGGTCAAAATCGGTTTAAAAATACTTAAAGGCTCTAGAAACAAAAACTTCAAATTTTTGAAAAATGCAGAATAAGATTAGAACAAAAATCAGCTAAAAATTACTCAAGTGTCTAGAAATGACAATAAGAAGGTAAAAAAAACAGGTTAGGGTTAAGGCCAAAATTGGATAAAAATGTCTCAAAGTGTATAAAAATGCAAATGTGAGATCTTTGGAGAAATTCAGCTTATAATTAAGACTAAAATTGATTTAAAATGACCCACCTCACCTAAAAATGCAGTTTTATTCTTTTGGAAAAATTCGATTTTAGAATAAATATAGGAAAAACTAATTCAAATAAATGGTAAAACCACATTTTTTGACAAAAATAAGTAAAATTTTGCTCAAAATCAGTGCAAAATGCAAATTTGGTGTTTCTCAAGAAAGTCAGGTTATCCTCTAAAAATGCTATTTTGATGTTTCGAAAAACTCAATTTTAGGACAAAACAGAGGTTTAAAATAAAAAAAGTTATTTTATAATAGAATTTAATTATCATTAATAAAATGAATTGCCTATTTTAAACTAGAGTTTTCTGCAAAAAAGGTAAAAATTTCAATCTCTAAAATTATCAAGTCCAAGGGCATCCAATACTTACCTTTTAAGAAGAGAAGGTCTACACAGCTCTCACACAGGCCATGACCACAGACATTTACCATCATCTTTAACGATGGATTTTGGAATTTGGTGGTGCGGCATCGCGGACAAGCAAAGTCGTCCATGGGGCTACTCGATATTAAGCAGTAAGCACTGTAAGGGGTGAGTTTTCTTGAGTGGTGCCTAGGTAGTGAACAATGTTGTGTGTTCTATAAATTAGGTATGCCAAATCTCAATTATCTCTTTTTGGGGTATTTCCATGAGTTGAGGAAAATTTGAGAATAATTTGAACACAAAATTCTAGTTTTTTGTTTTATTGAATTGAGTAAATAAACTTGACTTTAAACTCAACTAGGCACCACGAATACAAAACTTCTACGGCCGCATAGTCCTGGCATTCCTGGCAGCTAAAGGCCGTAGAAATGAAGAGAAGAAGAAGAATACAAAACTAAAACTTTACTACACAGAAAAAAACTTTAATTTTATGTACGAGGCATAGATTACTCAAATAGATGTAAATGTCAAAGTTAATCAGCTGAAGTGACGATTATGACAGGCCAAATTTTGCTCCCAAACCAAAGCTGCCACAGCTGACAAGTGACACAGCGCATTCGGGTTGCATTGTCAGTTAGCGATCAATTTAATCATTTACCCTCCCGAATCGTAACAATTGTCCATGCATAGTTTTTTTTTATCCATAGGTAATGTCCATATTAAATAAATATTCATCTAGTAGACTGTGTGAATATTACATATCATTTTCCAACCAGCTAGCTGAATATCAATTTGAAATGGCCTTAATTTCAAAAACCACTTAGGTACTTACTAACTTACTTGCTTTATTAAAAGAATAAACTGTTATGTACGACAACCGTTTATTAAAACATTAAAATACACGAACATTGAGGCCTTATTATATTTTTAGGCGAAACATGTAGCCGTACAACTACAACATAATAAACTTGAGACTGTTGACTTAGAGTTGCTTATTTCAAACTTAAATTTCTACCAGTCTCTTAGAGATAAAAAATGGATTTTTTCTACGATCTTATTATATACAATTTACGTTTTTATATAACTTAAAAGGGAAAAAATATCTATTTAAATTGTATTATCAGCAAATAAACACATAAACATCTAAAAATAATACCTTGTACTATTATTCTATCTGACTGAATTATCAGAAAAAAAATTTGTTCTTTTTGGGCTTTTCTAGAAAAAGAATACATTAAGAAGAAATAAATATATAATATTGTAATTTTGTGATACTAATGGTTTTAGTCAAAAGATCACTCAAAAGATGTCTACAAAAACCCAGCCAGACGTGTCAAAGATAAACGACATAAATATAATGAGTAAACTAAAACAAGAACTGAATTCCAGACTTGATGCCATACCCATAACGGAGGCAACCGAGACTGAGGACCTTGAATCTAATATAAAAAAAATGCTATCACAGAAAGTACTACCAAAATACTTGATTCTCAACGAAACCACAAGAAGAAACCATGGATGTCGGAGGAAATCATTGATCTAATGGAAAAAAGACACTCAAGGGAAAGAACAACGAATACCGGGCGTAAAACCGCATAATCAAAAACAAGATAAGAGAAGCAAAGGAGAAATGACTTTCCGAGCAATGCCAAGAAATAGAAGCAATGGAAGCAAAACACGGTACCTTAAACATGCACAAGAGGATAAAAGAGGCAGCAGGTATCTGCAGAAACAGAAGCGTGGCCACTCTACAAAATGCAGAAGGCAGGCTGATATTGGACACTTCGGAAAAACTGAGGGAATGGTGCGATTATATCGAGCTCCTATTTCACGATACCCGGCCAGAACTTCAGAAAGAATTCCTTGACCAAGGCCAAGTATGCACTGTCAATTTCAAAAAACGGGAAAGCTAGCGGTCCTGATGATGTCCATATAGAAGTTCTAAAAGTACTGCAGATAGTGCAGAACGAAGAATAACGGAACCCGGAACACACTGGTAAAACTAGAGATGGGTTATCACCCGGTTTTTTTCATTTTTGAGGGTTTATTCCCTGCACACATCCGGGAAAATTCCGGGTTTATTCCATTATCACCTCTAAATTTAATTTGTTCAATACGCCTAACTCTTACCAATTAAGCAATAATTTGTTGGTTTGTGCAGCTTGAAGCTTTTGATCAATTGACCAGTGTTTAGTTTATCAAAAACAAGCCAGAATCTGAAATTATTGAATTCTAATCTAAAATCTAACCTTATATCTTGAAACTGCCGGGTGCTTTCAAGAAAAGATGGGAAAAAACCCGGGTAAAAACCCTAAATTGGGTTTGAAGGTTTTTTGGGAATTTTTCCTTCGCCCATCTATAGGTAAAACTATTCAACCTTATTTACCGAAACGGCAGTATACCTTCCGATTGGCTTAAATCTACTTTGGTCCCGCTCCCCAAAAACGCTAAAGCCTGTCTGCCCCAAAAACTGTGGTGATCATGTGCTTAAACTCTTCTTGAAAATAATACACAAAAGAATATATGCAAAGTGCGAGACAAGGATAGGTCAATTTGGTTTTCACAATGGTTTTGGAACAAGGGAGGCACTATTTAGCATACAGGTCCTTATCCAAAGGTGCCGGAACATGTCGGTACCCGTTTACGCATGTTTCATCGATTACGAACGAGACCTCAGAATAATAACCAACCTTTACTGGAACCAAAGTGCACACATAAGAATCGATTACACCGCGTCCGACGAGATCAAAATCCTGAGAGGCTTTCGTCAAGGATGCATTTTATCACCACTGTTATTTAATTTGTATTCCGACAGGATATTTCAAGAGGCTTTGGATGAGTGCGACGAAAGGATTACTGTCAATGGGATTAATATCAACAACCTGAGGGATGCGGACGACACGATTCTTGTCGCCGATTCCCTGGAAGGACTGCAGACTGCAGGAACTGGTAAGCCGTGTGACAGCTGCAAGCTCAAAAGCCGGCCTTAGACTAAACGTGATAATGACAATAAAGTGGCTAGCAATTAGCAAATCAAACAACTTGGACGGGCACCTGATAATTAACGGCCAACGAATTGAACGAGTGGAAACTTTTAAATATCTCGGGTGTCAACTAAATTAGAAATGGGACGGCATGCAGGATATTCGTGCCAGAATAGAACAGGCCCGTGCTTCGTTCCTGAGGATGAATAATGTACTTTGCAGCAGGAATTTAAGCTTGCCTCTGCGCATTCGAATACTGCACTGTTACGTGCACAACAAACTGTTTTATGGAAAGGAAGCTTGGCCCTCGACAGATGCGATGTGCAAAAAATTGGAAGCCTTTGAAATGTGGACGTACAGAAGGCTATTGAGAATCTCCTGGGTAGAAAGAGTGCGTAACACCGAGGTACTTCAACCTCGACAAGCAACTGGAAGTTATGTTCACATTAAAAAAGCGCAAACTGGAGTATTTCAATCACATCTTAAGGAATGACCTGGTATTCTGGCTAGAAAACTTAAGGCAATGGTTTGGAGTGAGCACTACCACATTGTTCCGCCGAGCTGTAGACAAGGTTCAGATAGCGCTGATGATTGCCAACGTCCGAAGAGGACAGGGCACCTAACGAAGAAGCCCATGGTAGCGAGACCCAAAACTCTTTAAGGAGATTGAAATCTTCATCAATGAAGAGCTCCACTTTGAAAACTCTGCACATCCAGCGTCAAATTGCTGGGGAATAAACAAAATTATATCAAGTCCTTCCTTGCAGAAAGGCCCACAGACATATTGAAAATAATGGAACATTGGATGAATGAACAGAAAAATTGGGGATTGTATAGCTGTTGGGCTCTATGATGACTGCTCACTATTGCCGTAGTAACGTAGTAAAGTAATATGAGGAACAAACGATGTAATATTTTCAAACTTGAAATTGAAGTGTGGCCTTTTAAAATTTAAGAAAGGACAAACAGAAATTAGCTTTTTATGTTCAAAGACATAAAGACTTCATTGTGTATAGTAGAAAAGCACTTTTTCACTTTGTCTAGATCAGGTAAAAAAATGGAGAATACCTAATAAAGATATCATTTTAGAGATAACAATATACAGGGTATGAAAGTTAAAAGAAAGTTATTTTCTGCGAAATATGTTAGTGAACAAAATTTTTAGCTTTTTCGCAGGAAACTCTAGTTCAAAATATGCAAAAAAGCAATATTTACTAATTGGAAATTGAAAACTTATCTGCTTTCAATATATCCAAAAATATTGCAGCGTTAAAGAGGGAAACAAACAGAAACAACTACTCCGAGGGCTAATACCCCTACCGGCATTGAATTACACTGTTTGTTTCAAAGCTCATTTTATAAAAAAAAAAAAAAAATTAAAATGAATTAATAAAGAAATAAAAAATCAATGCTAAAAAGCCAAAAAAATATTAAGCTTTTTGCAAAGAATATAGAACCAGAGTTTAATTAAGATATGCGAAAATGCACATGTATAATTACAATTTGGAAATTTGAAAACTTGTCTGCTTTCGGCATTTCCAAAACTTTGTAGTTACATAAAGAAGGAAACAAATAGAAACAACTACTTCGAGGGCTAATACCCCTACCGACATTGAATTATACTATTTGTTTCAAAGCGTAAATATTATAGAAAACATAAATAAAAGCAAAGATAAAATACAACAAAGTGCTCTTGAATAAAACAAACAAAAAATATAACATGAAAGAGAAATTAAAGTTTCTTTTTGAAATGTGGGTCAAAGTTACTAAATGTATATGTTAAGCAAAAGTACTTACTACTCTCTTTTGGACGGAGTAATTGCGTAATTACTTTCTAGAGGCGACAAATCTCAACCTCCGTCGTCAGCATCCTCTAGGAGATGACCGAAAAAGACGCGAACACATTTATTAACTTTGACACACAAATCAAAAGTGACAAGCAAAGTTATCGCAGGTATTAAAAAGCAAGGTAATAGTAAATATATAACAAAAAGGTACAAAAAACCTGATTGGCGCTATATACCATAGGTTATGAAAGTTAAAAGAAAGTTATTTTCTGCGAAATATGTTAGTAAATGAAATTTTTAGCTTTTTCGCAGGAAACTCTAGTTTAAAATATGCAAAAAAGCAATATTTACTAATTGGAAATTGAAAACTTATCTGCTTTCACTATTTCCAAAAATATTGCAGCGTTAAAGAGGGAAACAAACAGAAACAACTGTTACAGAAACAATAATTATTAACCAATTTTTTATTTTAGAGTCACACGTTTGCTATGCAAGGTGTCAAAGTTGTAAGTTTTAAAATTATTTTATTGAATCATTTTATTATTCCTCAAAGTATTTGTTTCATTTAGCAGGGATATTAAGTTTAAAAAGCTGCATAATAAAAAAAATAAGTTCTAAAATTAACTGACACCCAATGCAAATAAGAAGTTGTTTAAAAGATGCTTAAAAAGTATGAAATTATTTGGACAAATTGATTTTTCATTTGCAATCAAAGACCTTTCAAGTACTTTTACATCCTTTTTTTTTGAAGCAACCAAGCATTAATTTTGAGTTTTCTTGTTTATAATATAATAGGAGAGAAAATTCTTCTGGCAAAATATTTTGATTGGTATGAAAGTTTGTTGCTCGGCAATTTCGTGAATGACATTTAGAACAGGTTTTGTAAAAAATGTCATGAACGAAATTTCCAAAGAACATGAATAAAACAAGACAAATACTTTGCCTTTGCAAATTTTATCTCCAATGGTATTCGACAAGACTATTTCACAAGAAAACTTCAACCTGCAGTTAAAAGCAAATAGGTGACACTCGTCAAACTGACAATACTTTTTACTTGACTCTAACAAAATTTTGTCGCTCAATAACCATCATGTGATTTTGTCCAGGTAGGACCAGGTAGCAGTTTTGTCCGTAGAAAATAGGCTGTTGCTATGACATTTTTTCTGTGTAAAATATTCTAGTAAAATAGTCTCAAAAAAACTTTATCAACATTTTTTATGCCCGTTCTCACCAATATTACCTTAAGCTCGGAATAGGTAAGGGCCGCATAAAAGTTAAGTGACACTTGTGTCAATCTGTATTGCATCATTCCTTTTAAATAAAATCTTAAGCAAGTGTCGGATAAATTTGGCAATGTTGAATCTCTCCGACGGATTCTAGGGATTTTCATTAACAACAGAACCTATAATAATTATCAATTTTGGCATTTGTCAACCGGCGCATTGCATAGATAAAATAAATTTGCCCAGCTCCGAAGCCACGAGATCCTGCATAAATCCGAGTATTACTGAAGTGATCTTGTTATTGTTGTTTTAAGACAATATGATGTTAGTTACGTCCGTGGTCCAAGGTAAACAGTGCGCCAAGTGTCTGGAATTATTTTCAAAACCAATAAGAGCCAGAAATTCCCTAATTAGGCTATAAAGCCATACATAAACAGATTAGTTAATTGTAACATTTGTGGCCGCAAGAGTTTCAGGAAAGCTCTGCTAGAGCTGCGTTACTAACCAAGAATTTTTAAAGTGATTTTTGATTGTGATGGTTTAAAGCCTCACAAGTGCGATCATTGCCAGTCCTGAACGGGTGACCAGAGCAGTCTTCACCAGTATGTGATATATGCGATCATAAAATAAAATAATAGTCGAGGCGCAAAACTGCAAAATAATAAAAATTCTTTACTTTTTTTTAGATTGAGTTGTAATTTTTGTTTGACAGTTTGACTTTCTTTCCAGCTTGCACCTGCGAACGATTCTCACTTAAAGTTAAGGGCGAAATAAGCCGCGGAATTTCTAGGCTTAGACAAGCCACCCTTAAAATGATGCTTATTATGTGGTGCAATGGTATTGCTTGTTTATGTGCCACTTAACCTTAAGTATATTTAAATTTTCCTTGGTGCGAACGGGCATTAAAACAACAAATTGGAGCTATATTTGTTATTATAAACAGATCTTGATTGGAAGCCATCAGCCTGGAACCAAAAAAGTTCAAAGGGGCCAAAAAGTATATTAAGATATTATTTATATTGGCTGTCAATTTTTTTTTTTAGTATGTGGCTCTTTCGACTTAATAGGTTTACCAAATATGAAATAAATCCTTTGAGAAGTGATTATTTGACTTCCTAAATAAAATTACTTTAAAAGTTACAACCGAGGAAGCAACCAAAAGAAAAATGGCGTAATAAAAGGTCCATTATTTTTCATCAAAGAATCTGTGGTTCACAAATTTACCTTCTTTTTTTGTAATATTCTGTATAAATATGGATGAAATAAATCATACTGAAAAATAAAATGAATTTTCAGCTTGAGCTCTTTCAAATTACCTGAGTCTCCTTAACCACGTGTCTTTTCGTGATTGTAGTCCCCCTCAGCTTACTCAAGTAGTCAGTCAATATTTAATCCTCTTAACAATGTCTGCAAGTGGAAGGCGGAATGAATTATTTCAAATATCAGGGGTGCACAGTGAGGAACTGAGAAATATGCCATGGGTTTTAGTTCCTGTAAACCAATAAGTAGATATTATTTGAGACACTTATACAAACATTAAAAAAAAAACTAATAAAATGCACACAAAATACTGAAAATACATCTTGGGAGGAAAAAACTATGACAGAAGAAACAATTTGTCTTAATTAAGTAAAAAAAAAATCATCTATAGTACTTACTTTAATCCTGCCTCTGGATTTTTGCCCTTGAAAAACAGCAGGGCAGAGACAACCAAATTTTAAAGTGAACTATTCTGTTTGCTATTGACTTATCAATCCATGTTAATTAGAGCTTTGTAGTTCCTTGTTACTTGCATAGAAATAGCTCTTTGAATCACAATCACCAATACCTACACAAAACAATACTGTTTTTTCAAATTGCAATCATGCATAATTTTATGCATGATATTAGCTTTAGTGGTTACTGCTTCAAACCTACCTACATTGCTACTGTTGGACGTTTTTTTAATTCTTAAGGAGGATCTGGTTTACTAGATACAACCGTTGAAATTTGAAATAAAATGGAATTCCTTGATAACTTGCATTATCCAAGAGCGACTCTGCCCAGTAGAGGGATTCCCCGCCAAATTTGATTTTTGTGCCTTGTTAAAATCAATGTTTCAATCAACCAAGTAACGGCTTCGCTTAGGACCTCTTTGTACAGCGGGCCCCCCGCCGTTGCGGGACTTGGTGGTATGGTCGCTACATCATCGCCTCTGCTCCTCTTATTTTCCAGGTAGGAACATCCCCATTACCCACATATCACAGCAAACCACTTAATAACGTGATACACCCGAAAATGTTATATTAAATTTATATTTAAATCCAGAAATAAATTAAAGTTTATCATTAAACACAAAAACCGACGCCATTTTTGCGATACAAACAAATCGAGTTCGCCTGTTCGCCATTTCGGCTTTTTCCGCGTAGAAATCGGCCAATACCGGCACTTTTGGATGGGGTGGGGGCTTGGGAGCTTTTTTTGAAATGTCAAATTCCACCTTCAGAGCCTCCTATATCTGTTTTTTATCTATATTTTATAAAGTTATGTATGGTATGAGAGTATGAGGATGAGGTGAGGTTAGAAATGAGAATGCAGGATTGACTATTCCAGAATTACGTCATTTCACAAATGTCCCTCAATATGGCGGAGTAGCCTATAAATAAAAAAGTAAGTAAAACTTAATCCTGATGATCATTCATGTTCGATTTGAGATATATGTATAATAAATTCCTGAATTGCCTCTTGTAGATAAAAGCACCAATGTAGGATTTATAGTTTTGTAGCTGAAGTACTGGAGAAAATCTTAAAACATCAAAACAAATATGCTCTTCGTAATTAATAATCTAGCGGCGGTGTTGCCATTCTTACTATTTTTTTATATTTCAATTTATTTACTTGTCACTAGAAGTCATATAAAAGTTTTTTTTTTAAACGGACTAAAAATACGTCATTTGTTTTCTCCATACGCACATCTAAAGTGGGATTTCTAATTCTGAGACCAAAAAACAAATAATTTGAAGTTCTATAAAAATTACGTAAAGGTGGGTTCTCATTACAGCATCTTGCTTCCTGCGTCTGACGTCATTAATTTTCTATTGGTTAGAATTGACAGAAGCAAAATTTAAAAATAACAAGAAGCAATATCGGAAACGGAGCGTTCCCATTGCAGCTTCAAAACGTAGCTATTTCTGCCAGTGTCACCTGTGTGTCGTATCTCGGTCATTTGCAATTTGCAATATTTAAAAATATAATTTGATGTTATTACTTCAAAAATTATAAAAAAAATACTTGTTTTTGAATTTGTGCTAAAATGGAGTTCACTTTCGTAGTATCCAGAAAACTTACTAGTTCTGGTCACTACATTTAAGTAATTAGCAAAATAGGAGTGGTCAAGGTACCAAAACCTCAAAATTAAAAGATGTTTTGTTTTTGGATGTTTATTGCCTTTAAAAGTAAAATAATTAACTAGCCAAACCTGTTCTAGATCCAATTTGCCCGCTTTTTCTGAAGTTTTTAATATTTTAAACGATTACAAAACAAAGGGGTTTTGCGAACCGTTTATTGTGTTTCTGTGTCAAACACACAAAATAGAAGCAAGAAGTTGAAAATTTTTAACTTCTGGCGGGCTGTCATTTTCAAATATGGCTTCTACCAATAGAAAATTATTGACGTCAGACGCAGGAAGCAAGAAGCTGTAATGAGAACGCACCTTTAGTCCTGAAAAAGAAGCCAAAAACAGCTGACGATCGACATGCCTATTTACTCGACGGAAATGAACTGGGCATGCGCGAGATTTGAAAATTATTTGGAAGTTCTACGTTGCCAACTTGTCGACGAATCTGACGTCACGCGATTAGATACATTAGTAAAATCTTAATAAAAGCACCGATAATTACCATTTTAGCATTTTTGAGTTTATGCAGGATACATATTTATATTATAACAGAACATATGATATTATAAAACCGATAAAATTCACAATAAATTTAATTTTTTAACACTCACAAACGGTAACAGAAACTACATCTGTCAACCTTGCATTTAACCTTACTTTTGTTTTGGGGACGCTTTCAAGTTTTCATCTTGTTGATCCTGTTCGTTCTTTGCTAAATTTAAACTTTTAGTTTAGTGTTTGTTTAGTTTAATTTACTCAAATCATTAATCGGTCTGCATAAATACCGTTTGGTTTAATCTAATTCAACTTTGCTTGGGTGGATATTCCGGTGCGGCGTCTTTTGTGGTGTGTTTACTGCTGCAGATTCAGGATTAATTGTTCCTATTTCTGACTGAGATTTGTTTAGTATACCTAGGTATGTACGTTTGTTTTGCAATTAAACAGATGTTCAGGGCTTTTCCCTGTATCCAGGCCCTCCTCTAATGAGCTCCTATAGGAGTTCCATATTATTTTACCCATACCAAGACCTATACCTACCAGGCCACAACTACCAGAAGTTTCTTCAGTAAGTACTTATACTTTATTTGCTTTAACTAATCTTTGTGTGTTTAATTCCATATGGCTTTACTTATCCTATTAAATATTCCATGTCCTTTGAAAACAAAATAAAGTTGTAGTACCTATAACTAGGTATGTAGGTCCATGAAAGACACTTAAATTCTCAGTGGGATCTTTACAACAACCCTAAAGCTTTTTACTTCTCTTTGTGGAAACTGAAAGTGGAATAGTTCTCTAAAACAGAATCTGTTGTGCCTTCAATGTAGCCCTTACTTAGTTATTATGTAGATACCTATCTTCCTTTTAAGTTTTAATGGCTTTATATAGTCCTTTGAACACATGAAATATTGCTCTCTGCAATAAAACAAAACTCGTTGTCGTCAATCGTGCCGAAATCAAGAAACAACTTCTGTAGCTATAAAAATTGAAGTGAATAATTTTTTTTACGCTTTCTTTGTTCCAAATCTAAAACATCTTGAAACTAGCCTTCGAATCAGTGGAATGGAAAATTTTGCTATTTATTTATTTTTGTCGACTTTTGTTCCCGCCAATAAACCAAGGACGGTAAACAGTACAGGACGGTCCACTGCCATTTAAACAACATGAGCCCAAAATCGTGACGTCAGCTTAGTGCGGACTTGGGAGCGATAATGACGTCATTATTTCCCGAGCCCCGTGCGCTCTGAGACTATTCCCGTCATTTGTTTTCAGAATAAGAATGTAAGGACGGATATAGTCTCAGGGCTTTCTAGAGGGGTCACCCGAAAACGCTGTGAATGTGAATATTTGATTTGACATCTCGATGATTATTCGCGGGCGCGGGTTATTCGTTTTTTTTATGATCGTATTCTAATTTTTGAATCTTTCCCTTGTTGTTGTGATTGTGCCGATTGGGTTGTGATTTAGTAAACATACGAGTACACAATACCTGGTCAGATTTGTGCTGTTCCTGAATGTAAAAGCAACAAACTAAAGTAGAAGAAAGAAGGCAAAGATCCTTTCATTTTTTCACAAAAAAAAAGATGCTCTTTCACTTAAAATAAGAAACAAGTGGATTCACCTTTACCAGCGAACTGATACATTCAATCCAGGTACCTCGGCAATATGCCATGTTCTTTGCATTTTACTGTAAATGATTATGAAAGACTCTCATAATTAACTTTTGGATAAGTAAGTATTACATTCAGTATTAAGTACCTAGGCGGCTGGCTCTTGCTCTAAAGCAACCAGCAATTAGCAACGCACCACGAGCAATATTTATTGCACGCCGCTTTTACATTGAATTATGACGACTCGAGAGACGCAAGATACCAAAATTTAAATAAATTGTTAATAGTTGGTGAAGTTAGCGGGATTAGGACAAATAATGCACCTCTTCTTTATTCGAAAATGGCAGACGTCATCATCTATCACAGACAACATCTATCACATCTATAATTTTTTTTTTTTTAATTTTAAAAATTGAAAAAAATTAATAAAGTATATTTAATTTTATTATTTTCTTTAAATTTTTAAAATGAAAAAAAAAAAAATGATTAGATAATTTATAGATGTAATAGATGTGTATGATTTTACGTTCATACACATCTATTACATCTATAAATTATCTAATCATTTTTTTTTTTTTTAATTTTAAAAATTTAAAAAAAATAATAAAATTAAATATACTTTATTAATTTTTTTAAATTTTTAAAATTAAAAAAAAAAAAAAATTATAGATGTAATAGATGTGTATGATTTTACGTTCCATTATGTAACAAACATTATTTGCAATTTTATGTTGGGCCCAGGAATTTGTTACTATTTAACTCATTGGATTTTAGCCCTGATGAAGACTAAATAAACAGTCGAAACGTCGGCAATTTCGAATAAAGAAGAGGTGCATTATTTGTCCTAATCTCGCTAACTTCACCAACTACTTACAACTTAAGGACGCTAATTACAACAATAAATTGTTAATTGAATAGAATCTGTTATCAAGTGTTTTCTGTGTAGGGGCAATGAGGTTTGCAGGCTGGTATAAACAAAGAAGTCAGCAGTAGCAGACCACTCCTTCGGAAAGTCGCGATATCCTTTTTAACGAAGTGCAGTATCCGACGCTAACTAATGAAGCCACTTAACGATATATCTCACCAGAGCACTAATGTGACGTCACGCCGCGGGTACAGAAATAGAGGGAATTGGGCCGTCCTGTCAGTCTAGCGTCCTTGCCAATAAACATGTCACATTTGGCATAACCTAAAAATTTGTAGACGTCAGATTCAAAACGACACTCATCTTTCAACTAGCACGTGGTGCGCAGTAAACATGCGCAGTAAAATCTCGTCGACCAACTGTGAGATTTTCATAGCCAACTGAGGAGCTTCATTTTCGATTTACTGTGAGGGATTGACATTCGCCGTATATTTAAATAATAGGTATATGCCAAAAAAGTAGCAAAAAAGTCCCAGGCAGTAAAAGTAAAGTCAAAAGTCTCCGCTGCTGTCGAGGAGGCGCAATTGTACATAAACGATTGTCAATATTGTAATTTACGGAAACTTTTAAGCACTGCTAGATACTAGATGGCACTATAGCAGTAGAATAGAAAGAGTAATCAGAGCTCTTGGTGCGAAGGTGCACCCATCCCATGTTTCAGTTTTTAACGCAAATTCTTAGTTGATTTCGCGGATATCCACTGGTCAGTAGTTGTAGGTTTTAGTTTTGTAATATATAAGGTGTTTGATTTAATTAATCAAAGTCACGGCAACTGTTATGGTGGCGCATTTATAAACAATTTCAGTCACCGAAACCATTTGAGCACTAGATGGCACCGGATAAACCGGTCTGAGTGTACCTATTGCCATCTTTATATTGTTATTGGGGAAACAAAGGATGAGAATACTCGCAGAACGCTCTAGTCGAAATCGCATATCTTCTCGAATTTTCATTTCGGTCCGTCTGTTACATGTCATGCGCGACATCATATTTATTTGTCATTGTGATTGTTATTAATTTAGTATTGATAATGGTGCTACATATTTTTATTTTACCATAATGTACCTACACCTAAACCATCTAAACCAGTACGTGGTTATGATTTAATACCATTAAAACAATTGGACATTGAAAACCACCGTTCTAAAACGTTCTTATTTTACAAATAAAAACACCACTAAAGGCCGATTCTCACTTTCGTGCAAAGCACGTGCTCGGCCCGGTCAAGGCACAGGCACGGCAAAATTTGTTTCATACGTTTTTCGGGGTTGATTCACACTGGACGCGCAATCTCTCTGCAATCGACAGACTTTGCAGGCCGTTGAGACGTTCTTCTCAAACAATATTTGCTGAGCATTTGCCTTGCCTGTTCCGACAAGTGTGAATATCCTTCCTACAGCCAATCTGCAATTTTTACATGGGTTCAGTGGGTTTTGAGTAAATTTGGGTTTGTGAAAATGAAGAGACAACAGAGGCCAACTTTCAATTTGCCCTAATAAACCGTCAAACTCATCAAATAACAATCAGTAATATTTAAAAACTTGGTTTAATCATCTAAAAGTTCTGAGTGCAACGTTGCAAGCTCTACCTCTTCACTGCGCTTTTGTTAGCAGTTTATGCACCCAAAAACGTCTTTTTCTCTTCTTGCTCATTCTATGTCGGAAACATAGTAAACACTAGCCTACAAAAAACTAAAATTAGACAAAAATTTGCTTAACCCGCGGCAAGACCGTTGCAGTGTGAATTACTTTGAAAAAACTTGCTCTTGCCGAGCGTGTGACTTGCCTTTACCGAGCACGAGCCTTGCGGAAAAGTGAGAATCGACCTTAATTGGGCAAGTACTTGACTCTCCTAAAGAAATGAATGCAAGTAAATTACAAAACTGAATCACAATAGACATCCTATTTCATGCAGGCTTGAAAAAAAATAGTATGTTACTCGGAGTAAAAGGCCTTTCTTTCTGTGCCTCGCCCAGTTGCAGGCCTCAGCTTCGCTTCGGCCGTCAATCTCTGAGCTCAGCACAAAAAGACTCACTTTTACTCCTAGTGACATAATATAATCTACTATAAGATAATGTTATTAAAATACCGACGGATAACAGAAAAATATTGTTTTAATGAATATATTATATCAATAATATTAAATATCAAACAATATTAAACATGTGCCCAAAATCATAACGTCAGCATAGTGCGGACTTGGGAGCGACGATGATGTCATTATTTCTCTAGCCCCGTGGCTGTGAATACGTAGACAATGGAATCCGCGCGCGCAATTTTCCGCTACATTGACAGCTGTTACCAAAAATTCCAAAAAGGTGAGACGCCATGTTTAAGACGAAAACCAAACGTTTCGTTGGCTATGTGTTCTTTTGGAATAAATTGCTTTTTGCAAGACTTTAAAATTATAAATAATTGTGTTGTTTACAATGGTGGGATGTGCAGCTTACGGTTGTAAAAGCAGCGGCTTTAGAAAGGAGCCTGGAGTTACATTTGACAGGTAAACAGATTATGGCGTTTTTCAGCAACAATTAAATTATCTCAAATAACTCTAAAACCAGTTATTTTACATTCAAATCTTCAAAATATGATTTAGTATATACAGCAGTGAAGTCAATAATGCCACAGTATAAGGAATAATAAATTCTATCAGTATCGTCAGTTCGTGTTGGCACTTTTGATATTTCCAAAACTATTGCATGTCGCGCACACCTGCACCCGGCAATTTTCTCGAGTAGTTATGAGGGGACAAACACATGCGATGCACAGCCAAAACCGGTTTGGAGGTGCACCGCCGGGCGGACGGGGCAAGGGGAGGGGAGTTTCTATTTTTCAACCGACTGACGTTACTGATATATTATAAGTATTATTCCTTATACTGTGATAATGCTATATTTTGGGAAATATTTTTCTAATTCTGTAACTTGTAGATAGTTTTTATTTAAATTTTTGTGCAGTTTTTCCAGTGGCATAGGAGATATAATCCCAGGGTTATCAACGACTATTAATTCACAATTATTTTTATTTATTTAACAGAAAGTCGATGTTTGCTAATAATATTATATACGTATAATATTTCTAATGTTACAAATAGTAATATAGTTCCATTATTATTTGTAATAAAATATTGTTATGTGTATTGGTATGTGCTACAATACCAATGTTACTTCACTGGCATTTTCACACTTTTTTACACAGATTGGAGCAAACTGGGGCATTATTCTATAGGAAAGAGTGAAAGTGAAAGTGAGAATTTTGACAACCTTGATTGGTAAAAAATTTCTGTTGACGAATTCTATTGGCCAGCAATTCTCACTTTCACTTTCACTCTTTCCTATAGAATAAGCGTCCTGGTAACAGACGACGGCGTCGTATTCTACTTCCTCTGTCTACCTAATCTAAGCCCCGTGGCCATCATCGGCGCTGCAATTACGGCTGTCAATAGTGTCATTGCTGACGCTGTCATCCGTAATTTTTTTATAGCTTTTTTGGGGTGTCCGCTCTAAAGTGGTCTGAGACTATTCCCGCCATTTGTTTTCTTAATAAGATTGTAAGGACGGAAATAGTCTTAGGGCGCTCTAGAGCGGTCACTCGAAAACGCTGTGAATATTTGATTTGACATCTCGATAATTATTCACGGTCGCGAGTTATTCGATTTTTTTACGATCGTATTCTAATTTTTGAATCTTTTCCTTCTTGCTGTGATTGTGCCGATTGTGTTGTGATTTAGTAAAATTACGAGTATACAATGCCTTGTCAGATTTGTGCTATTGCTGAATCTAAAAGCAACAAATTAAAGTGGAAAAAAGAAGGCAGACAAATATCCCTTCATTTTTTCACAAAAAGAAAATATGCTCTTTCACTTAAAATAAGAAACAAGTGCATTGAGCTTTGCCAACGAAATGATACATTGAATCCAGATAACTCGGCAATATGCTCTTTGCATTTTACGGCGAATTATTATGAAAGAGACTTCCGAAATGAACTTTTGGGTAAGTATTACATTCGGTATTAAGTACCTATTGTTGTGCAAACTGAACTCTCTCTACACATACGAATTCATATGTGGCAACGTGGCAACTCTGTACGCCATTTTTCGTTTTTCTTTCATTTAAACTTATGGTATTTTTCTGTTTTTCGGTTTTTTTAATAAACCAGCCCCATGAGGCCCTGTTGGCAATGGGTCCCATGGTTGCAATATTTTTAATTTTTGACGAGGAGCATTTCTTTTATTAGTTTTTGGACAGACACTATCACAATGTCTTGGGAATTCCGGCCATGAAACATGAAACGTTACAAATGCCATTCTTCTTTAACCGGCAAAGGCGACCTTTTAATGGTTTATGGCCCTTGAAAGAATTTCAGACCTGTGCGTGACCGAACAATAGTTTAGTAATTAAAGCGATTTCACGAATATCGTTAATTGCAAATAAAATCTTATTCTCTCATCAGATAGAACTTTTAATTTCTCATCCTTTGAATGTAAATTCGACCGATTTATGTCTTGATTGGGTCAATTGACTGGGTCAGGAAATTAACGGTCAATTTAAATAAAATCCTATAATTATCAATTAAATTATGTCATGTGGGGAGTCATTTTAAAGAGCATTATTTACTCTGTCCAATGATCACATTTTCCATTGTCCGAAGGGGCATAATAATATAGTCGCCACTGGCCGGGGTGGGCCGGAGCCACCTTTTCGCGGATAAGAAGTACTAAGGGGTGGTTCCGAGGATCTTTGTAAAAGGGGAGACGTTTTTTGAACGAAAAGTTCGAATTTTACCGCGAGAAAAAAGTCAGTCCTGGGCTCCTCCGTTCTGATTATCGCCAATTCATCATTTTTTTCCCTTTTTAAATCCCGTTTTATATCCGCCGCGCTAATTATTTGTATTTTTAATTAGTGCCAAAACAATGAAACCGCTTATTGCCCGCCTACGGAAAGTTTCGTGGAGTGTTTCGTCGGTTGTGCCATATAGTGTCAACCCACCTCTGCCCTTTTCTTGAATAGGCCATTTTCTTGCAGATGGCGAATACTTAGCAGACGCAGGAGACTACCGGCAGTTAAGTATTTGTAGAGTAGTTGGAGAAATTGAAACATTTAGTATATTATAGAAGATTTGCTCACCGTAATATCGAGGATCCCAGCGACCTGGCAGAATTCTTTTCTCTTCTACACTGCGTCGTTAGTTTAGTTTTCATGATTGTTGTTTTTTTCAATTTTAGTAAGAAATCGTATACCCGTCAAGCAAGTTTCTGGGGACCACTGAGCATATCGCGAAAAGTACACGTCCACCGCTATTTTATTTCAGATCCCTGAGAAGTCTGAAAATTGTTTTTTTTTATCGTAATTAATTAATAATCAATTTTTTTTAAGGTGTTTTGCATGTTTTTTCTTAAATAATAAAACCTTGCTGGCATCCCCTCAAAAAATACTAAATTTTATTTCACTTAAGTATTTACTAAATTAGCATTTATTAATTATATCCGTTTGGCAATACCAAGACACTGTTTTTTTGCTACAAAGATGAAACGCCACGGACTAATTATCGGTCCTTTGCCCCCTTTATTAGCGACCTAAGGGACAACGAAATAGATAGATCCTTTCCGAGAGTTGAGTCTCCCTTGCAGCTTGGTAAAAGAGATGGCCAATACGTTGGACTTAGAACATCCACGAAGTTGAATCTCCGCAGACGCAGGCGCCCCACGCAACGACCGATTAGCGGGGGGGACTCAGCGCGACATTATCTTCCTGAAAACGACTATATCAAACGGAACTTGATGATCATGTATCATGTTTGATTCGAGTTATATTGATAATGTTACGGGATACGGGTTCCAATAATTATAACAACACACTTTTATTTACTTTTAACTATTACAACACGATTAAAACACAATTACTCTCTACTAACAATTCACACTGTTCGCTTGTCCGCTTATTGCTCTTATTTACTCTCTCTTATTTACTACACTACACTATCTATTCAATTCCATCTCGCGCCGCTCGCTGGTTTATATACCCGGCCTGAACACACTCTCGTACTTTCGAGAACGGAGGCGACTGGTCCCGGTTCTCGTTGTACAGGGTGTCCCAACTCTATTTAGACACTAAATATCTCCGACCCTGTACATTTCAAAGAAAAAAGTTTCAGATAAAAAGTTCATTGTTTGGCAATTTACTAATATGTACAGGGTGAACCAAAAACGTACTTTTTGACGTAAACTTAATTTTTTTCAATGGAACACCCTATATTTTATTGGAGATTTGGATGCCTCGATAAATACTCAATCAACAACGTATAACACTTTTTTTTCTAATTTCAATACTTTTCGAGAAAATCATAAAAACATAATAATACTAAGTACAGTCGTTAAAAACTAAACTTATAAGAGATGCTCAAACTGGCGTCCATTTTCGGTATGGCATAATTCATACCTTCTAAGGGGTTCCCCGGTACATGCATTTCTAATAGTTTGTGGGGTTATTTCCCTGCAGGCATGAGTAATTTTGTTTTTCAAGTCCTCCAAATTTCTTGGTTGAACAGAATAAACCTTGTTCTTCAAATAACCCCATAAAAATAGTCTAATGGTATCAATGCCACACATGAACGACTGGGAAGGAATGAGGCCACAACAGTAAATGTTCTTGGACTTGTTGAAATAAATCCTCACATCTCAATTCGTTATATCTCGGAAGAAACCGGAGTTAGCAAATCTACTGTACAACGCATGTTATGTGAAAATCGACTCCATCCCTACAATATTCATTTGATTCAAGAATTGCGGTCTAATGATTATGATAGATGACTTGAATGTATTGGGTTTTCTATATCCAGGATTTCTTAATAAAATTTTGTGGTCCTACGAGTCCCGATTTCACAACAATGATATTGTAAACCGCCACAACTGCCATTATTGGGCAACGGAAAATCCACGTTGAATGTGAGAGACTCATTTTCAACAAATCTGGGGTAATTTTTTTAAATAATTCTTCTGGAAATAAGTGGATAACTAATCAAGGACCAGTCAGGTGGCCCGCAAGGTCACCTGACTTGACACCAATAGACTATTTTTTTAGGGGGTTATTTGAAGAACAAGGTTTATTCTATTCAACCAAGAAATTTGGAGGACTTGAAAAACAAAATTACTCATGCCTGCAGGGAAATAACCCCACAAATTATTAGAAATGCATGTACCGGGGAACTGCTTAGAAGGTATGAAATATGCCATACCGAAAATGGACGCCAGTTTGAGCATCTCTTATAAGTATAGTTTTTAACGACTGAACTTTTGTTAGTATTCAGCTAGTATTATTATGTTTTTGTGATTTTCTCGAAAAGTATTGAAATTAGAAAAAAAAGTGTTATACATTGTTGATTGAGTGTTTAACGAGGCATCCAAATCTCCAATAAAATATAGGGTGTTCCATTGAAAAAAATTAAGTTTACGTCAAAAAGTACGTTTTTGCTTCACCCTGTACATATTAGTAAATTGTAATTGAAAGCACCTTTCCAAACAATGAACTTTTTATCTGAAACTTTTTTCTCTAAAATTTACAGGGGCGGAGATAATTAGTGTCTAACTAGAGTTGGGACACCCTGCATATTCCTAATTTGTCTCTTGTAGGCAAAAACTCCAAGGCAGAATTTATAGTTTTGTAGCTGAAGTACTGAAGAAAATTCTAAAATATCAAAACAAATATGCTCTTCATAATTAATAAACTGGCTGCGATGTTGCCATTCTTACTATTTTTTTATGCTACAATTTATTTGTGTGTGATTGTAAGTTATATAAGAATAAAGATAATGTTATTAAATTGCGAATTACTGCTGAAAAATATTGTTTTAATAAAGATATATCATCTTAAAAGAACAAACGACATTGAATTGATGATCCGTTATTCATCATTTCCGTATAAATATAGAAAATTTGGTATGTTTCACTACACTGTTTGTGTGCCCCTTAAAAAGGTTTGTCAAAATCAGCTGCTCTGGAATAGTCAATACCATCGAGCTAATCTGAAGACCCCTCCTATTTTATAGTTTTGGCCCCCCTTTCTAGCAGTGGAAACCATTAAACTGGTGACGATATCCGCCGGAAGTGACGTCTCGGTTTACTACGTCTTACGTCATATTATTGCCAAACAGTTGTCACTGTCATTATTTTTATTATTTCTTATTTCCAATTCAATCAAATATCGAACTTAGATCCATCTCCTTACTAGAGCGCTAGGGCCCCTAGCCCTTAGCTGATTCCAAGGTTTTCTAAAACTTAATATCCAACCTATCAAAAACCAAAAACAATCGACACATTTATAATATCTGGTCCGGCTTTAAGTTGCTATATATGTCACTATATATGTCACTTGTACTCTGACATTACGTCATGGGAACCTTAAAAATGCCGGAGATCTGGCGAAATAATGGGACTATTCTTAGGAAAATTTCGGTCTATATCTTCTAGGTCATTGCCTTCAAGTCTCTACAGCCGCCATTATAAGTTTAAAGTAACCGTTATATTGAACTTTTGTGTAAGGGAAGGCCATATGGCTATTACCCTCCATTTTAACAAGTTTATTTCCTTATTTTTTAGGAGAAAAAAGAGTGGCAAGTGATTTCTTCGGTTTACCTGCCGGCGACGAGCGACAAGAAAAGAGTTTGCCTGCTGCCGAGCTGAGAGTTATAGGAAATCAATGGTTTTATCTTTGCCTATGCTAGGTCAAATAAAGATAGTTGGAGTGATGTTTGGAGAAAATGCAACACAGCTATGCAAAAAGTTTATATTCTACGTATTACTTTTAAATTGACAATATTATATTTGCCAACACATACATACTTGCAAGGCAATATGTTCTAACTTGCTATATTAATCTGATATAAAAAAAATGTAAAATGTGAACATAACGGTACTATACTTTAGCCTACCATTCGCATTGTTTGAGTCTAATATTCACACCATTTTTGGCCTTATAGATCGTCTCAGCCACCATATCCATTTCTTGTGGGGGGTTGGCGGGAAGTATCTCGAAATTCATTACCATTTTGCTAATGAGCGTTTTCATTTCCAGCATGGCAAACTTTTGACCTAAATATATTTGCGTCAATTAATTACCTTATATATGTTATTATAATAAATATCATTATAAACCTTGGAAAGTTGTGTTAGTATGAGCTTACCGATGCAATTTCGGGGTCCAGCACTAAAAGGAATAAAAGCATACGCATGCTTCGTTGCGGTTTCCATGAATCTTTCGGGCAAAAATGTTTCTGCATCGTCGAAGTAGTCAGGGTCTCGATGAACATGGTAAATGCTCATGTTAACCACTGTTCCTTTGGGAATTATGTGACCTAATAGAAATATATACATGCAAGCACACTTTCTTGAACTAAAAAAATAAAAAGTGTAAAAAAAATAAGTGAAACCTTTAAACTCTGCATCTTCTTCAACAAGTCTAGAAATGATTGGAGCTGGAGGATAGAGCCTTAGAGTCTCCTTGGTCAGTATTTCCAAATATTTTAGCCCCTGCAAGTCTTGATGAGTTATAGGGCTATCCTTGTTGTCAAAGGTACCCTTAAGTTCTTCTCTCAGTTGTTTCTGCCATCATATATTACATTTATGTGGTACTCAATAAACATACTGAAAATGAAACAGTTGTATAACTTACTTGAAGGTCAGGTCTGTTTGCGAGGAGATACAAAGCGGATGATATGCTTGAAGAAGTTGTATCATGGCCCTGAAAACTCTGTTTTAAATAACTTTTATTCGCTGTATTATTCTTAATTCTTACAGCAAACATGAATGTATCTACTTCCTCTCTTAATTGTTCTCGAGTCAAGGGTTGCCCATCGATGTTGGAATTCAGCAACATGTCCAAAAAAGCTTTCTTGGGTTTTCTACCCAATGCATCTTCTTTCGCTTCTTGCTTTTGTCCTTTACCTTGGGCACGTTCTTTCTTTTTTCTATCGATAACGGAGTTGGTAAACTCATGGGCGATCTTTAAACTGTCATTGAATATCTTGTAATCCTTGGTCAAATTGAAATACCAGTCAATGGCCAGTAAGCCGGAAGCTGATCGGTTATGGGCAACTCTAGATATTATCTTAACGGCTTCCACGTATTCATCATCGTTATTTTCTTGCGCATTAAGATGTATTCCCATAGCACTTTCTTTGGAAAACAATGTAAATATAAATAGTATTAGATAGGTGATATAATCACAGTATAAGGAATAATACGTTATACCAGTAGTGTCAGTCCGTCGAAAAATCAAAATTCCCCTGTCCCGTCCGCCCGGCCACCATATCGGTTTTGGGAGTGCATCGATGGTTCTTGAGTGGAGTGATACACAGTATCCCCAGCTCGGCGGTAAAATTAAATTGCGCGGATATTACACAGTGTCTTTTAAAAAAGTCAGGGAAAAATTTGTGTTCAGTAGATCGCTGCGAAAGTCGTATAAGAGAAGGAATGACATTTTTTAGATGTCCATAGGATCAAGAAAGGTAGATATGTATTAAATGTGTATAAATCCGAAATAATATAACACAGAAAATAGTGAATTACAAAAATGGTCATAATCAAAGAAATAAAATAACGTTTCAAAAAGACCTCGTAACACACTCCTAGAAATATTCCATTCAACGGCAGCTATATCGCATTTACAAGTCCCTCGTAACTACTCGAGAAAACATCAAAGTGCCGACACGAACTTACCATACTGATATAATGGATTATTCTACCAAGGTGGATTAGCAGTTTGGGGACGAAATAACAATTTCATTCAATTTTAAAATCGCCGACGCTTCGACCGTATATTGCGGTTTTTATCAAAACTCTTAATGAAGTGACGAATTTATGTCGTCACGTAACAGATAATGGACACGATTAATGTTGTAAATATCGACATAACTTCGTCACTTCATTAAGAGCCTTGATAACGACCGCAATATATGGTCGAAACGTCGGCGATTTGAAAATTGAATGAAGTTGTTATTTCGTCCCCAACCTGCTAATCCTTCTTGGTACTATTGCTATTGGGAAACTAAACACTTGGAATTGCTTATACGGCGATATTATTAACAATAATCTACTAACCACCTATAATATCAAGCGTGCACAAGGTGATATACTGGTAAATGTCTAAGGAATTTTTGCCCAAAGCTTCGCGCTTTAGCTTCTCTACCATGGTCTCTGCATTAGCGTTGAATACATCGACAAAATTCTCCAGGATTGTAAAGTGGAATGATGGGGTAATTGCTTTTCTATGAGACTTCCACTTTGAGCCTGCAATTGTATCATATACTATAAATGTAAATTTATTTTTTTTATCAACCTTTGGCAGTAAGCAGTCCTTCACCCAGCCAAGGCATCAAAAATTTGTACTCAGATCCTTTAGTTATGATCTTGTTGGAACTCAACACAAACTCTATAAAATCGGCGTCTTTGGTGACTATACAAGCCTCCCCAATGACATCCAAAAAACAAGATTTACATGGGTTGTTGATCATGCGTCCGAAAGAAGTTACGATTTCTGCAAAAAAAGACATTTAATGCGTCCCATGTATTAAAATTATAATTATGTAAATTATGGTACGTTACAAGTTAGAATCATTATGGCGGCTGTCAGGGGGGCCATCATCGAGCTAATCTGGAGAACTCCTGTTTTGCAGTTTTGGCCTCATTTTTTAGCAGTGGAAACCTTTAGGCCGCCGTGACATACAGGAACGGAACGGAGCAGAAATGTCAATAACGCCATTACACATGTCAATAACGTCATTACACATGTCAATTTCTATTTTAGCTTTTATCTGATTTCGTTCCGCTTTTAACCAAATTCCACTGTGAGTATTTTTATTATCTCTCATTTCCAGCCAATCGAATATTGAGAGTTAGAGCCTAGCGCTCTAGCTAGGAGGATATAAGTTCAAACTTAGGTCCTCAGCCCTTATATAGCATCTCCTTTTAGCACATGTTAAGAATATACGACGAAAATGTCAAAATCAATTTTCCAACGCCTACTTAACGACAGTGACAATAATGTTGTCAAGAAAAGTGAATGGCTTATAGCTTCAAGGTTTTCTAAAACTTAACTACCAAATTATTCGGATTTTTCACTGTTTTCGAAAGAAAATCACGTTTGAAATATCGAGGTTTTATTCACAACTCAATCCAATCGAATATCGAACTTATAACCACCTCTTAGTTAGAGCGCTAGGGCTCCATGCCTTTAATTGACCTATTTTCAAGGTTCTCTAAAATGTAATTTCCAACCTATCAAAAACCAAAACATCGACACAATAATATCCGGTCCCATAGATACCAGAATTATATTATTACTGTAGATAGGCAATTGGAATGACACCAATCGGGACCTGGCGCACTAGCGTCGCCCAGCGAGTATTAAATGCAGATTTTAAATACTCAGTGAAGTAAGAATTACTAAAAATTATCATGAAACAGTGCCACATGATAATGTATAGTAGTTGACACATGAAATTTATAAAACACTATTACAATATATAGGAAATCCATCTAAGTAAATATATTTTCGACTTTTGTAAAATACATGATTATTAACAATTGATAAAAATAACTTTAAAAACAAACTTACACAACGGACAAGGCTTACAAAAAGATAATTCATAATATTGACCTCTACACATTTCATTTAAGCAATAATAAGCATTGTACCCCTTATGTAATGGATGTATGTAATTAAACAAATTTTTACTTAGATTAAAATAATATAGAACGTATTAACGACGTGAGACATTTTATTTATATAAATATTTCTAATAAACTGCTAACGGAAAAGATCGAGTATCGCAAAATTTTTTGTAATTTTTGGGGGCCTGTATCTCGAAAATGCCTTAGCAGAAATTTAAAACCTAAAGAGGAAAAATTATGTGCATTCCTAAACAGTTTCGCAAATTTCTCGAAAAAGGTGGGAGATGAGGATGCAAGAGGCAAGAAAGTTCTAAATTGAATAGAGAATTCAATTAGAAAATTTGTGAGGGTAAAAAGGATATAACCCGAGAAAAAATAAGACCCTGTCGATTTTGGCTAGCGGTTGGTATATCCAACGATGTAGATAGAATGGTTACCTACATTAACAATTTGAGTTAAGTATCTCAAAAATTCTAAGAGATATAAACAAAAATTTTAAAAAAATTCATTGTATCTCGGAGACGAAGCGTTTGCGGGTTGTGTTTGTATGAACATTGTGCCCTATTTTTGCCTAGGGATTTCCCAGTTAAGTTCAGGATACCTTGTAACTTACAAGAAAGGTTAAACTTTCTGTAGACGCCTTGTAACTGATTTAGTAGGCAAAAAAACAAAAAACCGCCAAAATCGTCCCGAGATATCGACCATAGCTCTTAAATGTCTTTACAAAAAGAGTCTTAAAGTTAAAGTTCCCGTCATGACATCGTAGTAAACAAAATTTTAATCAGTTTTTTTGATCAGTCATGGAAAATGGTAATATCACACAAAAATATGTATATTTTGCCTTACAGGGTCTCAGAAAAGCAAATTAGTGTTGAAAATTTTATCAAACGAAACTCAGTGACAATCGAGGTGGCGTTGATTATTGTTTGTCCCGTTGTTCGGAGGAGCATGGCGCGGGGTTCGATGCAACATCAATTTTCAAATACTGAATTTCAAAGATTCAATTTAAAAGTGTAATTTGATATCAAATTTCCCATATTTACAATTATATTGCGCAAGATAACTAATAAACCAATAATTCAATAATAACTGCGAGTATAGTTGGCGAATACATAGCATGGCGGCGGCGCATCGGACATCGAGTAGGCGCGCGTTCGATTAATCGGTATTTTGACAATGACGCTCTTTAGTTTTCGAAAGAAATACTCACGGTGAAAAAGCTTTAAATGGAGCTATTGAAGCCAGAATTGCGAATTCTGGCATACGAAAACCTGGCCGCAGTCCTTGTGGGCGGCGTGATCGTCGGCACACCTATTGCGTGGCTGGTGGTTTCCTTATCCATGATTAGTATATGTCAAGGCATGTCAAAGCGACAGCCACCAAAATTTGAATGATATAATAATAATTTTATAGTTTTTAAGCTTTTAATAGAATTTCTAGCTGCCAAAAAGCGTATAAGTTAAATTCTAAATGGGGAAGCCAGGCTGTGCAATTCGCGGCTGTAAACCGCCAAATCGTTCGCGGCGGTTCAGATTTCCAATCCCGTCCATCCCGACGCAAGTGCTAACCCTTTTGCTTTATGGAAGACTGCAATTGCAAACTTCTTAGTAATTCGCTTCTGCAATGATAAGGAAATATACCAAAGGTATCAATCACATGTATAGCATAAGTCTTCATTATATTATAATTATGTCAGATAGACGTTCGGAGCTTGGCTAAGCGCCGATGTTTTGTATAATTTACATAGAATCTACAATGGTCCCATATACCCTCTATCTTTTTTTAGATATTATTTATGTGAAAAACATTTTAATGAAAGTGATATGCTTTATCTGAGTGAACGTCGGGAATTTTGAAAAAAGGAATTATGCCCACAAAATTTCTGCCTGAAAAGGGTAAGTTGTAAGGGGAAAGGTAAACTTTATGTCCGTTCAAAAAAACTGGTTTTCTTTGAAAAAAATTACTGCAGGTGATAGATTAAGCTTACCGCTTTCATATTAATTGCCGACAAAAGCACTTTTTTAGAATAATTTAAGAAAATTGTACTTATTTTGGCCACTTCCATTACATTCAAAATAACATTGACTACGTTCGAAATAGGGTCAACTGGGGTAATTGTAAATAGGAGTAATAGTAAACAATGTTATTTTCGCGTTTGAATCACCCGCTACTGAAAACGCGGGAGCCATAACTGCTACAGTTATGGCCGCTTGGAAGTAATAAACAACTGTTGAAGTGTTCTCCGCAAAGAATTTGATTTTTGTACGGTAGTGGTTGTTTTATTGTTTGTAATTTAATATCTCTGATAAGGTAAGTATTTTTGTAAATATTTCCTATGGTATCAGATGACTGTAAGTTTATGATTTTTGTAGAGTTTTAACAATGTTTCTGTTTTTTCTAAGAGCCTGAAGGTGTTGAATGATGACTCTCAAGCTACATTTAATGGGAACGCATTGCCTTCCGCAAATTTAAAAAACCTGAATAATGACGAGATCAATTCTACATCTGTTGTAGCAGAAATAGAAAATGCCAATATTGCAACCCTTTTCCAAATCTACAGCCGGTTGCTATTAATTGTACTGCGAATTCTAACGGGATTCTTCAAGATGAACCATCGACTTCCTACTCACGTGCAGATCTGGAGCAATTATTTTTTTAAAAACCTGTTCAGGATGGAGACCCAAACGAGTCTATAAGTAAATTGCAAATGTCAAAGTATCGTTTAAGACACAAGACATATGGAGAAGTCTTAACTACAGATTGTGTTGTGAAAAGACTAAAAGAAGCTGAAGACAAAAAGCAGCCTAAGAAGAAGATTAAAAGTCAGGAGAAGAATCAGGCATCCTCAAATAAAACAGAAAAACTTGAAATTACCAAAAAGAAACAAAGGCAAACTCTGAAGTTAGAAAGTGATGATTACGATATTTTGGAACCAGATGAACTGCCAGAAATGGGCGAAGTGGATATGAAAAGTTGTAAGATTACAGATTTAGCCCCAGGAGACTTTATTTTAGTGCGTTTTAAGGGGGGGGGGGGGGGGGAACGAGGAGCTACTAACTTTAAATATGTTTGTGCTATAGAAACCATTGAAAATTCAGAAAATCAAGTGGTTGGGTTGTTAACATATAATTATACATATGTATGTAACATAAAATATTTTTAATTTTTTATTTCCTTAATGTTGTCACATGACGTAGGTTAAATGATTTGCAGAATATGTATTATATGTAAAGAGAAATATAAATTAAGCTTTAAAAGCCTGAATTATTTGATTAATTCAAACTACTTTCTGGGGTAAATGTAAACATACAAATCTTATCAGTCAGGCAAGAACCTTGGATCACATAAATACTTGTTTACATTTCTACCTTTAAGCGTCTCATTAAGACCAATGGGTTAAATATTGATTGTTTACGTTTTACCTCAATCCTATGGAAAAATGTAAAGAAGCGGTGTTTTTTTTAAGTAAAAAAAATTTATTGCTTTTCTAATATATTTTCTTTAAGCAGTTTGGGGGGGGCTTTAAAGAAAGTAAGTACCCAAGTAATAACTTGGAATTGGTTTTCTTTGAATATTATTAAAAATAACACATCATTTGGGAACAAGTAAACAAACTTGTTTTTAAAAATGGTCAAATTAAAAAAATATGTGTATTGTGACTCGTCTAAGGTTCAAGGGTTCATCCAGCACATATACGTACTATTCAAAATAGCATCTTACGGGCAAGTTCCCCCACCCTCGAAAATATATAACTCCCTAGTTAAGCAAAACCCGGCTTTGTGACACATCCAAATTAAGAGTGTTGGTAGAACACCGTAATCTAAATAGAATTCTGGAGTCCAGCTTGCTCAAAAATATAGACGAAGGCTCAATCCACCCCCACCCTCCAAAATATATATCTCCCCATTTAAGCAAAACCCGGCTTTATGACACATCCAAAATAAGAGTATTGGTAGAACACCGTATTCTAAATAGAATTCTGGGGTTCAGCTTGCTCAAAATGCGAACGAAGGCTGAATCCACCCCCACCCTCGAAAATATATATCTCTCTATTTAAGCAAAACCCGGCTTTGTGACACATCCAAATTAAGAATGTTGGTAGAAGATAGGGTTTTAAACAGAATTCTGAGGTCCAGTTTGCTCAAAAATATAGACGAAGGCTCAATCCACCCCCACCCTCCGAAATATATATCTCCCTATTTAAGCAAAACCCGGCTTTATGACACATCCAAAATAAGAGTATTGGTAGAACACCGTATTCTAAATAGAATTCTGGGGTTCAGCTTGCTCAAAATGCGAACGAAGGCTGAATCCATCCCCACCCTCGAAAACATATAATTCCCTATTTAAGCAAAACCCTGCTTTGTGACACATCCAAATTAAGAGTGCTGGTAGAACACCGTATTTTAATAGAATTCTGGGGTCCAGGTTGCTCAAAATTATAGACGAAGGCTCAATCCACCCCCACCCTCCGAAATATATATCTCCCTATTTAAGCAAAACCCGGCTTTGTGACACATCCAAATTAAGAGTGTTTGTAGAACATAGGGTTGTAAATAGAATTCTGAGATCCAGTTTGCTCAAAAATATTGACGAAGGCTCAATCCTCCCCCACCCTCCGAAATATACAGTGAGATTTTTTTTAACTTTGAACATATAACGCTATTTCCCCTATGCTCAATTTAAAAAAAAACCATCTCAATGCATTGCTGTCAGATCTTAATTTCTAGGTTCAGATATCTGTACAGGTAACTTTAACAGCTCGACAACTTCAAACTTTATTTTTTATAACGCTGCTTTTAGTAAACTTTTTGCTGAATATTTTTCATAGACTTTAGATAATGTATTCTCAACAGGAAAAAATAGAATTGTTTAATCTTTACAAAAATGAAAATAGCCTTAGGAGAGTGCGTGATTTATTTGCTACGAGTCATCCAGACAGGCAACTGGAAATTTTCTGTTTTATGGAAGAAAATCCTGGATCCACCTTAAAACAAGTGGCTGATTATTTCCAAATTTCAAAATTTTCTGTGCGAAGGACCCTAAAAGAATTCAAGTTCAAATGCTACAAATACTCTAATCATCAAGTGCTCTATGACGACGACAAAGAGAGACGAACAGATTTCTGTGAAAGATTCCTAAATTTACTCCATAGGAATGGCAACATTTTGCGAAAAATTGTATTTACAGATGAAGCATCCTTCTCATTAAATTGTTTTGTAAATTCCCAAAATTATATTAGATTATATATATTATATATAGAATTCTGTTTTTTTAATATCCTAATTACCTTCTGTTTTTAGATACTGGTCTCAAACAAATCAGCATTTACAAAATTTAACTCACTCCCAATATAATGCAAGAGTTAACGTGTGGATAGGCATAATTGGAGATACACTTATAGGACCATTCTTTAATGAAGGGAATTTCAAGATGATCAGCTTGCTACTTTTTGAACTGCATAGGGTTTCAGATGAAAAGTTTAAAATACTGCGCAACTTTTTAGTTGCACTGCAGCGAAAGTAGCGGCAAAGTAGCAGCGTGTGATTTTAGCTTGAGCTGAACAAATGTTCGCTTTTAGATAGTGGGATTTACCTGGCTTTTCAAGTTTTGTTTGTTTACTTTTCTTGTTGCGCGCCTGTCTACATACAAGTGTACGTATTTGCACGTATTTGGTTGTAGCTACGACTAAGGTATGGCAAATTCAACACGAGCACAAAAGGTACTACTTACGTTCCGGATCACCTATCTCAAAAATCGATCCCAAAATGGGAACCCTGGGCACCGTGGGCATCCAACTGACTATCTTATTTTCCACATTTTTCAGCCTAATCCATGACATAACGGCATACGTTAAGATAATGACAATAAGGGCGATTAAAATACCGGAAATTAGGGCACAAAGCATCGTTATTAAAAATATTCTTGACCTTAACCTTCTGATTTGTTGCAACAAGGATCAATTGATGTCGGCGTAATATTAAAGTTGTTTCAACTGCATTATATATTATGCTCGTAGTTGCAAACAAATACCACAACCAACTTGCTTAACAATAATTATCCTCCAGTGGCGGAATATATAATATTACATAAAGACCTTTACATTATGAGCATTTTAAATAAGCTGAATAGGTATGGAGCTATTTGTACAATCAAATAATAATGGTTGTTATATAGTTTGTTATATCCTAATGACTAAAATATATAGAATTTATGAGGAAGGTATATATACATATATATTCTGGTGAAAAAATAAACTTAATGTCCCTTTACACTAGGTACTTATATAGTTTCTTATTAATTTTTACGCTACCTACTTCACTGATGATGGAATATTAATACTTTATTTTTTGTGGCGTTTCTGTAACCAATTAGTAGATTAATGGTAGGATAGGTTGAAATAGGAAAAACAAGTACCCTAGATAAGGAGATTTGTTTTTTCCTAACATTACAAAATATCCTGAAAGTTAATGCCATAAATAAAAGGACGCACAGAGGAGGTCAAAATAAAGTAAGGACTTCATATTAAAATGTTTTCTATCTCGCTTGATAACCGATATATAGGATACAAAGTTTTAAAAAGTTTACTATTAAAAATGAAATTTTTGTAAACAAAATTCTTGTAAAGCAAGTGATGAAATTCATTTTAACAAGTTGAGTTGTTTAGCCAGAGTAAGCAGTAACGACAGTAACCAAGTTAATAATGGCCGATCGCACCATGCAAGCAATTTTTAAGTATACTTAGTTAAGGCTTCCATATAGCTTAAGGGCCCAGGGCCCTTAACTTTAAGTTTCCTTAAAATTTGCTTGGTGGAAATGGCCATTAGGAACTTAACTTATACCTCTATCTATACCCTAACTATCACATGAATATAACATTTTTGGTCCACGACTGAACAATAAAATATAGTCATCATATATCATGTTGTAAACACATAATATACTGGGTGTCATACACTTTTGAATTAAAACAGGGGGCACGTAATGTAGATATGTAGATGCAGCGGGAATAATATTCATTATTTAGGCTACATCTCACATTTTTTTTATTGTACACTTACACTCCATAAGAAAAGCCTACAAAAAATAAATCAATAAATTTTTTTCAAATAAAACTTTTAACACCCGGAAAATCCTAAACGACAACAGACCCCTTTAAAATTGAACAGTAATATAAGACATTATGTAGGTACAGAACAGCTTCCGATTTGATTCTTTGCCTTTCTTGTTTGAAACTTTAATTTTTCATCATTGAGTATAGTTACAAAAATTTTGAAAATTGCTATTCCATTAAACGCATAAATTTAAGCTCTTCATCAATAAAACTGCGCAATTTACGTGCAGTTTTATTACATTTATTAGTTTATTTTGTATTTTATCTAAAGATGGGTTTTCACCCGGTTTTTTCATTTTTGAGGGTTTATTCCCTGCACACATCCGGGAAAATTCCGGGTTTATTCCATTATAACCTCTAAATTTAATTTTTTTAATACGCCTAACTCTTACCAATTAAGCAATAATTTGTTGGTTTGTGCAGCTTGAAGCTTTTGATCAATTGACCAGTGTTTAGCTTATCAAAAAACAAGCCAGAATCTGGATTTATTGAATTCTAATCTAAAATCTAACCTTAAATTTTGAAACTGCCGGGTGCTTTCAAGAAAAGATGGGAAAAAACCCGGGTAAAAACCCTAAATTGGGTTTAAAGGTTTTTTTGGGAATTTTCCCTTCGCCCATCTATAATTTTATGTAGAAAAAATTTTTGCGCAAAGTGTCTTGTCCTCACTTGACGTCCGAACTATGCATTAAGTCTTTGAAAAGGTAAACGAGAGGAAGTAGGATACGACGCCGGCGACTGTTACCACTTTGCTCCAATCTGTCAAGTGTGAAAATGCCAGTGGCGTAGCATTGGTATTGTAGCACATAAGAAAATATTTTATTAAAAATAATAATGGAACTAAATTACTATTTGTAACATTAGTAATATTATTAGCAAACATCGACTTTCTATTAAATTAAAAATAATTGTGAATTTATATATAGTCGTTGATAACCCTGGGATTAGGTACACCTCCTACGTCACTGGAAAAACTGCTCAAAAATGCAAATAAAAAAACGGTCTACAAACATCGACTTACTATTAAATAAATAAAAATAATTATGAATTAATAGTCGTTGATAACTCTGGGATTACATCTCTTGCGCCACTGGAAACACTGCTCAAAAATTTAAATAATAAAACTGTTTACAAGTTACAGGATTAGAAAAATATTTCCCAAAATAGCGTTATTGACTTCCCTGCGGTATATACTAAATCATATTTCGAAGATTTGGATGTAAAATAACTGGTTTTAGAATTATTTCAGATAATTTAATTGTTGCTGAAAAACGCCATTATCTGTTTAACTGTGAAACGTAACTCCAGGCTTCTTTCTATAGCAGCTGCTTTTACAACCGTAAGCTGCACATCCCACCATTGTAAACAACACAATTATTTATAATATTAAAGTCTTGCAAAATGCAGTTTATTGCAAAAAACACAGGTTAACGAAACGTTTGGTTTTCGCCGCATCATTTTTGGTAACAGCAGTCAATGTAGCGGAGAATTGCGCGGGCGGATTCCATTAGTGTACTTATTCTGAGATCGGAACATTTGATGAGCGCGTGGCGTCTTTTCACAAATTTCTGGATATAATGGCGAATCGATATAATGCGCTCTATCTCTCCTTTCACAGTCAAGTACGAGGTGCTCAATATAAAACTTCATCTAGTTGGCTTTGAAATGTCAAAAGAAAAGGATGGAAGAACAAAAGTCCATTTACTTTGATTATGGCATCCTTTTCTGTCAACATTTCATAGGCTGCTAGATGAAGTTTTATAATGAACACCCCGTACATGACGTATCGCAATACAAGACTGTATGATTAAAATTGCTTACATTCTAAGCTATAATCCTTTAATCTTTTATACCTATGCTTTGTTATGCCTTGCCTCATTGTCACGGAACATTCGATAGTGTCTACATAATACCGAGACTGGATAATAAAGTTATAAAATAAAGAATTATCATACTCATCAACTTAGAATGTATATATTTTTTTATTTTTTAATTGTTTCTGATTGTTCTAATGATAAAGAAAAAAATTATTCTTTGTACATAAACAGAGATCTAAAAACATATGCGGCATAACGTAGCGGCTCGTGGTATAAAAAGTAGGGGGTTGCACGTAGAAGAAAGGCGCCGTTTGCAAAAATTTTTTAAGGTGTCACGCCCAGTTTTGCTAATTAGCGTACGACAAGCGGCAACATTATTTATTAGTTAAATATCTATATAAATAAATACAAATAACACATATTAAAATAAAAAAAATTGGGGACCTTCCTTTTGGGTCGATGACTACGAGTATGGCCCTTAAATGATGGTGGTTTGTCGTTTCTACAAAAATAAAACTATTTATTTTAATAAAATTCTGGTTATTAAATAGTAATAAATAATCACGTAGCTTTTATCTCAACAGAAAGTCCATTGCAATTAAACTTTCCACCGAATTCATAGTTAAATTTAAATTATTGCAACTCTGAGTCCGGTCCCTACAAACGTCGCCCGCGCACTGTTTTCATTGGATTGCACTCAATTTGCAACACCACAGGGCTTACGGGAGCGTGCTGGGGTGGCCGGGCATATTGTCACGTGGGCGCCGGCGGACCGCAGTAAAACAGTGGAAAGAAATCAGAGACTGGTGTTTGCTGCCGGACTGCAACACCAGCCTCGTTGCCGCTTTTCCTGTCCTATACATGATCGCGGGCTGCATTTTATTGAAATCGACGTGGACTCCGCGCCGTACATCATGATTATTGTTTCGCGGGCTAATTCTACTGACATATACAATATATAATAATAAATTTGTATATTGTCATTATACATAATATTCATTATTCTGAATAGTTAATATAAAAAAATAAAATAAAAAATTAGGATAAAAAAAATCATCGGCAGCTCAAAATTTTGGTTGTTGCGCAAACCTGCAAACCTTAGTACGAACCGCCACTGCCTTGCTGTCTCCGATGTGCAAATGATGAAAGCAAACGAGAAATTTTATGCTATAGTGCCGCAGCATTGGTGTAACAATATCAAAACATTTTGATACGCGACACTGGTGTCACGACACCACGGCATCGTGACACTGAGGCCGCCGTCACATACAGCGGAACGGAACGGAGCGGAACGGAGCAGAAATGTCAATAACGTCATTACACATTTCAATAACGTCATTACCCATGTCAAATCCTGTTTTAACTTTTATCTGATTGGTTTAAATTCAACTGTCAAATTACGCTCCGTTCCGCTTTTAACCAAATTCCGCTGTATGTGACGTCGCACTCAATGCGTAAGATCAACCGACGGCAGCAACTGAGAAGTTTAGTCAGCGAACCCTGAAATTGGCAATAAGGTGCCGATTTTCAACGTTCGCTGACAAAACTTCTAAGCTGCTGCCGTCGGCGGAACGTACGCAATAGTTCAGGCGATGACACTGTTGCGACATTCTTAGTTCCGCGACAGTAGTGTCACGCTTTATGGTAAGTCCTCATGTGCGGATATGGCGTATATTGCGGATTTGGCGCTGTGGTCTGATTGGTTGAAACTGAAGTTACTTGCTAAGTATTGCATAATTTCTGCATTCTCATTAAAGTTGTTTATTATAGCTGTATTTGTTGTTAGATAAATAGTGGAAAAACGACAGTTACTATATCGAAATCTTTGACATTTGCCATATGATTTTAGAGGTCTGCGTAGAACGATGGATATATCAAAAAAGATGGAATGCAGTGTGCCCTGCGGCAACACTGTGGATCCGCAATATAAGCCATATCCGCACATGGGGACCCACCATTAGAGTCACCATGTGAACGAGCTTCTAGCTTCTATGCCTCATTCACTTATTTTTGGCATCTCGTTACCTTTGAAACCTTCATGAAGAAGATGAAGTTTTGTTTTAAATTACGTCTGAGGCCGCCGTCACATACAGCGGAACGGAGCACAAATGTCAATACACATGTAACTTCCGCGTTCTGCGTTTTTTTGGTCCCGTCACATAGTCATCAAAAAGTTTTTAAAGTTTTAGTAAAATTTGTAAAGCGAAAAAAGTGTTATGGAGTTTGCCGTAGTAACGTTTGCTGAAACCATCGTTCCGCGAAAGTTGAAGTTAACCGAACATTTTGTTGACCGACCTTGAAAATAGCGGAATTCTAATAGCTTTTATCTGATTGGTTTAAATTCAACTGTCAAATTACTGTTCGTTCCGCTTTTAACCAAATTCCGCTGTATGACACGTCGCCCTCATCCTCTTATTTTAATGAGGTTGGTCAGCCGTATTGCCTTGGCCTTGACGTAAAATGGCGTAATTCTGGAACGGTCAATTGACCATTCCAGAACAATTGATTTAGATAAAGGTCCGCCGTACTGATTTATGAGACAACGAAACCATGTAGCCAAACATTGGAGATTTTTAGTGTCTATATGGAAATGATGAATAAAACATTATCTTTACCCTTACTTAATTATTTATAATGACGCATAAATAATTTAAAGTATAAAAAATAGTAAGAACGGCAACAACATAACTATAATTTATTAATTATGAGGAGCATATTTGTTTTGATGATTGAGCATTTTCTTCAGCATTTTAGCTACAAAACTACAAATTGCAATTACTATTTGCGTAAAAGAGACAACGTAGGAATATATTTATGAAGTTGCCCTTTTATACCAAACCTCTAGCTCACAAATATCTCTTTCATTTTTCTCTTCAGTTTTAGGGCTTTATTATTAGCTGCCAGGACTCTTCTGGCTCTTTGTAAGGATCTTTCAATTTTCAAGTCAATTTTCGTTGAAAAACCGAGACTGGTTTTTGTTTTAGAGCAGCGCTGGTTTTCCTACAATTTTAAACATAATTAAGAAGATACCTATATTAAATTAAATCATTAATTCTACTCAGCGGTTATGATATGTCACATTGTCACATAACATATTCATGTATTAGGTGATCTTTCCTTTCTGTGGATGCATCAAATACAAACCTAAGCATTTCCCTTTTCATTTTTCCTAACCAAGCACCAAGCTGCGGCAGTTGAACATTAACGACATTACAAGTATGGGACGTTTCCAACAAGATTAACACGCAACACTTTGTATAAAGGATTAGGCTGAATGAAGGCTTTATGCGATTAGGATTTAGACTTGTAGTTAAATAAATATATATCAAATCAAACATAAAACATGATGATCAAGAACAAGTTTTAAGTTACGTCTGACATATTTATAGGTTGGTCCGCCATATTGTCCTGAGGGACATCTGTCAAGTGTGACGTAATTCTGGAATGGTCAATAAAAAGTTGAGTTAGGTAATTACATCCCGAGCGCTCGGGATATCAGTCTATCACACTCTAGCTTGTTAAGATTTTTGGGAGATGGTCTATGTCCGGAGCGGTCGGATGGAATTACCGAACTCGGCTTTAGTACAAGGGGAATTTGACATTAGTGACAGTGACAGCAACCTATATTTTTTGCGTGTTCGCAGAAATGGGCAGTGGTGAACGGAGAATATGTCTAAATTTTAGTAATTTTTATTAAGTTTATTCCAATTTTGTGTTTTTTTAGTTAGACCCTTAGTGAGATTTAGTGTTCAGTTCAGTAAAAATGTCGAAAGTGAACGATAGGACTGCGAGCAACTCGACGTACAAGTTGGTTATTGTAGGAGGTGGTGGTGTTGGAAAGTCTGCAATAACTTTGCAGTTTATCCAGGTATGTTCCCCAATATATACTCCCAACTTCTTCAATTCTTAAAGGCACACCTTCTTGTGCCCCCCAATACATATATCTTTATAAGGAATACCAATGCTTTCTATCAATAACCTTGCTGGTGAAACCTACACAAGTCTGTGCAATTAATTAGAAATCCATTTTTGCAGAGCTACTTTGTAACAGACTACGACCCCACAATTGAAGACTCATATACAAAGCAGTGTGTCATTGATGATGTTCCTGCCAAGTTAGACAGTAAGTGGAAGTGCTTAATTATAAACTCTATTGATTAACAAACTCATTTCCTGATAGGTTGTGTCTGTATTTTAATAGCTTAACTCTGGCCAGCCTTGTTTCTAGAATAAACTAGTCATAAAACTTTTATAGACTCATTATACAAGCAAAGCAAATTGACTTGACTAGTTGCTCAATAACTAATCTCCCAGTTTATTAGTTTTAGATACAGCAGGACAAGAAGAATTCAGTGCTATGCGTGAACAATACATGAGGTCTGGTGAAGGATTTTTACTAGTTTTCTCAGTAACTGAGCGTTCCAGTTTTGATGAGATCTACAAGTTCCACAGGCAAATCCTTAGAGTTAAAGACAGAGATGAATTTCCCATGTTGATGGTGGGCAACAAAGTAGATTTGGAGCAGCAGAGAGTTGTGTGGCAGGAGGAGGCTCAACAACTGGCTCGCAATCTCAAGATTCCCTATATTGAATGCAGTGCCAAAATGCGTATGAATGTCGACAATGCTTTCTATGAGTTGGTGAGAGTAGTGCGCAAGTTCCAACTTTCAGAAAGACCCCCTTTGAAGTCTGGCTACATGAAGAAGGATAAAAAGAGGTGCTGTATAATATAATTTTAGGTAGGTACAAAAAAATCATTTTTAGCTTTTCTGTTCGCTAAGTACATATCACAGAAAATTTATAAGACACCAAAGATGTTTTTAAAGCAATTTTGTTCTAATTTTCTGTTTACCTAATGTGACTGCAAGAAGCCTGCTTATCCTCTCTTACTTAGCATACATAAAAGTGACACCAATTTAGTAGATAAATGTCTTCTAGCCAGTCAATCTAGAATAAGTGTGGAAATGAAGCTGCAGAAGTGGAAGTTTCTAGGTGTTAAAATACCTTTAAATTATATTTCTATAAAAATATATATGTGATACCCAGAAGAATCATTTAAGAAGGCTATTTTTCTATTTTCTGGATCAAGGTGTAGACATCTCCCAGACCAGCCTTTCAGTTTTCAATCTATGTCTTGATCAGTAGAATAAAAAGAACCTTATGATGTCAACCATAGAGTGAATAATTATAAGAACACCAATAAGGTTATTTTTATATTGCGTAATATGTATTTTTCTAGTATAACTTTAACTGTTCCATTGCTTCTAAAAGACCATCGTTTTTTTGTACATAAGTCATGTTTCTCTCATAGAAGCTCTTTAAATGAGAGGTGAGCGTCAGCAACACCAAAAGTTTGTCACTGCCGTTATTATTTCGTAGTAGTTTGCTTCCCAATAGTCATCTTCACTAAGATTACAAATTACTAGTTTTAGTTGTTTTTTATAATACTCGTTAAGTACCCAGAATGGTTTATGCTATAGGTGACTTGTTATTCTGTTCATCAAAGAATGATTTTGATCCAAACGTGCTTGTTTAGTCATGCTAGGGTAATGTGTTCTCCAATGAAGATTTCCAGTTTGAATCTTTAATGTGAGTTATCTCCAATGATTCTTGTTTCTGGAAAGAATGGTTTGAGAATATCAGATCGGAACAGAGCAAGTTTTTGTGCATTATCGTTATGCAATTTTGACGTTGGCACAATTTTATTTTTGCACAAATTCTGTTAGTTGCTGGAAGCTTTAAAATAATATTGAATGGCTGCTAATATTAATGTTTAATAAATCTAAACCCTGTTCTATGTCGACATAAACATCACATTTATATTTTATTAACCAACTGATCAGATGATGTCAGTGTGTTGTTGATTTTTAATACTACTTATTTGCTAATTATATTAAAATGTAATTAATGTTTTGAATGGTTGTAATAGTGGAGAGTACCTATTCTCGATCAGTGGTTTCTGTACAATAAATCAGAAAATATCTGGTGCTATTTTTAAGTAGATGTATTGAAGCCTGTATTTTATTTATAGTATACTTGTACATTGTGTTCAGCGTTTATATTTGTAATATTATCCTTTAAGATGATAATAAATGTTTAATGGAAGTCTCGTGTGTTGTTTCCAGTAAAAATATCAATCATGAAATAACCAATGTATTTTATAGCACTTTATTACTTAAAAATCAGCCTACACAAAATTGCTTTTTCTATTATTATTACAGTGTAAATATAGTTTTTACGTCTCTACATTAATATTAGATGATTTTCAATGCTTTATATTTATAATCTTAAACGTATACATATTAATACCTATTTTCATAAAATTATTCTAGCTAAAACAAGCGTCAAAGTATTAGACGCATTTATGCTCTTGTTGAGTTATTTGTACTAAAAAACACACTTTTTATATATTAAAATAATACTTAAAAGTAAATTCTTATACTATTAATTGTTAAAAGTTAATTGCTATTTTATAGAACTCAACAAATAATATTAAAATCATAAAATAATAAGTATAACACAACACAACATTAATAATCTTTCTTTAGAACACCTTTGTCTATACAGGTATGTATTAATTGCCTCTTTACTGAAACTAGATACAGATAAGTATATAAAATAATGTATAGAAACAAAAAAATACATTACAAAAAAACCGGTATAGGTACATAATTGGGACAAGGCAGCAAGTTACCCAACTATCTCTGTGCCGACATTTCGTTTAATTCAGCGCCAAACTTCATCAGGGTTGTGACACTTTTGAGCACATTTATCTCGAGGTGAACCTTTTTATTGTTGCTTTGAACCATTATGTTGAAAGGTTTGATTTTATCAAAACACTGATGAGGAATGCTGAATTAAAGGACACGTCAGCACAGATAATTGTGTAACTGGCTGCCATTTTTATAAAATTTATTAAAAACGTTAATTAAATACCTTATTTCTAACTAAAAAAAATTGACTTGTTTAAAATAAAGTAAGCTAAGTGTGACATGACAAGAATCTCAGAACAAGAAATAGGAGATGTTGAATAATAAATTGTCAACAAATTATTGGCTGTGAATGGTTAGGAGAAAAAGATACACTAATAAAAGCAACATTTAAGGTAAGGTGGGGTATTTGCGCGTTTGGGGCAAGAGCACTACCGGGCGAAACCCCGTCTCCTGTATACAAATGTGACCACCTCCAGAGATAGACCAATTCAGTCAGACACCTCGACCATAGTTTTAAAGTTTGCAATCCAGTATTTCCGCATCATTATGGCGCAGACGCAGGGTGTCCCAGAAACCATGGGACATATTAATATAGCGAGTATGGCTTATTAAAAAGTAGCCACTTTTTATTCTACAGGGTGTGAAAGTTTTTTTTTAATTCTGTAAATTGGCAATAAATCTCACAGTTTGGCAGCTATTGATAACTTTTCACGAGGGTGTTTTTGAGTACAACAAACTTACCCGTAATGTCAATTTTAAGCTAATTTGTAGGTGGCGTTTTTAAAAAACTAGCATAACTTTTAACTGACCCCCGAAGCTTAAATATGTTTATGAATTTAAAAAGACTGGTTACTTCTACAACAAAAAGGTATACGTGATAAAAGTGCGTATCTCTCACCGTTTTCCAGATATTTTCATTTACATTTTCCAGTGCAAATGCCATGATTTTTTCGTAGTAGTTAATTCGCCGTTTTTATGACAAGTAGGCCATGAAACAATAGGCGGCGACGTGGGGCAGCGGCGAATTAATTTTGAGCGTTGGGGCAGGATTGACAGTTGTTGACAAATACTTGATAAAAGAGATACGCACTTTTATCAAGTATACCTTTTTGTTGCAGAAGTAACCAGTCATTTTAATTTCATAAACATATTTAAGCTACGGGGGTCAGTTAAAAAGTTATGCTAGTTTTTTACAAAGGCTTGCCACGTAAGTGGCGTCACCTACAAATTAGCTTAAAATTGACATTCCGGTTAGGTTTGTCGTACTCAAAAACACCCTCGTGAAAAATTTCATATCAATAGCTGCCAAACTGTGAGATTTATTGCTAATTTACAGAATTAAAAAAAGAACTTTCACACCCTGTAGAATAAAAAGTAGCTTCTTTTTTATAAGCCATAGTAAGCTCAATCGCTCTATTTTTTCATGCCGTAACTCGCTATACTAATATGTCCCATTGTTTCTGGGACACCCTGTATAGAAACGGCAGTACGCTAACGTGTGCGACAGAATTTAATAGGTTGCAACCAGTTGACGTGTTTTTGAGTTGAGTTCGGTAATTACATCCCGAGCGTCCGGGAACTCAGTCTATCTCACTCTAGCTTGTTAAGATTTTGGGAGATGGTCTGTGTCCGGAGCCACAGTATAAAGAATAATACATTATATCAGTATCGTCAGTTCGTGTCGGCACTTTTGATATTTCCAAAACTCACGCGTGCCGCGCCCGGCAATTGTCCCGAGTAGTTACGAGGGGACAAACACATGCGATGGAAGGCAGACGGGGCAAGGGGAGGGGAGGTGCAATTTTTCGACCGACTGATATAATGTATTATACCTTATACTGTGCCGGAGCGTTCAAATGGAATTACCGAACTCGGCTTTGGTGCGCCAAAATTGTATGAAAGAAAAGGTAATAAAAATGTCTTATTGCGTGGTAGAGTATTTAAACATAACGATTAGTAAACAATAGCGCACTTTTCCCGGCTAAATTGCAATTAGGGTTAAGTGCGCAGGGGACGCGCACTTTTCTCTTTACTCTACGCACTGGGCTCAATATGTGTCTCTTTTTTCAGTCCGAAAATGGTTCGTTGCTACAAACGAAAAAGCGAAAGGGGCAAAGGCTACACTAAGGAAACCTTACAACGCGCCTTGGAGGAGATAAAAGGGGCAAGTATCACCACCAAAAGAGCGGCCACATTGACAAAATACCTCAAACAACACTCCGCGATCAATTTAAAGGAAGGCGAGGTTTCAAATGCCGTTCGTACGGTCGACCATTCCTTTGGAACAAGAGGAAAAATTAGCTCTTGGATTAAGAACATTAGAAACCTGGGGCTTTGGATTAGGTCGATAAGAAGTCATGGAACTAGTTGGAGCGTTTATTAGGTGAAAACCAATTTCAAAAACGGCATACCAGGAGAGGATTGGTTTTTAAACTTTAAGAAACGGCCCAACCTATCTTTGAAGAAACCTCAAAGCGTGGAATATTCAAGGAGCACAGCAACTGATCCCTTTATAATTAATCATTATTTTCAACTAATAAAGAAAACATTAGATGACTTGGATTTGCTCAACAAACCAGAGAGGATTTGGAACCTTGACAAAACAAGTGTGTGCTTGGATCCCTCTAAAAGTAAGATTGTTGGAGCCAAAGGAAAGTCTTCTTCACGAACCACGAGCGGATCCGGGATCAGGGACAGTTCTAGCAGCTGAAAATGCAGCCGGAAACAAGGCGCCACCTCTAATAGACTATAAGGCGAAGTCTTTGTGGAATAGTTGGATACCTGAAACTCCAATATCCAGGGTGATTCAAGTAAAGTGTCCTATTAAAAGTTTTGGGAAAGTAATAAAGATAAGTTAAAAAAAAAAATTTTGAAATATTTTATCTATATTTTAGAAATATTTTTATAGATGCCAGATCTATCAAAAATTAATTGCACCTTTGGATTTTCAAATATAACACCTTGTATATTCCTGCTTTTTCGGATTCTACGCAAAATTCTAAACAACTTTTGTTGATAGTTACCTAGTGCGATCTCTTGCCGTTTATGAGAAAAAGCTAATTTTTGTTTTTTTTGTCGTAAAACACTACTTTTATAAAGTTTAATATTTTCGGCAGTAAGTGATCTAGCGACTTGAAAATTTCACATGACTTACCTAATGCATGTCGTGAAATATGTACATGTTGACGTTAGAGTCATGTTATACAGGGTGTGTCGAAAAATGTTTATTTTTTCAGAAATTTACTATTAGCTTAAACTCATGTTTATTAAATGGAACTACCCTTATCTTATTTTGTCATCGAATAGAGCAACAAGTTTTCTTCAAAATAACCCTACATGTTCCATCTACTACCCATCTCTCACCGTTTTTGAAATACAAGCGTGTATTCCCTTATTTTAATTAACGCATATCATAATAAAAATACATTCAATAAATTACTTGGATAAGTAGGCCATGGCCGGTTTTTGTTTAAATTGTCCTAACAACACTTTGAAGTTTGCAAACAGTGTCATTTCAATTAAATAAGCAAAAAAGTGCAAAAATGGAAAATCAAAATGAATATTCCAATGTAGATATACAAAATTTGTTTTATATTCACGGAGAGTGCAACAGAGTTACGTCAAGAACCTGTAGAAGATTTAACGAATGATATCCACACATCCATCCTATGAATGCAAAAAAGTTCAAAAGGTAATTTAATACATACGTATTGGCAAACGTGATTCTAAAATTGCTTGTTTTTACAGATATGAGTCAAACTTTAAAAATCATTGTTTAGTTAGAAAACCTAGGCTATTTACGCAACCACAAGTTGGCAATGAAGAAAACGAAATAAATGTTCTTGCGTTTTTCAATATTTATCCTCATTCATCAATTCGGAATGCACAAATAGATTTAGGACTTCCATATTCAACGATTCAACCCATTTTAGCTAAATACAAAATACATCCATTCAGATTTATCACTCAACAAGCTTTATTACCAGGCGATGCCCAGACGCGTATTGAATTTTGTGAAATGGTTTTAATTAAAATTCAAGACGATGCCCATTTTTTAAGAAAAATTATTTGGACGGATGAGTCAAAATTTACCAGGGAAGGAATTTTCAACAGGCAAAATAATCATTTCTGGGCAGATAGAAATCCAAAAATTGTTAAAGAACGCGGCTTTCAGATTAAATTTGGATTTAGTGTTTTTTGTTTGTTAATGGACAATAAATTCGCATATTGTATTTATGAAGAAAATTTGACATCGGATAAATATTTGAACATTTTAAGATCAACAGTTAGTGACTTTTTGGATGGATTACCACTACAGTTATTAAAGTCTTGCTGGTACCAATTGGATGGGGCTCCTGCTCATTGTACTAACAGGGTGAGTCAGGAGTTAAATGGATTATTTGAAGACAGATGGATAAGACGCATTGGACCGTGGGACTGGCCACCTCGGTCGCCAGATCTTACCCCCCTAGATTCGTATCTTTGGGGAACAATCAAAGAACTGGTGTATGCAGGAGCAGCTATTGAAAACCGGCGAGAACTAGAGAATCGAGTTCGTCAGGCTTTTGAACAATTAGCTCCCGAAGAAATACGAAGGGCAACTACAAAATATGAACTTCAGTGTTTGCACGACTGCCTTAATGCAAATGGTGGACATTTTAAAGAATAATAGCCAGTTACTTTTATCAAGAGGTTTTTTTTTCATTTTTCATTTTACACGCTTGTATTTCAAAAACGGTGAGAGATGGGTATAGGAATATGTAGGGTTATTTTGAAGATAAATTGTTGCTTTATTCGATGACAAAATAAAATAAGGGTAGTTCCATTTAATAAACATGAGTTTAAGCTAATAGTAAATTTCTGAAAAAATTAACATTTTTCGACACACCCTATATAACATGACTCTAATGTCAACATGTACATATTTAACGACTTATATTGGTTAGTCATGTGAAATTCTCAAGTCGCTAGATCACTTACTGCCGAAAATATTAAACTTTATAAAAGTAGTATTTTACGACAAAAAAAACAAAAATTAGCTTTTTCTCATAAACGGCAAGAGATCGCACTAGGTAACTATCAGGAAAAGTTGTTTAGAATTTTGCGTAGAATCCGAAAAAGCACAAAGATACAAGGTGTTCTATTTGAAAATCCAAAGTTGCAATTAATTTTTGATAGATCTGGCAAACGCTGCATCTATAAAAATATTTCTAAAATATATTACATGGTTTGCCCAAAACATTTTTTTAAAAACTTATCTTTATTACTTTCCCAGAACTTTTAATAGGACACTTTACTTGAATCACCCTGTATAACGGGACAGCTTACGTTGCTTCTAAATCGGGTTGGATGGAGTCCGAAATTTTTTATAATTATATGAAAAACACCCTTGTTCCTGCCCTTGGACCTGACCGACCTGTTCTTCTCATTTATTAGTGGTCGAATTCGCTAAATCAGAAAATATTACAATTCTGAAGCTACCCCCACACACTAGCCACTTGCTGCGGTCCTTAGACCTATCTGTTTTCAAATACTTAAGAGACAACTGACAAAAATTAGAATTTTCGAAGCTATTAGAAACATGTTGGCTATTCATCCGTATAACAAAACTACGTTTCCCAATACAGTGTATGATGCAGTGGCGCTAAGGCGATGGAAAAAGTTTGATCTCATGAGCGAGGCAGATGAAGAAGACGAAAATGCGGACTTTGACCTAAGAGTAGTGGGTCCTAGTGAAATATTGCGGAAAGAATTTTCTCAAACTCTACAACGGAAAAATAAAATCTAAAGTAGATGATAAATGGATTATCCAATTTACTAGGTGAGATGGGCTGCGCTTTCAGTTTAAATGGCCTAAAGAAATTGATGAGGATGAAGTGGATCCAGATGACTATCAGAATCTTACTGAATCCAAGCACCACCAAAAGAGGTGATTTTTTTACCTCTAAAGTGAAATTTGACGGGATTACCAACTTATGTTGAAGCACTTACTATATATATGAATATTATTTAATGTTTTTTAAGTTTTTGTTTAAATTAGGTAAAATTTGTAAACTTTTTCAATCCTATAAAAGTTCATAAATCCGAGGATTTAAAAAAAAAATCTGAAATTTTTTAGTAGATAGACAAAAAGGTGCTTTATCCGATCTTGCCCCAGAAACATCATAATTTTGTGCAGTGGCAAAATAGGAGGCGAATTTGCACTTGCCCCATAGGTTGCCCAAAATTGGGCAAGTGCGCACCCCTACAATTAAAAAAAAATATTGTGCATAATTTTTGTACAAAATTGTATTTTGTACTGTAAAAGCAGCGATTTAATATTAAATTGCAGATTTTAATACAAATTTGTACTGTTTGAAAATGGGCGTGCACTTACCCCACCTTACCTTATATTATTTATAGGTGAGCCATAATAGACCTCACGTCGAAGTGGAGAACTGCGTGAGCACACTCACAGAATATAATACAATACAATAAAATAGTATAAATAATCTACAAAAGTAACAAACATAGAATAGAGACAAGAAATTTCTAAAATTGAAGGGATCGCGGTTTCAGGCCGTTTCCTTTCAAGAATTTGTGCGCCTTCTCGGTGAGCTCCAGCTGATCCTGCGTGCGACCGCACACTATGATAGCCCAGAATTTGTCGATCTAAAACAAATAAACGTCGAATTCTTCAGGTTAAATTTTAGTAAGGTTTGGTCTATATATAAAAATGCGAAGAGAGATTAATAATAATGGGCCCATCACAATCATTGCTGTTAGTCCATAACAAAGTCTATGCAAAATTTGTGTAGATCATAAAATAATTCGGAGAGAAAAAATTTTGTTAATTCTATACGAGAGAGGGTATTCCGCCAGGAACTACATCAATCGGTTATGGAAAAAACTGCTCATACTAAAAATCAAAAAATTCGGTATCGTACTGAAGTGGGGGCAAATCATCTAAGATGGCAGTACTTTCGGTTATGCCCAACGAGCTAGTATGTATAAAGGGACCCTCCTGTTTTATAGTTTCGGACCTCCTTTTTAACAGTGAGTCACGAAAAAATCAGCGTTACTTCCGGCGAATTGACGGCACTTGATGTCTTACTTGAAATATTTCGAAATCGCGATTCGCCAACTGATGTGCTGTGACCAACGAGCTAGAATATTATCAGCTAAAATAATATCTAGAGAGACCCTCCTGTTTTACAGTTTTGGTCCCTTTTTTTAACCTTAAAGATGGCGGTGATATCCGCTTGGAAGTAAACGTCTCCTGACATCGTAGGTCAAATAATTCGAAATCGCGATTCGCCAAGTGATGTGCTGTGAAGATGAAGCTTCGTCATTGGACCAAAAAACGGAACCATTTTTAGGAAAATATTGCAATTTGTTTGTTCTGCCTATATCTCCTAGATCATTGATTATGCCGGAAGCATCGAGTTAGTTTGGATACCCCTCCTGTTTTACAGTTTTGTCCCCCCTTTTTAGCAGTGGAAACATTTGAACTGACGATGACGATATCCACCGGACGTGACGTCTCGTTGACGTCTCACGTCAAATTATTTCAAAACAGTACTCATCGTCATTATTTTTATTATTTTTTATTTCCAATCCAATCGAATATCGAACTTAGCTAGAGCAATGGGAGTCCTAGCCCTTAGCTGACCTAGCTTCAAGTTTTTCCTAAACTTAACTTCCAACTGAACATAAACCAAAAAGAATCGACACAATCAATATCCGGTCCGGCTTTAAGTTGCTATGACGCTTTTATGAAGTGCGCTGACGTCCTTAAGAGTGCCGGACTTCCTGCCAAAAAAGGGACCATTTGTTGGCTCTGTCCATATCTTCTAGGTCATAGCCCGGAAACCAACGCCATTTTTATGTTTTCAAATAAAACCACTCCTTGCCAAAATTCGTCAGAAAGTTGAAAATAGACTTTATTACTGTCTCGGAAACAACGGTGCCCAATTTGAACATTTAATACGTTAATTGAATGAATTGAAAATATTTTTTGTCCACGACCACCTAATATTATATTGATATCCAGCTTGTTGACAAAAGTTAAATAGGACTCATATAGCGTCAGAGATAAATGAGTTGAAACTGCGGGAATAATATAATTATTCCCATTCGCCATTTAAGTTATATATGCAGTAGGAGTAGAAAACAACACAATACCAAATGCCGCAGCGTAAAAAATGCACTGGTGGCACCGGTTTTGCCGTCAAACGCGAGTTGTACTCTATCTATAGATTTTATACACTACCTATAGATTTTATAATTTGTAATTATTAGACAATGGCCGTGGACAAAGTACAGTATTGTTACGATTCGCAGCAACGCCGCATGGGAGGCGGGGCAACGCATGGGAGCGTGTTGGTTGGTGGAGCTTCGCGACCTATCCGCGCTGCGTCATGGCTGACACGAGTGATTTATTGCTCGTCTGGCTTAATCTAGAAGGCAGTTGTTTACAACCGTTTTTTTTATGTGAGATTATTCAAGAATTCTTATAAAGAACTTTCTAGGTTTTTCTGTAATTTTAGGATTGTATATAAAGGCGCATAGAGCGGCGGTTGGAGAATAGTCTTATTTTAAGCGAGCTATAAGTAAGATAAAGTACGAAGCGATAATAGAAGGCTATAAAGTGTTAAAGTAGCGAGTTATTTAGTAGTCGTGTGTATTTGTGAAATAAATAAATAGTGTTTTCGTGTTAAATCGTTACACTGGAATTATCGAACCCCGAGTTCGCAACAATTGGTGTCAGAAGTGCGATTCCAGTGGGAATTTCAGGACTAATATTGCTGAACTGTAAGTGAGTGCTTCATTACCGGACATTACGTGTTGATGCCAGTGACCAGAAGCCAGCATCAAGCGATGGAGGATCAACTTGCCGCCCTGCTGTCCCTTATGCAACAACAGAAGGAAGAGCAAGAAAGACGTTATGTAGAACAAAAAGAAGAGCAGGAAAAACGTTATAAGGAACAAAAAGAGGAGCAGGAAAAACGTTATAAAGAACAAAAAGAAGAACAAGAAAGACGTGATCAAGTACAAGAGCGACTTTTGCAACAACAGAGAGAAGAACAGGAAAAACGTGATCGAGTACAGGAGCGACGTTATCTAGAACAGAAAGAAGAGCTGGAAAAACGTGATCAAATACAGGAGCGACGTTATCTAGAACAGAAAGAAGAGCTGGAAAAACGTGATAAAATACAGGAGCGACGTTATCTAGAACAGAAGGAAGAACAGAAACGGTTTAAAGAAGAATTAGTGAACCATCTCGCAACTAGGGAGCAACAATTGGAGGAAAGAATAATGCAATCCGTTAACGAAGGACTCGAAGCTGTCAACCAGAAGTTTCTCGAGCTAGAAAAGAAATTCCGGGAACAACTTGAGGACGACAACGTGTCTACAGAGAGTTTTAGCACAGCCAACGCTAAAATTAAGCCTCCCGATTATGACGGTACTACGGCCTGGGAAATCTATAAAACCCAATTTGAGGCAGCTGCAAAAGCTAATGGCTGGTCCGAGCCCCAGAAAGCTACATCATTAGTAGTAGCACTTCGTGGAAAAGCAGCTGAGTTACTCCAATCTCTGTCGGCAGCGGATCAAAGTAATTATGCAGTTTTAGTACACTCTCTACAACTACGATTTGGAAATGAACACAAAGAAACCGTGTTCCAGGCCCAGCTGAGGATGAGACAGCAAAAGTCAGGTGAATCCTTACAAGAATTTGAGGCGGACATAGACAGACTAATTCACCTGGCATACCCATCAGCCCCTGAATGTTTTCAAACGCAATTTGCCGCCGAAAGGTTCATTGAGGGAGTTCGCGATAGTGATATGAGATACCACTTACGTCTAGTAAGGCCCAAGAATATCAGCGAGGCACTAGTTCGGGCTCTGGAATTCGAGGCGTCACGAGTGTCATCTAGTTCATCTCCACGTGTAAGAATGGCAACTTGCGATGAAGAGGAGACTAGGTCTATGGCTGAATCCATGGCAAATTTACATAAAGCGGTGAAGGATATCGCAGTCAATATGCAAGCCCTGGTGGGAAGAACTCCTCGATCAACAGACAATCGGGGCATAAAATGTTTTAACTGCGGCAGACTGGGTCACATCAAGAGTAACTGCCGTAATAGGGCAAGAAGTCCGTCGCCGTCATTTAGAAGACCGAGCGGCGACCAAGAGCGCCCTAGGTCCCAGGAAAACTAATTCCGGTCAATGCAAGGGGGCAATTGACCGGGGCCGCTAAGACCCCCAGGATCTTTAAAGTCAATAATTTGGGTGGCAAAAGTCTCACAGTGGCCGGACGCATTAAGGAACAGAAGATCCAGATTACCATCGATACAGGAGCAGATGTGACCATTGTAAGGCCAGATAAGCTTGCCGGATATACCATACAACCATTGCCCAACCCTATTATGTTAAAATCAGCCACTGGAGAGTCTTGCCCTATAGACGGAGAAGCCGATGTCACCATCATTATTGGAGAAAGACTCAAAGTTCGGCATAAAGTGTTGGTTGCCAGGATCAAAGACGAGTTTATTTTGGGAATGGATCTCATCAGGAAACATGGATTTTCCTATGATCACAAACGGAATATTCTCACATTTGGAGATGAGGAGTTTGCATTAATCAATGGAAATATGGAAATTAGTGTCCGTCTACTGGTGGTAGAAGATGTGAAAATTCCTCCAAATTCAGAACAAATTATCACAGTGACTTCTGAAAATGATCCTGGGTGGTCCATAGGACTTACAGAACCTAACCTGGATTTGACGACTGAAATCATGGTAGCCCGAACTTTGACTGACACGAAGAAGACTATGCCAGTACGAGTTGCCAATATTGGAGAAAGGACCATCAAGCTCAAAGAAGGAACAGTTCTTGCCAATTATGAGCCTGTACAATGGGTATGCAATGGTGTCGAAGCAGAGACATCCAAAATTAAATCTTCTAACCAAGCTTCCCCAGAAGTTATTGATGCTTTTAAGCGACAGTGGAGTCACCTGTCAAAGGAACAACTTCAGTCTGCTATAAAATTTGCTATGGATGAATCTGATATGTTTAACTTCAAGAGCAACGACAGTCAAACCGATTTAGTTGTCCATAAGATCAACACAGGAGATGCCCAGCCAATACGACAACATCCACGAAGGGTCCCTCTGGCTAAACAACAGGAAGTTAACAGTTTGCTGAATGAAATGTTAAAGGAGGGCGTCATAGAAGAATCATCTAGTCCATGGTCGTCGCCTGTGGTTCTTGTAAAGAAGAAAGATGGTTCAACGCGGTTCTGTGTTGACTACAGGAAACTTAATGATGCGACCAAGAAAGACAGCTACCCATTGCCACGTATAGACGACACCTTAGCAACTTTATCGGGATCAAAGTGGTTTTCCACTCTAGATTTAAAAAGTGGGTACTGGCAAGTAAAGATTGCTCCCGAAGACAAAGAAAAGACTGCATTTTCTACTGGTTCTGGACTATACCAATTCACTGTTATGCCTTTTGGATTGTGCAATGCTCCATCAACTTTCGAGCGACTAATGGAACTTGTCTTGAGGGGGCTGACTTGGAAAACTTGCCTGGTATACTTAGATGACATAATTGTCATGGGACGTAATTTCGACGAGCATTTGAAGAATTTAAGAGAAATCTTCAACAAGTTGCGGAATGCTCACCTGAAGTTAAACTACAAGAAATGCAGCCTATTCCAAAAGCAAGTCGAGTACTTGGGGCGTACTATCTCAGAACAAGGCATTAAAACTAGCCAAAGTAAAATATCTGCCATTAAAGATTGGCCAGTTCCCCGAGACAAACACGAAGTAAGGAGCTTTTTGGGACTATGTACTTACTACAGGAGATTTGTAGAGGGATTTGCCGACATCGCAAAACCGCTGCACAAATTAACGGAAAAGAAAACACCGTGCTTGTGGAACCACGATTGCAGTCAGGCGTTTGCAAGGCTTAAAGCTGCCCTCTGTTCTAGTCCGATCTTGGCTTACCCTATAAAGGACGGACTCTTTATTTTGGACACGGACGCAAGTAACTGTGGTCTAGGTGCAGTACTCTCCCAAAGACAAAACGGGCAAGAGAAGGTCATTGAGTACTACAGTAAGACTTTAAGTAAGCCAGAAAGAAACTATTGCGTCACTAGAAAGGAGCTGTTGGCCATCGTTAAAGCAGTCGAAGATTACCATCGCTACTTATATGGAAAAAGGTTCCTGATTAGAACTGACCATGGAGCCTTGAAATGGTTATTACAGATGAAAAACTCTGAAGGTCAAATAGCCAGATGGATAGAGCGCCTGCAGCAGTACGATTTCCAAATTGAACATCGACTAGGAAGGTGTCACGGAAATGCCGATGCATTGTCTAGACGGCCATGTAAAGAAGATTGTCGGCATTGTCAAAGAACTGAGCAGCGTGAGGGACTTCCTTCTGTACGGAGAACGTCGGTGGAAATAAACGATGGCTGGACCACACAGACCCTTCGAGAAGAACAAATGAATGATCCAGATATTGGACCCATCCTCTCTGCAAAGACTGACGACAAGAGACCAGAATGGCAAGAAATTGCTGGTAAAAGTCCAAACCTGAAGGCGCTATGGGCCCAGTGGCACTCTCTTAAAATAGAAAATGGACTACTGAAGAGAGCGTGGGAGAGTCCGGATGGCAAGTCCGTAGTCAGTCAGTTGGTTGTTCCTGGTAGCAGAAAATCAGATGTACTACAGGAAATGCACAACGGAACAAGCGGAGGCCATTTTGGGGTCAATAAAACATTGGCCAAAATTAAAGAGCGGTATTATTGGGTGAACTATCATGAAGACGTCGAATCTTGGTGCCGCAAGTGCGAAGTTTGTTGTGCCACAAAAGGACTTCGAACAAGATCACGGGGCCGAATGGTGCAGTACACTGTAGGTGCTCCATTCGAGAGGGTAGCAATTGATGTCGCGGGACCATTTCCTCAGACTGAGTCGGGCAACAAATACATCTTGGTCGCCATGGATTACTTCACTAAATGGCCTGAAGCATACGCCCTACCTAATCAAGAAGCAACGACTGTGGCAACGGTGCTAGTAAATGAAATGTTCTGCAGATTTGGGGTCCCTCTCGAACTTCATTCTGATCAGGGCCGAAATTTTGAATCGGCTGTTTTCCAGAAGGTCATGGAACTTCTCGGAATTCGCAAGACCAGGACAACTCCCTTGCATCCACAGTCGGATGGGATGGTAGAGAGATTTAATCGGACCATGGAACATTACCTGTCTAAAATGGTGGCAGATCATCAGCGTGATTGGGACCAACATCTACCTCTCATGTTGATGGCATACCGAGGCTCTACGCATGAAGCCACTGGTTATACTCCGGCGAAAGTGATGTTCGGAAGGGAAATGAGGCTTCCTGCAGATTTGATGTATGGAACACCAGAAAAAGACTCACTCAACTCTGAGAATTTTGTGGAGGAGCTTAAGGAGAGGCTGGACAATGTTCATGAACAAGTCAGGAATAAACTGCGGATATCCAGTGATCGAGCCAAAGCAAGATATGACTTACTAGCTAACTCCCGCGGCTTCCAGGATGGTGATTTGGTGTGATTATACAATCCGAGGCGAAAGGTGGGGAAGTCGCCCAAACTTAGCCAAAATTGGGAAGGACCTTATACAATTATAAAGAAGATTAATGATGTGGTGTATAGGATCCAGCGGACCCCTAGGTCAAAGATGAAGGTCGTTCATTTGGATCGATTAGCACGATACCATGGAACTCTATCTGTTCGGGACGAACAGCCTTAGGAGGAGGGCAATGTTACGATTCGCAGCAACGCCGCATGGGAGGCGGGGCAACGCATGGGAGCGTGTTGGTTGGTGGAGCTTCGCGACCTATCCGCGCTGCGTCATGGCTGACACGAGTGATTTATTGCTCGTCTGGCTTAATCTAGAAGGCAGTTGTTTACAACCGTTTTTTTTTTATGTGGATTATTCAAGAATTCTTATAAAGAACTTTCTAGATTTTTCTGTAATTTTAGGATTGTATATAAAGGCGCATAGAGCGGCGGTTGGAGAATAGTCTTATTTTAAGCGAGCTATAAGTAAGATAAAGTACGAAGCGATAATAGAAGGCTATAAAGTGTTAAAGTAGCGAGTTATTTAGTAGTCGTGTGTATTTGTGAAATAAATAAATAGTGTTTTCGTGTTAAATCGTTACACTGGAATTATCGAACCCCGAGTTCGCAACAGTATTATACTCGCTTTTTATGGCCATTATTCCCAGGGTAAACTTCCCCCTAAGGGAATAATGGCTATCATAAAAAGCTCGTTTAATAATATACTATTAGGTGATAAAATTTTAATGTTGTTGACAGCTATTTTTCTTTGTAATTTGGTAGCGCGTTATCGAATATAAATTTTTTAGACACCATAGAGAATTTTATGCTTTCCAATGATGTATCATTACATGAGGGTTGATATTTCAAAGTGAGGTTAGCTGGAGGGGTGGAGGAGAGTATAAAAACTATACAGTGCGTTTTTTTTAACGCGGGTCCTGTTGAGTCGGGTTCTATAGGCACAATTGCCATGAAACTTGACGTAAGTAAAATTGGGGGTATTAGCTTTACCTCTATTGGCCGACTAGGTCCAAAAGATTTGGACTCTCCTCGTAGCTATTGTTATTCAACTTTGCATGCTTGCAACAACTAAGCTTTTATAACAAGAGGAATAAAACAACTTGTACTATTAATGTAATTATTAATTTTTTACTCTTTGCACTTGAGTTTCCAAAAGTTCCAGATGTGTTTCCCCAAATCCCAGATCCGGTGAACATAAAAAAAAAATGGAAATGGTTTAAGCATTAAACTTCAAAAAATTTGTAAATTTGTCTTGTTACCATGGTAGTAGCAACATGACTTGGTACGCACCTACTCAAAATGAAATCATAATAGTTACGAGGAAAGTAAAAAAACACATTTTTTTGGAAAATAAATTACTTTTTACGCATTATTCCAAATCTTCAAGACTTAATTGGCCAGTACGGGTAAAGTTAGAACCTTCAGTTTTAATTTTGCCAAGTTTCATAGCTTTGGTGCTAATAGATCACCACTCAACATGGGTCTGAAAATGTAACATGTAAAATCCTATGTTGCGCGTTAAAAAAAACGCACTGTATATGTCATTTGGGTAATAAAGTTTTCCCCTCCAAACCTAAATTGACGACATTGATGTGTTATTTGGGGTGGTTCGTTTCTAAATGAAGACCTTGTATGTGTAATATTGAGATGCAACTTTCGGAGTTATATGACATTTTTTATAACAATGGCAGTAAAATGCCCATTAGCGGTTAATCTAGAAAGCTGAAAATAATATCCAGCAGATTCGAAAGAACACCCGCTTACCTCGCTCATTGTACACTCCCCGTGTATATCTCAATCGCTTTTTAAATTTCAGGATTCAATAAAAAAGTCAACAAGTTATGAATTATTGAATATTAGAACAGGTTATGAATTTCTGGCAGAAAAGAATGAAATAATGAAATAAAAAAACCTTCTTGACATTTTGCAGTCTACTTGATGACAATTTCCATTGAACACCCCTATATGGTCATCGTCATAGCAGGATGAGGAATTGTATGTAATATGTTATGGAATCGTATGTAATATGACATGTAAATACGTCATTTATATGTCAGTTTCTCAGCTTACTATACGAATATTTTTTGAAATGGACTCTTAACTTATTTTCTTGGAAGTCCTCGTTTTCAGTAAATCTATCTCCTTCTTACACATTTTGATAAGATACGATAAAAATGTCAGTCAGATTTCCAAGGCTAATAAGATATAGCATTTAGTTTAAAATAAGTAATAAAAAATGCTTAAATCTAATACGGTTTTTGACCAATAAACATTGGATGGGCCCACTATTAACAAAAAAGCGCGTTTGTTTACCCCAATGTAACCAATTTTTGTTCCCTTTTCCACTATAATAGATTCCTACCAAACACACAGAGTTCTTAGCCTACCCAAGTGCGATCAAAAGCGAAAAAAAAACAACATTTAAGGTGGATCTCACCTTGGGAGTCTTGGTTATCGTCTCCTCGAAGGTAATCCGCTTGGCTGCAGAGGTGCGGTGCCCTATTGGAGACGGCCTGGAGGAAGCAAGCTGAAGGATATAAGGGTAAGCTATGGTTATTTGCACACAACAACGACACTCAAGGATTAAATACAAAAAAAAGACGGTACGTTTACCGTTGAGAGACAATAGTACAGTCAGTCTGCCTCAGTTCAACCAGGACCGGTTTACTGGATAATAGAATGTGTATTTAAAAACGTGATCTAGTTAGCTATGAAATGTCGAAAGAAAAAGATGAAGAAACAAAAGTCCACTTACTTTGATTACGTCATCCATTCGGTCAAAAATTCATAGCCTTTAAGATGACGCTTTCTAATGACCACCTCGAACTTTGTTACGCTTTAAATACAAGTTCTGGTGTACCAAAGTCGAGCTTAGGGATAATTGAACAATTGACCCTTAATAAAAACTGTTACTACGCTTTGTTGTTATAAAATATTACCACCAACTATTGCTATAAAATATTACTACTTTTGTAAAGACAGACGAAAAAGGAGAGCTGTTTAGGTGTTTTTTTTTTGCAGAGTGAAAGAATTCCTGTAACATCTGTCTACTCAAATAGAATTTAAGTATGAGAAACAATGACATCGGAGGTACGGAGGTAGCCTCGTTTTTGAACAGTTCTGTCTCCGATTTTTAGTATTGGACTGGTAAGACAGTAAGTATTGGTTTTTAACAAACTAAAATGGCGGCAAAATCGGCAGGAAGTGACGTCTTGCATCGAATGTTGTGAGGGACTTTATATTACTAGAAAGGCCCGACATGGCGGTACAAGTTGTTGCCAAAATATCAGTCACGTATTTTTTGTAATTTATCTCTTTCATCGAAAAGGAACTCCGATATTTGATCTTAACACCAAGCAACGCATTACCTTAAGGGGTACGTACCGTATTTGGATCTTTTTTTAGGAAAAGGGTACAAGCGAGAGGCGCTTATATCAGATATAAGAGAGAATTAGAAAAAAGAAGGATATTGCGCATTCCGGTAACAGAGTTTATTCTGCGACGTATGATTAATACTAGAACTACCGGGTGGCCATCGAGAGATGATCCTGTACCTTATCTCCAAAAGTATAAAGATTAGAAAAAAAAGTCAAATACAAAAGTTGCAAGACTTGTTAAGAATTTTTTATTTACTTTATTTTTGTATATACAGGGTGTTTTATTTTTTGGGTACAGCCACTAACTTTCTTATATTACAAAAGTTGCTTGACTTGTTAAGAATTTTTTATTTATTTTATTTTTGTATATACAGGGTGTTTTATTTTTTGGGTACAGCCACTAACTTTCTTATATTAAATGGAAGACCCTAGATATTTTTGCACATTTGGATTTACCTCGCAATTTTACGAACGTAATATGACAGTTTGTGCATTTTCGATGGTCGTAACTTAAAAACGACGGTCGTAACAAGTCACAGCCAAACGGTTTTCACATTCCTATATTAACTTATTAAGACGAATCAAAATTTTTTAATTTTTGCATCATTTTGTTTCACACCCTATATAATATAGTGTCGGTTTTTTTTCAAAATTATCCGCTTCCTTAATCTAGTGGAAATGAGGTTTTAGACCGTGCAAATTGTATTTAAAACAATTCATTGCTTAAAAAGTTACAGCTGATTGAAAATGACACGAAAAATTGTTTGTGTCGAACTTTAAGTTGAGCAGTTTACTTTAAGGAAGTTAGTGGCTGTTCCCAAAAAATGAAACACCCTGTATATACAAAAATAAAATAAATAAAAAATTCAACTTCAAACAAGTCAATCAACTTTTGCATTTGATTTTTTTGCTAACTTTTATACTTTTGGAGATAAGATAGAGGATCATCTCTCGATGGCCACCCTGTACAAGATGGCTGGTTGGTTGCTTAGGATGGCGATTTGCAAATTGAGGTGCTGCAGAGAGGTTCAATAGACACCAACATGGTCATACGTCACAGAACAGACCCTGTTTTCAAAATGTCCAACATACTTTTTTTCTACAGATCTCGCTCTAGAGAGGTAGTAGAGGGTAATTTGACAGTAGAATTTAAACCAATCAGATAAAAGCTAAAATAATAATTGACATGTTTGATGACGTTATTGACATGTGTAATGACGTTATTGACATTTCTGCTCCGTTCCGTTGTATGTGACGGCGGTATGACCGATTGACAATTACAGTAATGGCGGATTCAAAACTTGTGTTGAACGTTGATTTAGGATTGTCTCGTTAAAATCTTTATAGTTTTACAGCGTTTTCGGGTGACACCTCTAGGCATTCAAAGAGTATCCCCATTCTTCCTTTTCTCAATAAGAATATAAGGACGCCAATACTCTCAAAGTGGTCTAGAACGGCCACACAAAAGCGCTGTTAGTTTTTATTGATAAAACTGTAAAAAAAAAGAAGTTTCTGAACCAAGTAGCTTTGCAGCATAAAGCTAAGATCACACGCCGCTACTTTTGCAGCGCAGCATTAAAAGTAGCAGAAGTAAAAGTTGCAGGAGCATTCAGACACATAACAAAAGTTGCCTTCAACATGCAGTTTCTCGAGTTGCGGCAACTCAAAAAAGTTGCAAGTGTCGTATTGGTTTGCAAAGGGCTTCAAATGGGAAACTTTGAAATTAAATGTTGCAGCTATTTTACCAGCATGCTCATTCATTATTAATCGAATTTAAATTTGTTGTAGTGTTGTATTTAACGTCTCGATGGCCAATTTTCAAAAATGTATATTAACGACGAAATCACTGTAGCTTCAATGTGCTTTTAAATATTTTATTAAAAAGAAAGAAACGACGCACTTTGGTTAATAAAAAGAGAATTTGGGTTAAAGATTAGATCAGAAAACGTGAAGAATGTGGAGATATCAACAACTTAATTAAGGAATTACGCGGAGGAGATGAAGTATTTTATAGAAATTTTTTATTATGGCTTCAGTGGACTTTGACTATTTACTGAAAAAGATCACACCTTTAATGAAAAAGAAGGATACGTTGATGAGAAAGGCAAAGTCGCCATCTGAAAGATTGGCTTTTACACTGCGATACTTGGCAATAGGTATTGGATTTGTATTTGTATTCAATGTGAGTGGACTTATACGGTCCTCCTCCGCGACCTGCGGTCTATTGTGGCTCACTCGAAGTGTTACCAGCAAGATTTGCCCCCGCTAGCTCCACTAGTTGTCACCCGTTATGCCCAGACCCTCAACAAATCTGATGAGTCTCTCAGGCGACAGTGCGTTTGCCTCTTGAGGTTCAATGATCGTGTTTCCGAACAATGAGTGTCTCGATCTGGCAATAGCCGGGCAGTCACATAGAAGGTGCTCAAATGTCTCGTCGTGCTCCAAGCACAGCCGACACTCCGTCTCTTCGGGCAGTCCGAGTCTGTGCATGTGAGATCTTAGGTTGCTATGTCCTGTGTACAGTGCAGTGGCCACTCTGATTTGTCCCCTAGTTAGTCTGAGGAATGTTTGGGCATTTGCCCTCCCTGTTCCAGTGATAAATTTTTTTGGAGTATGATAGTCCGGGTAGGTTTGCCCACCAGTCCTGGGACTTGGCATTGCTCCATTTTTGGAGTTCAGCCTTGACCAGAGTATGGGACCCCAGTGCCGGCTCCGGGCCTACGAATGCAGAGCCCGCCGCCCCCTCTAGCTAGAGAGTCGACCCTCTCATTGCCTTCGTGATCACGATGGTCCAGGATCCATACCACTGTGACGCTGTTCTCCTGCGATAGGGTGTTCAGAGTCCTGTGGCAGTTCCAAACAGAGCAGATCTTTATTGATCTATTGTGTCCTCCCTCCTCTAATAGGTGTCGGGCACACAATTCAAAGGCATGAATTTCTGCCTGAGACCCTGTAGTGAATCGGCCCAGGCTCTCTGCTGCAGATGCCATCCGATCTCCCGTACACTCCGGAGCCAGCCCTTTCATGGGTATTGGATCCGTCCGTCTACCAGGTACTTTCTGCAATTTGTAGATCTTCGCCTCGTTCGTCCCAGTCTGCCCGTGAGGAAACCCTGACGACGTAGCGAATGTCCTATGGACGTTTTGATGCCATTAGGTCGGAGACCATGTTCAATACCGCAAGGCCTTCTAAGCCAGCCTGGGCATTGTTGGTCCCACCATAGAATCGCTGCGGTGCTATGTTCGTCACTTGTTGCAGCCGGTATGTCGCCTTCATTGCCTCTCGTTCCAGGAGTATTGGAAATGAAAACAGGTCGGGCATGCAGTTTATGGCTGCTGTGGGCGTCGTTCTCATTGCCCCCGGGATGCAGAAACATATTTGTCTTTGCAGAGAAGACACTTTAGCTTTGATGGAGCTCTGTCTGCTCTTTCGATACCAAACTATGGCCCCATACGTAATTATCGGTTTTATTAGCGTCACGTATAGCCACATAGTACAAGTCACATGGGGGGTCCATGTGAGTGACCTGTCCAGGATGACTCCTAGCAAATTTACTTAGTTGGTAAGAAGTCCATGCTCTTCCTTCGGGTAAACGGCACAATCACCGTTTTCCTATGGTCTATTGCTAGGTTTCTCTTTAACACCAGCTGTGTACAACATCCAGCACCTCTTGCAAGGTGCTGGAGATTTGTTGGTATGAGTGGTTTCTTATAAGGATAACGATGTCGTCCGCGCATGCTTGGACCTCGATTTCTCATAGTTTCCAAGTAGATAGAAGGTCGTCCGCTACTCGTAGTAGGGACCACAGGAGTGATGAAAGGAGTCCGCCCTGTGGACACTCCCGCTGTTGTGAATCTGACAGTGCATGTTATCGTTTAATGATGTAGTGATCAGTCTGGATTCTAACATGTTGCGAATCCAGTTGGTTATTGTTGGTTCGATCCTTCTCGCTTTACTGGCGCTGAGGAGGGAATCTGTAGGTGCATTATTAAAGGCCCCTTCGATGTCTATGGAAATACCAACTGCGACACCCTTTACATCCAGGGTATCTCGGCAACAGGTATACTCCTTATTCCTACTTACCACAGAAGAAATAATCTTTTGAAATTGATAAAAAACAATGCAACTAAACATCAAGCTTTCAAATCCTAACCAAACGAAAATAACCGTTGGAGCACGAGAACTGCCGAACTGCGAATGCAACTGCTGGAAAAGTTTCAACTGATTTAATATTTTTTACAGCGCCCCAACTTTTAAAAATCCTTATTCACACGTGGCTGTTTAATAAGTTTCATGCAACTGTTACGATTCGCAGCAACGCCGCATGGAAGGCGGGGCAACGCATGGGAGCGTGTTGGTTGGTGGAGCTTCGCGACCTATCCGCGCTGCGTCCTGGCTGACACGAGTGATTTATTGCTCGACTGGCTTAATCTAGAAGGCAGTTGTTTACAACCGTTTTTTTTATGTGAGATTATTCAAGAAATCTTACAAAGAACTTTCTAGGTTTTTCTGTAATTTTAGGATTGTATATAAAAGGCGCATAGAGCGCCCGGGTTGGGATAGTCTCATTTTAAGCGAGCTATAAGTAAGCTAAAGTTACGAAGCGATAATAGAAGGCTATAAAGTGTTAAGTAGTGAGTTATTTACTAGTCGAATTGTACCGGTGTGTATTTGTGGAGTTAATAAATAGTGTTTTCGTATTAAATCGTTACACTGGAATTATTGAACCCCGAGTTCGCAACACAACCTAAAACTGCTGAAACTTTGTATTGCAAACGCTACTTTTTGAAACTGCATAGGGATTCAGTTTAAAATGCTGCGCAACTTTTTAGTTGCACTGCAGTTAAAGTAGCGGCAAAGTACCAGCGTGTGATCTTAGCTTAATGACGCCAATTACTATAGATTAAATGGGGGGGACATACCCCCGATGCCCTATGCGGGCATGTATGCGTGGGTTGCCAAATATCGAAACGTAGGTACTTGGTTAGAATAACATACTTCCGAATCGAATATTTTTCCGTCACACGCATTTACGTCCAGTAACTGGAGTAACTCGGCAACGTTCTTTGAAAGAGCTTTGACTTGGTCCTGAAAACCCACAGAAGTACGAGGGTCGTGAGTCGAGCTGTCAAAAGAGCGTTCAATGTTGTGTTGTGCTCAGCTGATGCTAGCACATTGCTGGCCTTGCACTGCAAAAAAAGAGAGGGGGGGGGGGGGGGGGTGGAAACACAATACCTCGTATATTGCAATTTCTGCACATGCCGAAAAATGAGCGCCCATTTGAAAGCAGCACGGTTAGACCTACGTATTGTCCACGAATCACGAACTAGGCCGAAAGCACTTGGTTCGTGATTCGTGACATCCAGTGTTGCCGATACTCTCACGAGTTACTCCGGTTACTTAATGTAAGTGCGCGTGAGAAAAACTTATTCGATACAGAAGTATGTGAATCTAACCAAGTATGTTTCGAGATTTGGCAACAACCCGGATAAACGCATATTGATTCGGATCCGAGTCCCCATATCGCTCACTGAATGCAATAGTGGCGCAACTCAAAAAACGTAGTTTTAAGAAAATCAATAATTAAGATTTGGTTTATAAATAGGACACTGTTTTGACTTGAAAATGAATTATGTATAATACGATCATAGAAGGAAATGATTTTGTGTCAGTTTTGTTCTAAGGTAGAGGTTGGAATTTCTAGTTCGTACATTTTGTTATCTAGAATTTCGACTTTTCTGAGTTGTGCTACTATGGCATTCAGTAAGCGATATTTTGGCATCAAGGTCACTAAGGAAGGTCCTGTACGTTATTAACGTCCTTGGACGCTACTCGGGGAAGTAACCCAGGTAAGTTTCCGAAAAAGCTGAATGAAAGCGCCCTAACCATGCTTACAGTGACAGATAAAGATAATATTCAATACCATAATAAAGTGTCAAACTAATAACCCTCTTGGTTGGCGGCTCTAAGGCGCTCTGAGAGTATTCCCATCTTCTGTTTCAATGAGAATTTAAGGCTAGCAATACTCTCAGAGCGGCCACCCGAAAACGCTTTCAGCCTTCAGCACAGCTAAAGTTTATTGTATGATTAGGGGGTTGTTCGTTTGAAATCGTCATCTAGTTGGCTGTGAAATGTCAAAAGGATGAAGGAAAAAGTCCTTTTACTTTGATTATGTCTTCTTTTTCCGTCAAAAATCCATAGCCTTCTAGATGACTTTTTCTAATAAACACACCATATCTGTTTAAGTTTTCTGCCATTATGTTAGTGAGGCGAGTAGTTCGTGATGGTGCATAAGGAGGTAAGAGAGCAAAATATTAAAGCGCTTTTGAGTGAACAATTTGAGAGAATCAATATCCTTTGTATTTTTTAAAGTAACTTAAAGATAAGAATAACGGGTGTTCCTTAGAAAACGACAGTTATAACCCTATGAATTTTTGACAGAAAAGGATGACATAATCAAAGTAAATGGACTTTTGTTCTTTCATCCTTTCCTTTTGACATTTCACAGGCAACTAGATGACGTTTTTCAATGAACACTCTCTACTATAAAGCAGAAACTAATCGTTTCGTTATTTTTTCGAAATTTCTGTATTCAGCGGAACACACACAAACAAACACACAACAAGAGCTTTTCACGAGCAAATTTACACTCACTCCCAACAAGGAAACCGCTACAAAAATAAATAAAAACAAAGCAATGCAATTTTCAAAATACCTTTATTTTGCTCTCATCTTATATACAAAATTAACACAAACCAGGATTTTTTTAGGTATCCAGTGGACACAAGAATAATAAGTGATGCCTTGAACCACTAAATTTTCCTTGCAAGAGTTAGTCAGGCAAATCTAGTAACAGTTAATGGAATCTCTGGAATTTAGCGTTCCAAAGGCTACATACGGTCTCTTAAGTCACTAAAATAAGGTAATTAATGCGCATGCACTTACAAGATGTTGACTTAGTTAATAGCTATAACGGTATTATTATTGGTTAGTGTGTGAGGCGACTGTTGTTGTTAATTACTGTTTTGTTTTCTTTAAGACATGCATCATGGGGTAACAAAATAAAGGTATTTCTTAATATACATATACACGATGTGAATACAAAAATTTTGAAAATGAATCATCACACGTTTATAGCAGCCCCTCTTAAAGAGTTAAAACACAAAAGCTTTTCACGTATTACAAAACTAAAGCTAATAAGCCAAAAACGACTGTCACGTCACATAATCGTATCTAAAGTTAAACAAAAAGTGCAACAAATATAATAATACTAAAATAAAAAATAATTGAAACTTAAAATGCGCTTTTGCTCTCTTTCTCTCCGGTAGAAAATATAGTGCGGCCTATCTACAGTAAGAGCTCATAGAATAACAATCTTTTGGTAACGCGTGGTAGTTAAGGGTAAACGGGGACCGAACATTCTAGGACGAAATTTTAGCGAATTATTCGTTTGTAAAAAAATATAAAATGGGATAAATAAATTATGGCCTCTTTGTGAAGCTCTGATGGACCTTCCTAGAATATTCTTTGAATTTTAGGTAGGTATTAGGTATATATACACAGAACACGCCCTATCAACAACAACACATAAATAACAAAAAAAAAAAACAAACAGCATATGGAGGTAAAATCTTGCGGGTTCACCATATAAAAAAAATGTTATGCCTTCTCAAATTATATGCCTATAATAGACAAGGCTTTATGAATATTTATAAATTCATTAAAAATACACGCTTCTTGAGAATTACCTTTGGTTAAAAAAATAGCTCATTAGGTGCCATTTGAAGATAAAAAAAAGTACGTATAGTGGTTTAATAATACAAGAACTAAAAACTTGACATTTTTGATCGGTGTGAGTAACGGCGTACAAGCAATTTTTAATGATTCCCATAATGGTGTGAAACAATGTGTCCCAAATTTGTTGGTCAGCTTCAGAGCATAAAAACATATTGGATTCGAAACATTTTTCACTATAGAGTTTAAATGGCTAATTTCAAGAGATTCATGAATAGTCCAGAAAAAAAATCACATGCAATTTTAATTAGAATATCATAAAACAAGACAGAGAAGATGATTAGGAAGGTGCTTATAGTACTGCAGTTCATTAAATTTTAATTTCAAATAATGCAGTCACACACTATCTGGGATCGTTACAGTTTATCACAATTAACACTTGACAACTTTCTTGGACGAATCAGATGTACTTCTTCTAAGTTACGGTATAAAGAAATTGAAATCAACGGCGGAGCTGTGGGGTACCTATTAATATTTTTCAATTTCTTGTATTTAACGCCCATTTTTTTTTTTTCAATATTTAACCAATTTTTTAATTTTTTTCGGTTGATTCTGGTAAGAAAATATATTCTCGAAAAAAAAATGTTAACAGTGAAAATAATACCCAATGACAACTCTTTGTTCTGGTGTAACTCGAGTAGTTCGGGCAGGCAATTATTGACAGACGTTGACAGTTGACGTTGATACGTAAAAATGTGCTGTTCGGGATAAAAAAGGATGTAATTTGTGAGAATAGTTTTGTAATTAAAACTGTCCTGTTTGAGCCCAAAAGGTTGCTTTATTGTCTTCCATAAACCTTAACAAAAAAATTTCCATTATTAGCTTATAGATCGTGTGTATTAGTCGGATTGCGTCCTTTTACGAAGTTGAAAGAGGTGGATAGCGTGTGTAGGACATAAATAACACTTCAGGTTTGTGAAATTGCCAACGTTTCGACCTTTATTGAGCCCTGAGGAAAACCTCAATGAAGGTCCAAACGTTAGTAATTTCCCAAACGTGAAGTGCTGTTTATGGCCTACATCCGCTATCCCCCTTTTTCAATTATTAGTATAAGAAAAAAAATGGCGATAAAGATAGAGTAGGTACATACCTTAAACACAATTTTATTGAAACGCCGGAGTCTCGTTGAGCATAAAGCGCCGAAAAACTTAATGGGTGCTCCGTTACTGATTTGAAGTTCTTTATGTCGATGACTTACAAAATATCACCGAATTAACACTAGTTGATGTATCAAAATTAAGAAACGTGATAAAAATTAGTAACTAGTGTTTGAAGCGCATTAACGTATTCCCGGCACAGAACCTAGGTTTATGCAACTGGAGGATATAACACCCTGTATACGGGGTGAGCTTTTTTTTCGATGTTTAATGAAGTGATCTCAGAAAGTAGCAGAGTTACGAAAAGCACTTCCACAACATTTTTGAAAAATTTTATGACTCACCAGATAATTAGCAAAAACTACATTTTGACGATTTATTTAAATCAATCTACTACTATAAATTATTCTTGATTCTATCAAAATGGTGTAAATACGAAAGTGATATTTAATTTTAACTTGAACATGCCAGGCTTGTCAGATATCTTCTAACAGCTGTCATTTATCTATATAAATCTACTTTTTTAATAAAAAGATAAGAAAAGAGGGTCTTTTTGTTAGCTTTAAAGTGATGCCGATAAGTGGACGGATGCTTTTCAAAATGCCCATTATTATTTACAGAGGAAAGTTCCCAGTTTTGATGACATAATTTCTCTAGAACTAATAATCACTCGGCAAGATCAATTTTTGCAAATGCTTTAAATCGATCTAGCAGAGTTATTATTAGTTATAGAAAAATAATTTAAATATCAGTTTTAGATCATTTTTTTTTCTGAATGAGATGGGTTAATCAAATTTTTTCTGACAGCAGTCATTTTTGCATTATGCTATAACCTAGAGACAAAATGGCCATTTTGAAAAGCATCCTTCCACTTTTTTGGCATCAATTTAAAACTAACAAAAAAGATCTTTTAAAATAACTTATTTTTTTCTTATTTTCCATTTAAAAAAAGAATGTTTATATCGTCATAGAAAAATGACAGCTACCAGAAAAAATCTGACCGAAGTCCTGGTTGTACAGGCTAAAGTTAGCTACCATTTACATACTTAGATCATTTTGCTAGAACCAACTTAGCTAAATTGATTTAAAGAAATATTCAAAGTTTTGTTTATAAATATTATATTAGTGAGTCATAAACTTTTTCAAAAATGTGGAAATGGTTTTGACTTGATCTCCTAAAACTGAATTGCAGTTTTAGGAAAGATAGAGAGTTTTCCCTAATTCACCAACCTCAAAACTCTGCTAGGTTCGGAGATCTCTCCACTAATCATCGAAAAAAACTCACCCAGACTACGGGTTTTAGAGGCGCCTAACCTGAACTAACCCGAGAATAATTTCCATTTCGTACATGACTTTGTTAACAATGTTACCAATAAGTTGGTTTCCAAAAATAACCGGTGGGACGATGAATGTAACGAAGCTGTCCTTTCTCGTAAAATCTTGTTTGCAATTTTTAGCCAAAACCCAGCCTCAGAGAGTATCGTTCAGGTCAAAGATGTACTGCACAGAACAAAAGTCTTGGCTACTTTTATTAATCAATTTTTTTCTGTACAAAAATCATAGCCAACTTGATGCCTTATTTTAGCGAGCACCTATTATGCAAGTATATACATTGGTTTCAGTTTTCTGATATTTTGTATGAAACTACCAAGATTAAGAGTTATAGATTACCAAAACCAAGACTTATAGAAGAAATATTGTTTAGTCTGGTCTATCCATACTGTATGGTCCATCAAAGCACGAAAAATAACTATTTAAGGTTAAAAATTGCTTGTCGCCCGCCTAAAACTAACCCACACTTTGTATAGGTCAAATAAGAAACAGCTTTGGTCCATCTAAATGCCCACTTCTCGAAGTAGGCATCGACTAGAATGCGCGTAGTCATGGTGAAAACACCACACGACGCAATTAATGTTTCACTACCTTAGTAGTTTTTCATAATTAAGGGCGACTTTTACAAGTTCAAGTAAAACTTCAGATTGAAGATAAGACACCAGACTTGATGTACATTGCATTGTTTACCTGACAGATAAACAATGCAATGTAGGTTATATCTGGAGTTTTATCTTCAATCTGAAGTTTTACTTGAACTTGTAAAAGTCACCTTAAGTCAGTTTTAGAAACTAAAAACTTCAAGGGAAAAAAATCTATACGGCACTTCAGAAGTACGTTTTCTTCGTAAGGAATAATTCCATATGACGGGTTTTAAAATAAAACCAGGTACCAAGTTTCGCAACACAGACAAACAAAAAAAACGAAGGTTAGTAAAGGGAATTAGGACGGGAACAGGTCCCCGAAGGGAAACCACCCGTGTTGTACCTTTAGCGTTGTGTGGGGGGCAGCAGAGTTATACTCCAACGCGGACACTCCCAGCGAATCCTTGATCAGCGAGGGCGGCGTGCTGAACATCATCGAAGTATCTTCTACTAGGCTCTTGCTCTGCAAAAAAAAAATACAGCTTGCAGTAAAGTTTGAAAAAGTTGACAGTTTATTAAATTAACAAATTAATGGAATATAAATAGGATGTGTGCCCACAGTGCAAACACATGTTCTACGTTCATTTTGTGTGAAAAGAAGAAAGGTGGTGTGAAAAGAAAAAAAAACTCGATAACTCTAAGCACAACATTGTCAAGAGTGAAACTGATACAGGGTGATTCACGGTTAATGGTAGGTTAGAAGTCTCCAGAAAACTCTTTTCACGATCTTTCTGAAAATTCTCGTGTATAGGTGTTAACCAACAAGCATATAATGCCAACAAGCATGTAATGCAGGCCTTCATTCCCGAAGGTGATGTTTGAACCCACAAACGTAGCGAGTGGCGCGATTCACCTGAATGATGCCTTTGTCCACGGATTAATTTGCAATTTTTACATAGTCAATCAATTACATAAGTCAGTTTTCAACGCACGTTTTATTAATAATGAATATTATTCACGCTTTTCCAGTTTCAAGGGTATTACACACCCTGTTATGTGTTATCCGAAAGTATTAGCGTCTCCGATATTTTAAATCGAACACCCTGGATATTTTTTTAATTTTTGGTTTCTATATTTTATTCCAATAATTTCACAATTTTACTTCCTATACCTATCTCTAGCTGTTATCGGAATATTATTTAATTTTCTTATTATTTGTTCAAAGTAAGGCCCTTAATAAAACTTTTGCTATAAGGTGATTTCACGAATTCACAGAGGAACGAAATATGAAATAAAATTTCCGAAAAGTTTATTAATCTCTCTTTACAGGTTGGGTGAAAATAAACGACCCTACAGCCTTTTCGAACAATTCCGGTTGAATAGCAATTGCCTAATTGCTGACATATTTCCGTACTGGTGACTTGAGTATATTGAATATTAAAAAACTTTTTCGCCGCTGTGGCTGCTCCACATAGTGAAATTACACATCGATAAATTGTTTAAATGTCAGAATAATTAAAAGTCTTTTCCGTCGACTGACTAATAACAGGTATGTTTAAGGTACGATTTCTTTGCCAAAATCGTTCAATAATGACTCTTATTAATGAACGGTTCTGTCACTTTAAAAAGTGGTTATGTCAATGTCAATTCTATTTCTCTGTGTGGAAAATCAACAAAACACTGGGTTTATTGCTGAGTAAATACCAGGACCATGTAAATTGTCGTCTTACTTGACATTTACTCGACAGAGAGAGATAGAGAAACTCAATTGTTATCTCTTTACGGATTGACAGGCATTGGATAGAAAAAACCTGACATCTGTCATTTTGGATTGATTCTATCAATGTCATCGTATTTGACATATAGGGGGACGAATTTCAAATATTCAAACTAAGTATTCTGATTTGAATGTATTGAATGACCAAGTTGCAGCCGACGGAAAAGTATTGTAACCAACTCGTATATTAATGGGCGATTAATAATCTCAACTCTATTAACGCGCTCAGTGCGTTCGCGCGTTAAACCATCTCGATTATTATCGCCTTCATTAATACACTAATTCGTTAAATAACTGTTAACGCTTTCCTGTTGATAGTTGATCTTAGCCTAAGTAGAGCAAAACTCTTATGAGAACATTTTTAACCCACAAAGACATTTCCAGTTCTATGATATTTCTATATACAACTTTAGTTTTTAAAGGAAACAAATTTTTAAGTAGTTTTTACCCGCCTTATTATTCTTCCTTCTCAATTCCCTCCTTATCAATTTTATCAGATTTAATGATCTAAGCTTTATTACATAAATACCAGCTTAATCATTTTCTGTGTTAGTTCTTCTACCTCTACCACCAAGAAAATAACTATAGTCCTTTAGCAGTTCTCATTATTAGCGAACAATGAATTATGTGTGTGTTGGTCTCACTTTCATTTGATAACGTGCATTATATAGCGCTATCCAAAAGACGTGCAAGATTTCCATGAAGACAGTGTAAGAGCTTGAATTCTAATTTAGCATTTTATATTCATATTATTTGTGATTTTCGAAGTGAAACTTAAATTTGAACTTACTTAAATATATTTATAAATTATCTTAAATAAATTATTAATAAACTTAAATACTCATCATTAAAAACACACTGTACGGGGTGTTCATTATAAAACTTCATCTGGTTGGCTGTGAAATGTCAAAAGAAAAGGATGGAGAAACCAAGGTCCATTTATTTTGAATATTTCATCCTTTTCTGTCAAAACTTCATAACCTGCTAGATGAAGTTTTATAATGAACACCCCGTATTTGTAAATTATCAAAAGAATATTGTTACGCCCGACCATCGGTTCACAGAGATTCGTGCCGAAGCGGCAACGCGGACCGCCGACCGCGACCTCGGGAACCCATCTAGACTAAACGAGAACCGGGAACAGTCGCCTTCGTTCTCGAAAGTACGAGAGTGTGTACAGGCCGGGTATATAAACCAGAGAGCCGCGCGAGATGGGACGAATAGATAGTGCAGTGTAGTAAATAAGCAAAATAAGCGGACAAGCGAACAGTGCGAATTGTTAGTAGAGAGTAATTGCGTTTTAATGGTGTTGTAATAGTTAAAAGTAAATAAAAGTGTGTAGTTAATTGACGATAAATTATTGGAACCCGTATCTCGTTAACAACTGGTGTCAGAAGTGGGATAATTTTCGTCGATAATTTGTGACAAAGGATGGTGCAAGGTGGTAAGGACAGTGCAAGAACTTTGGTGTTTTCTACATGCCATATACTCGATCTGCGACAAAAAACATGGATGAACAACTAGCAGCACTTATGGAAATGCCGAAGAAGGACAAAGAGGAAAAAAGGAATTTTCTGGAAGAACAAGAAAAACAAAGGCAACTTGAGAAAAAGGAACAAGAAAAAAAAGGCAGCTCGACCAAGAGGAGCAAAGAAATTTTCTGGAAGAACAAGAAAAACAAAGGCAACTTGAGAAAAAGGATCAAGAAAAACAAAGGCAACTTGAGATAAAGGAACAAAGAAAAAATCAAGCTGCTCTCTTTCAAGCATTAACAGATGGTCGTCTCGAGTTGCAAAAATATGTGTCAACCAAAATGACTGAAGTCAAACAAGACGTAGATCAAGTCAAACAAGACGTGGATCAAGTCAAACATGAAGTAGAGATGAAAATGACGGAGTTAGAAGAACGGTGGCGGATCTGAGAAACACGTCGCAGTGGGCCAACTTCAACCGCTGAGCAACTAAACATTACTAGGCCTCCCGTTTTCGACGGCACTACTTCTTGGAACATTTATAAAGACCAATTTGAGGCGGCAGCAGTTAAAAATAGTTGGACAGATTCGGACAAGGCTACCGAACTTTTAGTAGCTTTGAGAGGAAAGGCTGCAGACATCACGCCTACATTGTCGAGCACTCGAGCACTGAAAACTAAAAATTGCCGCGGCGTGAGAGCGGAGGTTTGGTAATGCTCATCGCGAAATAATCTACCAGGCAGAACTACGGATGAGGCAGCAGAGGCCAGGCGAAAACCTACAGCAATTTGGAGCGGCGGACATTGAACGTTTGACAAGATTGGCGGCTCCCTCTAATTTCCTTGACCAGCTATCAGTCCAGCAGTTTATCGAAGGAGTTCGCGACAGTGAAATGAAATGGCATTTGAGGTTGACTCATCCTTAATCCAGTGCAAATGAGGCATTAATTCGGGCATTGGAGTATGAGGCGTCGAGAATGAACAAGGCCACAGAGTTAGAATAGTTGACGTACAGGAAGAGCCACAGGCAAACTCAATCTTAAAGCAATTGTTGGACGAGCAGCGTGAATTCAGGAAGCAAATGACTTCAATTTCGACCAATTAAGCAGGGCACAAGACATTGGTTACAGAAGAAATATGAACCGACCTACAGGAACCCGGATCGATTGAAACTTTTTACAGGAAAAATAAATTTATTGGCGTGAGTTCTTTTGACGAATTACTTGAGGAAAAACATTTTGAATTCTCTATACGGTATTCTTCAGGTTTGAATTTGTATGTACTATGTTTTTATAGATCCCCATCAGGGAACTTTTCATTATTTATAGAAAAGTTGGAATACTTAGTGTCGAAATCGGCTCAACATAAATTCAAGTGTGTTAATTTGTGGCGTTTCCAACCATCCTCAACAAACAATTCCAACCTCAACTATCTGGGCAGCGATGTTAATACTTTCGCCATTAAGAATTTGCTGATCTCATATGGCATGATAATGCTTGTTAAAGAACCTACAAGGGTTGCCTCGACATCTAGTACCCTCTTGGATTATGTTTGTTGTAATGATTACTTGACATGTACTAAGTGTAAGGTTGAGTGTTAAGGGTTTATGTAGTTTTATGACAAATTTTATTGGTAGAGAGGAGGGAGGAAATGTGGCGCGGGTGTACTCGCGAGTTAATTTCGACAGGTTCGAGAGCTTTAGCGCACGGTTTCGGTGGAGTTCCTTAGGGGGCACAGTGTCTGTTCTTGAATTTTACAAAACTGTTTCAGATATGTTCAACAGGGCATTTCCTGCAAGGCGTCGAAAGAGGCGTACCGTTATGGGTGACCAGAGGCATCCGAGTCTCCTCGAGAAACATGCGGTCTCTTTATTATTTGAAAAGGTTTTTTCATGGAAATTTTGATTTTTTGCGCTTTTTTGAACAGGTACAGGTTCGTTTTCTGGCGGGTTGTTAGGCTGGCTAAGAACATATATTATCGCTCCAGAATGCGGGACGCTTCCGATCGTTCAGGTGAGTCGTGGAAAATCGTGAATGAACTCAGGGGAAAGCTCAGAGGCGGCACTACGTTGCATTTTTCTACAGAGCTGCTTACTCCAGAAAAGCTAAACGACATTTATTGCACAATTGCGGAGAGTATCACGGAGGCGAATGCGGAACCCAATAAATACAAAGATTACTTGGGACATATAGGGCCCGCGGAGACGTTTTTCCTTGCCCCTACAGACGCGGCCGGGATCTGGGAGATGTTTTCGGAGTTCAGAAGTGTGCGTGCCTCCGGAGACGATGGTATATCTGCCCGGGTGCTTAGGGGGCTTCCCGTTGAGGCACTGGGGGTCCTAGCAGAGGCTATAAATAACTCCTTTGTTGGCGGCGATTTTCCTGACCTTTTTAAGTTTGCACTTTTTATTTAAGTCTGGGGACAGGGACTCTCCCAGTAATTGTAGGCCGATTGCTCTGCTTCCTACCCTTTCCAAGGTGATCGAGAAGTTGGTCTAGCGGAGGATGATGTCTCCTTGTTAGAAACCATATTTTGTCACCAAATCAATTTGGCTTTCAGCGGGCGAGGAGCACTGGTGATGCAATATTTGCTTTCCTGGAGGACTTATATATGAGAACAAACGACGCAGAATCTGTGGCGGCTGCCTTTTGTGACATGTCAAAGGCTTTCGACTGCGTCAGCCATGACATCCTGCGGGCTAAGCTGGAGAGGTATGGCTTCAGGGGCGTGGCCTTGAGATGGTTTGAGGCCTATCTTGAGGCCTATTAATCTGATGGATAGAGGCCAGAGCGTGGTCTTCGGTGGGGGTCGCTCATGTGAGAGGAAGATCGGACGAGGGGTGCCCCAGGGCTCTGTCCTGGGCCCCATTTTGTTCTTATTGTATATTAACGATTTGTCAGCGCTTCACATTTCTGGAGGTTTCACTCTTTTTGCTGATGACGCCACTATACTGTGGCACGGGACTAGCGGCTCTTTGCTGGGCAGTGTTGTGGCAGCTGACTTGGCGGCTGTGAGGGAGTGGTGTGCAGCAAATCAGCTGTCTTTAAACATCGGCAAGACAGGGGTTATGACTTTTGGGTGTGACCTGGGCGACGTACTGGTTGGAGAAAACACGTTGGGTGTCTTTCAGACAACTAGGTTTCTTGGTTTGTGGGTTGATGAGATCCTTAAATTCGATCTGCACATACGGCATCTGAACAGAAGATTGGCGGCAGGATGTTATGCACTAAGAGTGATTAGACGCGAACTTTCATATGACCTGTCAAAAACTACATATTTTGCACTGGTTGAGAGTCACCTGAGGTATGGCATTTCTTTCTGGGGCTCCTGTTCGTCTGTTCTTTTTAGATCTGCGTTTGTTTTACAGAAGAGGGCGGTCAGATGTGTTTGTGCCGCGGGTTATAGAGACCATTGCCGTCCATTGTTTCTGAAGAGTAGGATTCTCACGTTGCCCTGCCTATTTATTCTGGAGACTGCATCGCTGATGCTTAGGAAGCACTTCGGTGTTATTGGTGCTGACTCGAACACGCGAAGGACTCGCTCCTCTCATGTGATTCCACTACGCTTACCTAGATCCGATAGGTGCCTGCGGTCGGTTGTGTACACAGGTAGCTTTAATCGCTTTTACTCTCAAGGACGCACTATGATATTGGTGAATTCGCCCCGGATCATTAGGATTGGACAACTTGGAAGAAGGCTCACCATCCCTTGCAAAATTGAACATCGCCCAGGCAGATCTCATGGTAACGCTGATGCATTATCACGAAGGCCTTGTAAAGGGGAATGTCGACGCTGCCAACGAGTAGAATAACGAGAAGGACCAAACATTCTTAGGAGTACCAGGATTGACGTCGACGAACATTAGACCACTGAACAAATGAAAGTGGAACAAATAACCGATAAAGCTGTGGGGTTAATACGTCAATGGAAGTTGGAAAATCAAAGACCTGATATGAAGGACACAGCAGATAAGAGCCCGAAAGTAAAAGCTATGTGGGCTCAATGGGATTCCTTGGCGATTGAGAATCGTTTACTGAAGAGGACTTGGGAAAGCCCCGACGGGAATAGTGCCACGCTTCAGCTTGTAGCACACAATGGAGTGTCTGGAGGCCATTTTGGACAGAACAAGACACTGGATAGAATTCGGAAAAGGTACTAGTGGGTAAATTGTCGACTTGACGTCGAAGAGTGGTGGAGAAATTGTAATACCTGCTGCTCCGTAAAAGGACTCCAAAGAAAGACTAGGGGGCAAATAAAGCAATACAATGTTGACGCCCCATTTGAAAGAATTGCGATCGACGTGACAGGTCCTTTTCCAGAAACGGACGATGACAACAAATACATCTTAGTTGTCATGGATTATTTCAGTAAATGGCCTGAAGCTTATGCCGCACTACCAAATCAGGAAACTAACACCGTGGCAAGGGTCTTAGTTGACGAATTCTTCAATAGATTCGGCGTACCATTAGAGCTTCATTGGGACCAGGGACGGAATTTTGAATCGCAACTTTTCAAGAAGATCATGGAACTTCTGGGAATCCGCAAAACAAGGACAACTCCGCTCCATCCATAATCAGATGGTATGGTCGAGCGTTTCAATAGAACCATGAAACAATCAATACCTCTGCAAAATGGTAGCGGACCACCAGAAAGATTGGGACAAATTTCTGCCTCTTCTAATGATGGCTTACAGAGATACAGTGCATAACATGACAGGACATACCTTTGCCTAGGTTACATTTGGTAAAGAACTTCGTCTTCCGGTAGATTTGGTGTACAGATCACCAGAAGAACCGGTGCAAGATGTCCAGAACTATGCTGATGAACTTCGAGAAAGATTAAAGGAAATCCATCGAAACGTGAGGACAAAGAATGCCAGCGATCGGATGAAAGCCAGATATGACCTAAGGGCGAATTCTGGAGGAAAGTCTCCAAGTTTGGAGGGTCCATACACAGTCATCAAACGGATCAACGACGTGGTATACAGGATCCAAGGTACCCCTAGAGCAAAGATGAAAGTGGTTCATCTTGAACGGTTGAAGACTTACAGCCGTGGAGAATTCTCTGATCGGGATCAGAGCTAAGAAGAGGGCAATGTTACGCCCGACCGTCGGTCCACAGAGATTCAAGCCGAAGCAGCCACCCCGAGCCCCGACCGCGACTCCATCTAGAATAAACGAGAACCCGGAACAGTCGCCTCCATTCTCGAGAGTACGAGAGTGTGCTGAGGCCGGGTATATAAACCAGCGAGCCGCGCGAGATCGGATCGAATAGATAGTGCAGCGTAGAAATAAGCGAAATAAGCGGACAAGTGGACAGTGCGAATTGTTAGTAGAAAGTAATAGTGTTTTAATCGTGTTGTAATAGGTAAAAGTAAATAAAAGTTAATTGACGATAAATTATTGGAACCCGTATCCCGTAACCATATCAATATTAGCTACAATAGAATTACAGGTAAAAATGATAACTTACTGGAGTTTCCACGGCAAAAGATACATCCGAAGATATGCAGGATGAGACCGAGGTCGAAGCCCACGATGGAGCCAACGCCTTCCTGACTCTTTTATTGGGCAGAACGTTTTCCTTGCCAAACAGGACATTTCCGGACTTCCTCTTTACAGTTTGGTATCCACTGTCATTCTGAAATTAGACCAAAAATCGCTGAGATTATTATAATATTTCGCAAAACTATCTGTCTTGGTATATCAGTTTACACTAGGCAAAACATTTCAAGGATAAAAGTGTTCACGTCGCAAAACATGATGCAAATTATTGAGTTTAGCAAAGTGGAACATTAATCATAACAAGAACATTTCCAAAACCATTAAAATTTAGCATAAAACCATTAGATTAATACTCAGTTAATATGGAAAAAAGTAGGTACTTACAGAATGTAAGAGTTGGAATTTCGTCTAGAGGGAAAATTCTGAAGACAACTCTTAATGCAAATACAAAACTTTGACATAAATCCATAAAAGTTTATCGCGTACGGAACAAACAGAAATCTCCACAAAGTCGAAGCAGCACTGTTTCGAATCTGTTATTTAACTAATTACAATGTATATACATAAATCTATATGTTGTATACAACATAAATACGTATACACACTTAACGCCATTAACCTCTAACTGTTGGATATATGAGACCAATCAATTAAAGGTTAAAGTTAAATTTAAAAAAAAATAATAATAACAGCCCTCTGTTCAATTTTGACACAACTTTTGTTTTAGGTTAACCTTAGGTTAGCAGTAGTTTGATATCATTTTGCGTCGACTCCGCATTAAAATGTTCCCTATTGTAATGTATGAGAATGAATGCAAAATCATTCCTTAGTGAAACTTTTCAATTTTTTAATTGGCGATATTAATTCTATAATTAATTGGTTGGCAATTAATCTTAACTACGGGGTTTTCATTTAAAAACGTCATCTAGTTGGCTGTGAAACGTCAAGAGAAAAATACGAAGTAATGAAAGTCCATTTACTTTGATTATGTCATCCTTCTCTGTCAAAAATCCATAGCCTGCTAGATGAAGTTTTCTAATGAACGCCCTGTATACTAACGCGTTCGCTACGCTCACATCTTAATAAGTCTCGAGTCTTAATTGTTAATAGATTCGTTGGTTAAATAACTCCAAGGAAACTTTGATGGTTAGTTTTTAGTGTTCTGAGAAGGATCTAAGATAAAAGTTCAAACGTTCACAACTTAGTTTACTTACCGCACTAGTGGTGGCGATACTAGTATCGGTCTCGTACTGCGAACTGTCTTGATCCTTCTTCATAATCTCCGTGATGTCTTCCAAACGTGAAGAGGGAGTGTCAGGAAGGTTGGCAATAGGACCCGATTTCTTTTCCAGATCGGCGAGGGCCTTCTTGAAAGGCGTCGGCGTTCTTGGCGTGTCTACGCAGAGGAAAGATCTTTTGCTCGGCGTTGACACTTCAGCAGTAGAAGGTTCCGCTGGCTCCTGCTTTAACTGATGGTTGGATTTGGGAGTGTTAAGAGGACTATAGTCAGTTGAAGACTAAAGAACAATGGGTCAACACAAATTGATGACAGATTAAGTTTAATCACAAACCTGTTGTCTATGAGGAGTATGTGATTTGGCACCAAACGAAGCCTGATCTTTCTTTACGGGAGTGGATGATAAAGCCACATCGAACCCTAATTGGGCCATGTGGGGACTATTCAAAAACTGCGACGGGCTGAAAGGGAGCTGCTTAATGGGAGAAAGGCCGCTGCCCCGTATCGGGCTGAAGATCGTCGGCTTGCCTCCTTCGAACATCGCCCCTAGATCCCTGCTAGGTCCTGCCTGGCTGTTAGAGTACTGAGGGAGTTCCTCGCTATCGCGCTTCTTCTTTAAGCGAGCCCCTCTTCGAAGGATTGAGGGCGTTGCCGCGCGTGGTTGTACCCCTTGCACTTGCTCTTGCTGTTGATACACTTGGGCATTGTTAGCCACTGCAAAGTCGAACTTTCCTTCAAAACAACTTCCACACTGAAGCCATTTAATACATACATTGCCTGATCTGCTCTCGGTTATTGTTCTTCAACGGACTGACGGACGGAGAATTGAGCAGATCCATATCGAAGTCAGAAATAGCATCTTCGCTCAGGGGAGTTAATTTAACAGGAGATTGTTGCGTCGGATAGCTCCGAGCGTAGCTGTGAGTCTCCGCGATAGTTGGAGCCTGAGGCGAAGGTTCTAGGCGGTCGTAGGCGTTGGCCGGCCGGGGACTAGGCGAAGGAGTAAGGCCACCCACCGAATAGCTAGCGCTGGATTGGTTGCTTCCCTGATCGCAAACTTCCACCCAGTCTTGCTGTTTAATATGTAAAAAAATTCCGTGTTCCAAAACAACTCGTTAAGAACAACAAACGACGCGGCACCTACTTCGTGACTGTAGACAACCTTGTCCTGCTTGGCAGGCTCCAGAGAGCGCAGATGATTTGACATCCGCAGATTGGTAAAACTGGAAACGTCCACTTGCCGATGGATCTTTCTCTGACGCCCCTTTCTGCCGTCAGGATCCACGTTCTCGTATCGACGACGCATCGTCGAGTTCCAGTGATTTTTTATAGCATTATCGGTCCTCCCTAAAGAACAGTTAGTTGTTTTTTACTAATGCCTGGCTTCACTACAAGCAAAACTACGCAAAATACGCAAACCATATTTGTTTATTTATTTGATTGAATATTGTAGAATTCTGTAAATGGGTTAACTTTGTTTTTATACAGATTGTTCTAAAAAGATTGGAAAAACTTGCCTTCCACTCGGAACCAAAATAGGTCGATTGAACCACATATGCTATAGTCGAAAAGTTAATAAACTACTCAGCTTAAAGTTCGGCACAAACAATTTTTCGTGTCATTTTCAATCACCTGTAACTTTTTAAGCAATGAATTGTTTTAAATACAATAAATACAAAAACACGGTCTGAAACCTCATTTCCTCTAGATTAAAGAAGCGGATAATTTTCAAAAAAAAAACGACACTATCTTTATAATATAGCATGTGAACCAAAGTGATGCGAAAATGATGTTCTGCCATTTCGCAATAAGCTCTTTTTTCCTTATCGTTTTCAGATAAGGAGTAAGCCAACATCCATATCTCGGGACCTTTTCGCCAGATTTTTTATTAAAGCACTCTAAATTTTTATACAGAGCGAAACGTAAAATGTGTGAAATTCTTGTTGCTGATATTTTTAAATCGTCGTAGTTCGGAAAAGTGGTAAAGAATCTTACTGTGTTTCCCTCATTTGTTGACATATTGTCTCTGGATTGTTACTCATTCAAAAAATAAAAAAATAAGTGCCGTTTTTTCTAGTAGACGAGCTTTCGAAATAGTTATTTACGTTATAAGTCCGGTAAAAATAGTTTTACAGTAGGAGTAAGATGTTTCCGGACGACGCGCTAGCCGAGTCTGGAATTTCGAAACGACTACGTTCGAAACGACTACGTTACCGGACGTATGATGTACAACATTTTACTTCATACTTCATACATACATACTACATTAAAAACAGGAAAAAAATAATTTTATGCGCTGCGAATATATTTTTGACAAATCCGCCAATTTGACAAATAGTTTCATTACGGCGGTATCCTGTACCGGTACCGTTTTCCAGGTTACCATGGATACAATGGATTTATTGAAGATGTGCCGGTACTCAATACTGTAAAATTTCTTTACGATATCCAATCCTGTAAAAAGCTATTTACCGGATTAAAATCTAATACGTAAAAGTGTTCTAAATGATACAGTATGAAGTAAAATATGATAACATTATTGTTGATACTCGTGACTTACAATAGCAATATTAAATAAAATAACCTTTCTAGAGGTAAAGGGAAATTGAGAGATGCCGTCGCAGATAGCCAACATCAATATCTCTAGACGTTTTTGTCATTTTTTGTGGCTCAAACATGGCTATACGTCGCAGATTAGACTGTTTCCAAAATGTCCAACATTAGTTTTTCCGAAAACGCTGTTTTTGACCTATTAAATGACTAATGAACCATCATTTCGCAATCTCTAATTTGTCCATCCTTAACTAATATCGCCGTCTACGGCTTCACAGTGAGATTTGACACAATCAGAACATGCGAAATAACAACAGTTCAGAAAACAGCGCTTTCTGAACTGTATGGCGAACGAAATTGGTTAGTGTATATAAAATATATGCTACTTCATAAGAGATTAGAAGTTCCTTTTCTAGCTAAGAGATTGCATTATACTTAACATAAGAACAATACTACGCCAAAGTAAAAGATTTCTCTGTGAGAGAATAAAACAGGTATTAAATTAGAACTTTGACACCGTTCTTAAAAAAGTATGTTGCTTTTGGAATAAAAACGATTGATATTTGCTTACCTGGTAATAATTTAGCAATCCGGGCCCATTGGTTGCCCAACACCTGATGCGCTTGATAGATGATTTCGTCCTCCTGCTCGGTCCAGGCGGACTTCTTGATCTTCGGATTTAGGTGGTTGTGCCACCTCTCCCGGCATTGTTTGCCGATCCTGCCCTTGAGATGGCGCGCGATCAGAGTCCATTTCTTCGCTCCGTATTTATTCACGAGTTCGATTACTTTCTCGTCCTCCTACAAGAACAAACCCTTCGTTTATTATTTTCATAACGGAAAAAGGAAAAAAACCACATCAAGTTGAAAGTAAAAAGACCTTGAGCAGCCGGTTACCAGAACTTTTTTTTAAAGAATATTTTGAAAATTTGTTTTTTAACTATTTTTAAGGCAAGGCAAACGTCGATACGCAGCGTGAAGTGCGGTGACGAAGGTGAGGCAAAGTAAGGTCAATTGCGCAAAAATTAGTGTCGCTTATTTCAGTAACATAAATCTTACCATCCAATCACCAACTCACCGTGTAGTGGCACCTAAAATGTAATTTCAATATTTCTCTTTTCACGTGTCACGCTTCAGTCAACTCTTGTTGACTAAGAAAAATGCGTTTTGACCTAATACGAGTATTCAAACCAATCAGGGATAGATTTAGCAATTAGCAATATTGGGAGATAACAATGAGTATCTTACGTTAGACGTGTAACGAGTACCCGGTGTACCCGGCCGCTCTGCAGGGTACTCGATTTTGGCCGGGTACAGTACTATACTCGCATGGGTTCTTAACTGGCGGGCCCGACGATTCATCAACGACAAACTTTGATATTTTTGTTTCTTTTCATGGCACTTATTTGTACCGACCAAAAACATGCCGTATGATAAAAAAGACAGATATACACAACTTTAGACAAGAAAAATAGGATACACTTACATTTGTCTCTGGCTTAAAGTGGTCACCAAAATGTGTATTTTTCCCCTCATTTTGATTTATAAATGTCACTCTGACAGTCTAATTAGGCAAAATTAATAGTTCTAAGCAATTTTCGGGTTTTTGCATTTTTAATCTAAGCAAATAGTGTTAAATTTATTATACTATTTCGGAACAAAAAGAAAAAGTGGAAATTTGCCAGCCAATATCCAGGAGACTGTATCGAAGACACTGGGAATCATCGTAAGGAGTATGCAGAGAGGAAGTGCATAGAAACCAAGTACTCCTTCGGTAGAAACTAAGACATAATACCGAAGAACATTAACAGAAGAGAACCAAGACTCTTGATTGACCGAAAGCAGTGAAATTGGATGTGAAAAATGACTGAACGAAACTTTTGTCAGTGGCCAGACCTCTAAAAAAAAATACAAAAATCTACGCCGCAGACCAAAGATTGTGCGAACATGGACATGATGGTTTTCTCAGTTTACCGCAATAGAATTGATATGGACTGGAGCAAAAGGGTATTACCACAAGCATATAGATGATGAGCTTAAATCAGAGCACGTATAATAGCAAAGGTTTGCCAAGACGCATTGGAATACACTACTGTAAAAGTAAGTACTGCAAAAATTCCTTATAACACACTGAAAAATTCATAAAGGATTGGTAGGAAAGAGAAAAAGTACTAAATTGGGAAGTAGCGCCAATCATTCATTTCTCCAGCCTACAAAAATCATTTCTAAGAAGATGACTTCAGAATCTAAAAATTAATATTAGCTATAGTCGAATCGGCTCTTAGCTGGCGGCTCCAAAGTCCACTAACCATATGAATCAAATCAGAGAACACAGTGACTACCAAAATGTCTCCTGATGTATACAATTCGAGGTTAGCTTTTATAGTCATAAGTCGTTATATCAAATGACATTAAGCTTTTCGGAATGCTATAGGTTTCGTGCAGCACGTGACCTGTCATCGAACTTGGTGGTAAAACAACCTCAAAAAATTACATTGACGTAAATGGAAAAAATCTGCCTTCATGCATATAAATCCGTTTTTCTTTAATATTTGTTAAGATATTTACCCTGAAACAAAAGTGAGTTGTTCTAAGCAGTACATTTCCCATATCCAGGTCGGAGCTATTGGATAACATTGCCTCATAACTGTACAGGAATTACATAAAATTGGAACTCTGCATATTTTGCCTACACAGACCTTAATCTGCTTCAGGTACAGTTTAAAAATGTCCTTTCAAATCACACTATTGATATCTGGGCATTGCGTGATTGGAACAACTGTTAAGAAGCCCATTATTTCAACTCCAAATATTTTGGGAATAAGAAATGCTGAAATCAGAATTTTGTTTGTTTCTACTTTGCAATGCCTGTCTTCATAGGGCTTAACTTAACCAAGGCCAAGGAGGATACAATATTACTAAGTAGGTGCTTAAGTACAGAATTATACCCTCATTGGTGCTCAACATACAGTTCCAATCATATTATTTTTGCTCTTTTTTTGTAATTGTTTAACTGGAATAGCTTTATTGTTGTTGTAGAGTATGGAAATGACAAATAAGTAGCCAAGTAAGGAAACAGAAGCCATTCCATATAAGTAGTTTGTAATGCAACGAAAGGACAAAGATATATTAAAAAGAAGATAGCAAAAGGGCTTCGTGGCATATATTCTTAAACATATTTACTTCAGTAATGAATTTATTTATATAACTTAAAAATATATATTTATATTCTAGCAGTATCAGTGAGATTGTATTGAAGAAAATCTTTGAATAAGTGTTTGTTACAATAAAAGGTGTTCCAATAAGAGACAGGTTTTGTTTTAAATTCTTCGATAAACAAATTATAACTGCAAAAGTAACAATGTTTTTATATTAAATTGTGGAGGAACATTTACAATTTATTCTAAATACTACATCTTAAAAATTATTTTGCCTTAATTTATCACTGCACAGTTCAAGTGTTATCTATTTCTAACCACAGTAATCACCAAATTTTTTCGCCAATTATTTCCTCGTAGACATAAAAGTGCTTGATTTATATGGATTTGGTGCAAGATTTCCAAGTCTAGGGCATATATGACTCAGAATTTACACCTATGACTGTCTAAATATCTTACTTCATCTTGCAGCCAAGTAATCACATTATACCTTTTCACAATCCACTCCTTTCTAGGTTTAATGGCACTAAAATCTATTTGGAACACCAAACCCCTATTTCCATGCACCTTTGTCTAAATTTGAAGTAGTTTTGAGGCATAAAAAGGTTTCGAGTATTTCAAACTGTTATAGTTTGTGTTATCTATTTCTGACCAAACCCATGAAAATTTTTTTATTTATATTAATTTTCGACTTATTTGGATTTGGTGCACGATTTTCAAGTCCAGGGCGTATATTATGACTTAGAATTCACACCTACAAATCTTATATCTTATTCCAGCTTCTAGCCACGTAATCATATTATACCTTTTAACAATCCATTCCTTTCTAGTTTTTATGGCAATAGAATCTACTGGGGACGCCAAACCTCTATTTCCATGCTCCTTTGTATGAATTTGAAGTAGTTTTGAAGCATAAAAAGGTTGGTGGTACTTGGTGGTAGATCTAGTCCACAAAATATTGCTCTCCTTACCACTTATTTCGGCATAAAGGTAATTATTTTTTGCTTCACTGTCAAGAATGATGATTCTAGAAGGCCTCCAGCAAAATTTAAGTTTCATTCGATTTAAGATAATTGAAAAAAATTTAATTGAATACAAAGATGTCATTAATTTACATGTATTTTAAATGGGTGAGGTTATGTTGTCATACCCCCAGGTTCAAATTGTGACGTCACGTGCACGAAACCTATTCGGATTAACTACTCGTAGAATTCGTAAAAGTACCATATTAAATATGGAATTTCCTTTTACTTCAGACTTAAAAATATATCATATATTAGAAGAATTTGGTCAGTTCATGTGAGTTACGGTTTGAAAAGAATCATGTCATATCGATTAAAAAGTGCACATTAGAGTTAAGTAATATACACAATACATGCGTATTGATATTATAAAAAAAGTATTTTTGCATCTATATACTTTCTTTTTGTATTTGTATTTTTTTTTACAGAATTTGGAAAGAAGGCACAAATAAAGTTTTCAATATAATGTTGGAAACTCAGGGTTCAATAATTCCAGTCTAGCGATTTAACACGAAAACTCTATTTATCGCACAAATACAATTCGCCTACTAAATAACTCACTACTTAACACTTAGCTTTCTATTATCGTTTGGTACTTTAGCTCACCTCTAGCTCGATTAAATAAGACTACTGCTAACGGCGGCGCTATTCGCGTTTTATACAAAATCCTAAAAATACAGAAAAGCTTTGAACATTCTTAGAAGAAAAATAATTGATAAAAGTCACATAAAAAAAAGATTGTAAATAACTGCGTTCTAAATAAACAGAGCAATAAATCACTCGCTCCCAGACCGTTCCCATGCCGCAGCGCCCGGATAGGCCGCGAGCCGCGAAGGTCCAACCTGCAATGTTGCCCCGCCTACCAGCGCCCGCTCACCGTAACAATAATTACTAATGTACCAATTTGCACTGTATTATGTTGCATTTTCATCTATGTATATTTTTGTAGATTGAAGCAATTAGCAATCTGTGCTTTAGAAACAAAACCAACTTTGAAGAAAAACTGGAAGAAATAGGAAACAATTAAAACAATATAGGATTCAAAAAAGGATCTAAACGTTCCTAAACAAAAAATGAAAATTTGAAAATTAAGTAATTAATGAATAAATTAACCAAACCAATTAATTGTTTTAAAGAAGAACAAATCTGAAACTCGGCTAAATTTATTAAATTTTAGATTAGGAATAAAAGATGCTTTATAATCATCACATAAATCAAGAGTCTTTGTTCTCTTCTTTTAATGTTCTTCGGTATCATTTATGTACTTGGTTTCTATGCACTTCCTCTATGCATACTCCTTAAGATGATTTCCAGTGCCTTCGATACGGTTTCCTGGATATTGGTTGGCAAATTTCCACTTTTTCTTTCATTCCCGAAATAGTATAATAAATTTTACAATACTTGCTTGGGTTAAAAATGCAAAAACCCGAAAATTGCTTAGAATTATTAATTTTGCCTAATTAGACTGTCAGAGTGACATTTATAAATCAAAATGATGGAAAAAAATACACATTTTGGTGACTAATTTAAGCCAGAGACAAATATAAGTGTATCCTATTTTTTCTTGTCTAAAGTTGTATATATCTGCCTTTTTTATCATACGGCTTGTTTTTGGTCGGTACAAATACGGGGTGTTCGTTATAAAACTTCATCTAGCAGGCTATGAAATTTTGACAGAAAAGGATGACATAATCAAAATAAATGGACTTTTGTTTCTCCATCCTTTTCTTTTGACATTTCACAGCCAACTAGATGAAGTTTTATAATGAACACCCCGTAAATGCCATGAAAAAAAACAAAAATTTCAAAGTGTGTCGTTGATGAATCGTCGAACCCGCCAGTTAAGAACCCATGCGAGTATAGTAGTGTACCTGGCCAAAATCGGGTACCCTGCAGAGCGGCCGGGTAGACCGGGTACTCGTTACATCTCTAACGTATGATACACATTATTATCCCCCAATATTGCTATAGAGACTTTACTCAATACATATAAAGCATTTATTATATCTCATTATAACCAACCTATCTAGAAATACTGAACAGTTGCTTAATTGTTATTTTGTGTTCACGTTCTTCTTGTATGTTCAAGGGGGTCGCATAAAGTTTCTCTTAGAAAACCCCTCACAAAATGTGTTGAAAAAGTGCATTGAAAGTAATAGTTCCCATTTTGAACTTTTTTATAACTGTTTTTGTTAACCTTTTTATTTACTGTTTAGTTTAGTTTTAGTTGTGGCATAGGTAGGCAATTTAAACGCATATAGGCTCTTGAAAAAAAATCACATTTGCCTTCATTTTCGGTATTGTCGGAGGAGAGGAAAATGTAAAACCAGTACTTACTTTATATTACAGTCAATAAACCATAATCAATTTGTTTGCCCTCAAGCATCGAAACAAACAAAATTAGCGAACAAAATGGCGGATGCAATTCCTCCCAAGTACCTTATCTCAGTCTTTTTGTTTTAGTAATTATTAACACGTGTTAGACAATTTAAACATAAATAGGAGCTTAAAAACAAGAAATCACTTTTACTTTCATCGTTGGGTTTCTGGGTGGAGAGGAAAATATAAAACCAGTACTTTACATTCTTCTTCTTGATCTCAGCTTCTCCTTCGGAGGTTGCTGATCATCATGGCTATTCTAACTTTAGAGGCAGCTGTCCGAAATAGTACGACAGATGAGAGGCCAAACCAGTTTCGCAGGTTACGTAGCCAGGAAATTCTACGTCGACCGACGCTTCTGCCTCCCACGATCTTCCCCTGCATGATGAGCTGCAGAATTTCATATTTTGAATTACGCATAACATGCCGAAGAAACTCTAGTTTTCTTCTCGTAGTTGTGAAAAGAATTTCCATTTCCTTATCCATTCTTTCCAGAACTTGTTCGTTCGTAATGCGGTCCATCCAGGAGATCTTTAACATTCGGCGGTATACCCACCACTCAAACGATTCCAATCTCTTCGATATTTCGTTGTTCAGGGTCTATCCTTCAAGACCATATAGTAGGTAACACTGGAAAGACGTAACACCACACCATTCTCACTCTCAAAGTCAAAGATAGATCTCGGGCTGTCAGCAGTTTTCTCAGTTTCATAAATGTTTTCCTCGCTTGCTCAATTCTTAACAAGATTTCTTGTTTGTGTGCAACATTTTCATTTATGATAGTTCCTATATGCCCTCTCAAATTATTATGGACTGGGGTGTGCCATGGAAAACAGATGTTTTGCCCCTGTATATGTTTTGACAATGACATTGAGTGAGTTTGGCAAGTAAATGAGGTTACAAATTTGACAAATGTCTAAATTTAAAACGTTGCCAAATTAATAAAAAATTAAGTATCACTCATTCAAAATACTGAGCCTGCCATAAGTAGGCAGTATGTGTAGTAGAATGAAGCGAAATCATGAAATGGGTAGGGCAGGTAAAAAAAACCCAGGATATTATAATTGATAATTAGCTTATGACATTTTTAATTTTGGTAAATAAAGGATTACTGATATAATCTCGAACATTCGAACATTAAAATAGAGAGAACATTAAGAACGAAACTTAATAGACAATTAAAGAAATATGCAGAAGCACCTCTTTCTTAAGAAGATAGAAGTAAGTAATAACGTAGACATCTTTCTATTCCTAATGAATGATCGAGAGTGTGAATTCACAACAATTCGCGGAATTTGAACGATTGGGGCAATGTCGGCTGGTGTGGGGTGGGCGTGTATGGTAATAAAGTTAAATACATCTTCAAATCATATATGAGTTATTATGAATATTATGTGAAAAAATATTTATTATTTAGTTAGTTGTATGGTATGTATATGAGATCCGTAGCACCACATTTCGAATGCTTCTAAGCGTTTGGTGGCACCCTCATTAAGACTCCAGCTTTCTATTCCATAGAGGAGAAATATTGATATTAAGAGACAGGTTACAAAGAACTTCCTTAAGGCTGTTAAAAGCGCTTCTGGATTTTTCAATTCGAGTTCTTATTTCATAACTATGATCCCATGTATAACTGATATTACAGCGCAGGTAGCATATTTTCTCTACTCTTTCCAATGGTGTATCGGTTACCGTAAATTGAGCGTTTATGTTGATGTTTTTACTGATAATTATTTTATACATGTCTATTATTTCACTATTGGATTCTGACGAGGAATCACTGCTAGCCAATTTTGAATCAGCCTGCTAATGTGATAATAAATGGAGAAATATTATCAAAAGGTGTTCCACTCGACTTATTTTCTATAGTCCGTCAAAATTAGATCGTTACTGTGCTTACAAAAAAATTTCGACAACTTGTCAAGAGTACAGTGTTCGTGTTGTAGAGATTCTTACAATAAACTCTTGCCATTTGTTTGTATGATTATAATGCCAATGATAATGGAGTAAGTTTAGAACTTAATAACCATGATACAGTAAATATTAAAGATAAGAAGTTGCGCGTATCTATTGCAACAATGTTAGGCTACCTCTGCAGAGTTTGGGATATATAAACAAAGCTGAATGCAAAACACGAATTAAAAGCATCAGAAAATGTTGCTTTTAAACCAAGGTGAGAACTAACAAATATTTCTTGTTGCTTCTTCCGATTTTAAAATTGCCTGTTTAGGGTCACAAACACTCTAAATTTAGCAAGAGAATTGTTTGACATTCCTGCACAAATGTGATCATAAGATTGCATGCAGATATGGTTTGTGACTCATTGTACAAACTGGTATTGACACCACAAAACTCAGTATTAACAAACGCAGAGAATTACGGAACAAAAAAGGTGTTGCAGGCTGGGATAATCACAAAAGTCAGCAGCAGCAGAGTACGCTTTCTCTGAAGGTCAAGATATGCCTTTCAACCTTTGAGAATAACCAGAAAAGCCGTTGATACCTTTAGGCACAAAAACATCTTTGACAGAAAAGAGGAAATTGCGGTTCAAAGTTCAGACTGGAAACAAGTTCTGCAAAAGCATAAGATAAAAAATTCATTGGACCACCACATCAAAGATCGGAAAACAATTTAGGAGGGCCAAATTTGTTCAAATGCCAATTCTGTTTGTTTGTTGTTGTATATATATATTTTTTCTGTTGGTTTTATGTTAAGCACCAAATTATGATGATGTTCTAGCGTATCCCTATGTCTAGTTTTTTGTTAGTCACTACTTACTTAAATAAAAAAATGTATTTACGCCAGCTATTTATTATTGTTTCCTGATACCCAACTACCTAGTTCTATGATTAGACTCGTAACATCTATGTTTATAACAAGCCTTTTATTTTATTTTTTATAATTTAATACTTCTGTTCATAACATTAATCTGGCAACATTTCATGAACGAACTAGACATTTGTCAAATTTGTAACCTCATTTACTTGCCAAATTCACTCAATGTCATTGTCAAAAATTTATACAGGGCCAAAACATCTGTTTTCCATGGCACACCCCAGTCCATAATAATTTGAGACGGCATATAGATATTTGAAGTGATGGACTTGCTCAACCGTCTTATTGCGTATAGTCAGCTGACCATTGATGTTCCTTTTGGATATTATTAGCATTTTTGTTTTATTGATATTAATACGGGGTGTTCATTATAAAACTTCATCTAGTTGGCTGTGAAATGTCAAAAGAAAGGGATGCAGAGACAAAAGTCCATTTATTTTGATTATGTCATCCTTTTCTGTCAAAATTTCATAGCCTGCTAGATGTCCCTGCAGATCTTTGAGGCAGCTTGCTATTACAGCGGTATCGTCAGCGTACCTGATGTTGTTGACAGTTCTGCCATTGATTGCTATACCCGCCAGCTCCTCTTCCAATGCCTCCCGAAAAACAAACTCCGAGTAAATATTAAATAGCATAGGAGAGAGAACACCTGTCTGACTCCCTTCCGAATAGTAATTTGTTCTGTCAAAGCACTGTCATATTTCACTCTAGAAGTTTGTCCCCAGTAGCGACTTGATATTATTCGGACATCGTGGTAATCAATGCCAAGTCTTTAGAGTATATCCAGAAGCTTTTCATGCTTGACATTGTCGAACAACTTACTATAATCCTATAATCTATGAAGCATACGTAAAGGTCTTGGTTTACATCTAGGCATCTCTGAGACAAGACATTCAAAGCAAAGATGGCCTCTTTCGTGCCCATTCCATTGCGGAATCCAAATTGTGTGTTTGATGTTTCAGCCTCACATTTTTTGTATATTCTTGTATGTATAATTTTTATAAAGATCTTCAGAACCTGACTCATCAAAGTTATTAGTCTGCGATCATCACACTTTGACGCTCGAGCTCGGGATAGGAACAAAGGTGGAAAGCAGCCAATCTCTAGAAATTACTCCTGATGTATAAGTGCTATTGAATAGATCCACTATGACACTGATTGAACTCTCATCCAGCAGTTTTAAGACCTCACAATGTACCTCATCTGGCCCTAGTGCTTTACCGGATTTTGAGGTTTTGATGGCATACTCTACTTCTTCCTTCGTTATTTCTGGAATGCTCTCTGATATACTTATGTCATATGTCTCCTTTCTTTGGTCATCAAACAGTTGAGTTATATATTCCTGCCACAGTCTTAGTCTGGCATCGAAGTCAGCAACCACTGCGCCCTTTTCATCTTTTAGTGTACCGGTTTTCTTCTCTTTCACCACACCAGTGACTTCTTTTATTTTTTTTATGTAAGCCCGAAACTGTCGTACTTCTGTTCTAATTCTTCAATTTCCCTGCACCTTTCAGTCATCCAGACCTCCTTTGCTATTCTTATCTTACTTCTAATTGTGTTCTGTATCTCCTTGTACTTGGTTTTATCGCTGCCTTTGTACCTCCTTCTTTCTTCCATCAGTGCCAAAATCTCCTGTCATCCATCTCTGCCTAGTTCTGTTCTTGCCCTTACCAATGCTTTCGTGTTGTGTTGTTATTATTGCTTCTTTAATTTTGGTCCACTTTGCCTCTTCATCCAGCTCACCAACACTTTCTTCCTGGAGTTTATGGGGTCTATTATTTACGTTATTAGTTACAGCAGATCGGACTTCTGGTTGTTGTATACTTCGGATATTTAAACTGGGGTTTTCTGCTTGGAACTGTCTCCTTTTTAACCTCACATACATATTCATTAGTATGGGGTTGTGGTCACTTCCGACGTCCGCTCCAGGGTATGTTCTCACTGATTTTATGCTATTTCGGAATCTCTTGTTAACAAGGATGTAGTCAATCTGATTTCTAATTATTCGCTCTGTGTTGTCGCCCGGTCCTATGGGGTGTATAGCCTTCTTTTCGGGAGTTTGAACAATGTGTTACTGACTACTAATTCCTCTTCGATACAGAACTGCAGCATTCGATCTCCTCGCTCGTTCCTCTCGCCCAATCCAAATTGGCCAACACACTCTCCACAGCCGCCCTCTCCAATCTTGGCATTGAAGTCTCCCATTACACTAGTTAATTGTCGTTTTAGTTTACATTACAGTTAGTAAACCAGCATCAATAAAACACTCTTAATAAGCACTAAAAGCAAACACTAATTTTGTGAACAAATTGGCGGATGCAAACCTTCTGTTAACAATTATATTGTTCCCAAGCCAAAGAAAGGCCAAAGAAAGAATACGGCAAAAAAAGGCTCCTGTTATCTGAAGTAAGGCGAAGGTGAACTTTAAGACTTATTCCTCTTACACCTCAACTTCATAAAGAAAAAATTCAACAATAACTGAATCTGTATCTCTTAGGTTTTATGACATCCCAATGATGAGCGGCGAATTTGAATAACCCTGTATATTTATTATATAGTTTGCTTTTGCAAAAATTAAACTTTTGCACTGAATACGTTCTCTCTGACTAAAAGTGCAACTCGTTGTGGAACAGGTCACAACATGTTAGGCTTTTGAACAGGTTTGATGGTCACGTATTCAATGGTTAGAAATTAACAAATTCCAAAACATTTTACGATTTAACGAGTTGCACATATTCTCCTAAGGCACATGTGTAATTATTTATTATACCTTATGTAAGTGTAAGTAAGGTAACTCAAATGATAAACAAATCCATTTTAACAGAGAAAAAATCGGCCGGTACTAGAGATGGCACTTGATTTTGGGCGTTTATGTTTTGGCATTTTACAAGTTAGTTTAGGCTATTACCGTTATTGGTTCAAAGGTAAAAACAATCACAGATGGCTTGCAGCGCCCTTTTTTCGTAAGGTTCCAATTAGAATTTGTCAGAAAATTAATTTTAACCTCAATTTATTTAAAAGTTAGTTTCTGTTACTGAATTTCGTATGGACCTTGCACCTTGTAACATTCAGGTATATAACTTCATAAAGTCTATTTCACGCTTTAACAATCCGCAAAGCAAGTCTCCCACAATTGTTATTCAACTCTAAAAAATCGAGAGTGCGATACCGTTCCCATGCCGGACACTTGTTTAAAACCCAAGAGCGGATGGCTTGCCATCAAGTAACCGCCTATAATAACTACGTACGCCATTTTGCCTAAAAATTTAAATTGAGCCAATGCACGAATTTACAGAAGCCTGACGAGTTTATAGTATCTAATTGGAATTTCCTGTTAATCTTCATCATGGATAAGGGAGCCTAGTTTTAGTTAGTCACTACAAACATTTGTCCCTGCCAGCAGCAAGATTACAATTTTGTTTAAATAAACCACATATATTATCGCATCTTTCCAAGAAACGTATGTCATTTCGGCTCTGTGGCGGGTAAAAGTATGACTTAATCGAACTGGGATATCTCAACTAATATCCATTCATTCGGCACGGTGGTACCCGGCAAACAATGCCAAGGTCGGCGATTTATTTGCGAGGTACAAAATTAAGCAGACGTTATTCGAATTTAAAATAATAACCGTCCAATCCCCACGAGCCGTTGGGTTTTAAAACTCGTCTAGGATTATAGCTATATATTTTGCAATAATACTAGATACATAGATGACAATCAAATCAACCGACCAATGATGATAGAGATAGGTACATAGACTAAATAATGTAATCAAGCGGAAATGTCTTTGATAGCGGCAGCTTTGGTATATCAAATAACACGTGCTTGTCATCTTATGAAGAACCGACACGCTGAAATAGCTATTCTTAAGAAGTATGTACCATTTATTTAAATTATGGACATCCGGTAAATCTAGTTTTTACATCACCCATTTAATGGTCAACCGACTACCAAGCGTAGAGAGTGAGAGAAAAATTAAACATCAAAGTTCATTTCAGGGTTAAATAATTAAACATTTATCAAGATTTGAAAGACGCACTTTGCCTCGCTGAAAGGTTAATCTTTGACTATGCGTAGCTACATAGAAAATACAAACTTTTTCGATATACTGTGGGATAAAAATTAACAAAAATAACTACTTTATATTTATGAAATTGCCGATGTTTCGACCTTTAATGGGGTCTTCGTTAAGCTTTAAGGCTACAAGACAGATACAATTTAGGATTAGAATCGGACTGGAAGTTACACTGCAACGTTGCTTTTTTTGCCAATGGCCTTATAATTTTAATTATACTGATGGTGTTTTGTTTAGCAGAAAAGATCCTGTTATTAAACAAAATAAAAATGTACAAATTCTGTATGGAAAAAAACTGTCAAAAGAAAAACTCAAAAAATATAAATAATGGATGACAGAAAAACAAAAAAAAAGACTTGGAGAAAACTTGAATTAAGTAAATAACCATTTCAATAATCTAAAATTTTTAAATATGTAAGAAGCACTAAGAACTTTTATCTTTAGGTTTACAAAAGTTTGAATAGGTGTAACACCTTCCACAACGTGTATTATGGAACCTAAAAAAGAACGAAGCTAAGGGACAAACCAGTGTGTCTTCGCTTGTGGGAACCGGTCGAGGAGTTCCCATCCCTAAGGCGAGCGGACCCTTTGTTTTATTCTTTGGGTGCTATCCATCACGCTCGAAAGCTCAAAAAATTGGACTACCAAACCAAGGAGGGGAAGAAATAAAATGGCATAATGATAGGTCGCGTCGACGAGTTCCTACATGTAGAATGTTACAATTCCTGGTGTATGCACACATTAAGATTTTTATTTCTATATATCAATCTGCTAACGTACTTTCACTGAATACAGTTTCTTACTTACAGTTCTTACGTAAGTTTCTTAATATCTATATATAACTTTAAAGTAGACAAACACACGGATTGGGTAAGTCTGCATCACCCGCTGTTAACATGTTAACTCCGCTTGGGTAAGTCTGCATCACCTAAGCGGAGTTAACTATTGTAATTTTAGCGGCATTTTTACTTCAAGTCAATAATGAGCACCGATCCATTCGTTCTTTTATTAAAGAGCATTGAAGAGCGTGCCGTATGCGGCCTTCGAGCCACCCACAGGTAGACGATCGCGAGACCGAACGAAACAGTTTCAGATCAGGTGTATTCTTTTGATACGTGTAAGGATTAGTGGGGGTGTTTGGGGCGCCACCTGCTTTTATATTATATTACGTAAGCAGCTTACCTCTTTGGTCCAGGGGCCTTTGACTAGGTCCGGGTTGACCACTTTGGTCCATCGCTGCTGGCACTGCACGTCCGACCTATCGGGGAAGTGTTCGGCGATCAAGTCCCATTTTCCGTTGTACTCTTCCACATACTGTTTAAGTTTTGCATCCTAAATGAGTTACAAAATTAAAGTTTTACAAAAGCAGCAGCTAAAAAAGTTACTTTTAACGCACGAGTTGAAACTAAGTGGCCAGGCACGCAAGTGCGTCTTTTACGCGATTAAAGTACACTTTATTCCATTTTCCATGATCGTGGTCCATATTACACAGAGTTTTGACATGAAAAACTTTACTTTGTATTGTTGTCTCATTTTTGAGTTACATAAAATATTAACTGGCTATTCCTTTAGAGTCAAAATATTTAGTAATTGCGTGAAATAGCTGTTACTAATAAATGTAAATTTGCTAAATCATAAAAAAGTAAGAAATCCAAGCAACAAACCTCATCCTTACTCCACCGGCCTTTATTAATTAACTTCTTAGTTTTGCCCACTTGTTGGTACTCTTCGGTGCCGGCAGATTCGTCTGAATCTTCGTTTCCACTGATTTCTACCTCCGATTCAACCTCCTTTTTAAACCTGAAACAATCAAATCGTGTAAGTGATCAATGGTACCATAACACAAATTGATTAGTGTTGTTGAATAAGCACACAATTTTTCGTTAGCTTATCTTTGATTAAACATCTCCAAAGGTCAACGACTCATCCGATCTGCTGCCTTTTTACCTCCGTCCGTTGTGTAGTCAAAAATCCCAGTTTTTGAGATAATCTCACCAAGATAAACAAGCTAAGTGTAATATATGGCTCAATAAAAGAGCTCAAAATGGTGTAAAAGGTCCTTTGTGTGGGATAGAAATTCGTGCAGCTGAACGGAGCGGTCGGAACAACCAGCACTTTTTTTGGAAATTACGTCAAACTCTGATGGAATTATAATGGCGACAGACGTGGGAACAGGAAAGTCAGGAAGTCGCCCCTTTAAAGAACACGATGTTTCAATTAGAGCCTTTTCGGCTGCAAAACGTTTTGTACTTCAAATTTCTAAGTTTTATCAGTATGTTAATTTCTAACGCTAACTGTATGATTTAATTTTTAAGAAAATATTAAAAATATACACAATTAAACACAAATTTACTCTCATAACATCAATAAATTAATTACTGACTTCATTTTAACAGAAGCATGCATCACTATTAACTGAATAGTGGTAACGTGTCAGGTACAAGATGGAATAAAACCAACTTTTATTTAAAAATTTGCCCACGTTTTGATTGTATATTGCAATCTTCCTCAGGGTTATTTATAGGTTGTGAACATGGTTAAAAGCAGTAAAGTTTAGTGCGCCAACACACATAATGGAGACTGAAAACAAAACCAAACAGGCACTGCTGAATATTGTTTTCATTTGTTTTATTTTTTTGTTACTGATGGAGGAAACAGCGTCTTCGGCGTCGTCAGTAGAGCCTCGACTAGAAGTTCTGTTTGGGTTGCGCTTGAACCAGAGTCAGGTTAATTAATAGTATATTGTTTAACGAGACACGAAAATAACATTTTCTCTCGCAAGAGAACAGTTTACCAACCGAGGCGAAGCCGAGTTTGGTAATGTTCTCGAGCGATAGAAAATCCTTTTTTGACTAGTAAAACATTATAATTTTTCTTCGACCATGCTAATTAACTTTACATCAATCTCTATAGAGTACTTCTTTCAAAAATTAAGGCGCGTCATTGTCAACATGACACCTCGACTGTCAATGAATTCAGTTTGGTCAACTTTCAACACTTTGATTCACTTTTCTGAGGCCCGGGCAGGCAAAATATACATGTTTTTGAATGATATCACCATTTTCCATGGTGTTTTATAAGATTAGACCAGTTAAGTCGCATTTAATTGGCGAAATTAGCACAACTTACTTTCGTCACTAGAGACGAAAGTTAACGTTATGGGATTTTCTCTCACTAGAGACGAAAGTTACGTTTTCGGCTAGGGCAAGGTATGACGAAAGTTGTTTATTTTGACATGGTGGTAGAAAATATTATATTGTGCAACTAGTGTCGAAAATTACACTTTTCACACGAGTGTGACGGCTTGGACACGAGCCGTAGGCGAGTGATACAAAGTCACACGAGTGTTTTCGTACGTGTTGCACACTATACTTTTTTTACAACTGCGATTTTGCTTCATAAATGATCATTTGTATTATAATATCTACGCAAGACGTGTGCAAAACAATCGGAAGCGTGTGCAAAGTGGACGTTGCACACGCTGTTTGCAATATGCGATTTTCAACGGTAGTTAGTAGTGCCCATTTGTCCATTTTCGAGCCAGACGTAGAAAAAATGTTCTTCAAGTAATGTATTTAATTCTGACTGAAACCATAGATAATAGAAATATATACCGGGTGTCCAGCACAACCCTGGACATAGGAGATTAACATGGGAAATCGGTTTTTATTTTTTTGCGCCTGTACGGTTGAATTGATTGAAAAACTTTTAAGAGTAAAGTTGTAGAGCGTATGGTCAGCTATCATCCTGTAATTTTTTCAATACCCCAGTTGTGGTCGTTTTTTTGAAAAAACGCCTTGAAAAGTGCAAAAATTTGAATTTTGCGCGTCACCCCCGCCTTGCATGTGCGTGATTTAACATTAACGTGATTATGCAGTAAAAATGTGTTGGCGACATTGCACATGCAAGGCGGGGGTGACGCGCAAAATTAAAATTTTTGCACTTTTTGAAGCGTTTTTCCAAAAAACTACCAAAATTGGGGTATTGAAAAAATTACAGGATGACAGCTGACCATAAGCTCTACAACTTTACTCTTAAAACCGTACAGGAGCAAAAAAATAAAAACCGATTTCCCATCTTAATCTCCTATGTCCAGGCTGGATAGCCGATATATAACTGACCTTCACTCAGTATTGCGTAATTTTGATGGTTGCCATGGTTTAAGCAAAACAAACAATCACCACAATCGTCATGACTGATCTAGCCATTACTAGACCAGTAATGTGACACTTCCAAGATTTTAAGAAGATAGTAACGTCATCACTTCGGGAGGCATTAGAAGAGGAGCCAGCGGGTATAGCAATCAATGGCAGAACTGTCAACAACATCAGGTACGCTGGCGATACCGCTGTAATAGCAAGCTGCCGCAAAGATCTGCAGAGCCTCGTAGACAAGGTAACAGTAGTTAGCGAAGATTATGTACTAAATATTAATATCAATAAAACAAAAATGCTGATAATATCCAAAAGGAACATCAGTGGTCAGCTGACTATACGCAATAAGACGGTTGAGCAAGTCCATCACTTCAAATACCTAGGAACCATCATAATTGAAAATGTTGCACACAAACAATAAATCTTGTCAAGAATTGAGCAAGCGAGGACAACATTTATGAAATTGAGAAAACTGCTGACAGCACGGGATCTATCATTGACTTTGAGAGTGAGAATGGTGCGGTGTTATGTCTTTCCAGTGTTACTATATGGTCTTAAAGGATGGACCCTAAACGAAGAAACATCGAAGAGACTGGAATCGTTTGAGTGGTGGCCGAATGTTAAAGATCTCCTGGATGGAGCTCATTTCGAACGAACAAGTTCTGGAAAAAATGGACAAGGAAATGGAAATTTTTGGTTTTTTTTTTTTTTGGTTCACAATTAAGAGAAGAAAACTAGAGTTTCTTGGGCATGTTATGCGTAATTCCAAGTATGAAATTCTGCAGCTCATCATGCAGGGGAAGATCGTGGGACGCAGAAGCGTCGGTATACGTAAAATTTCCTGGCTACATAACCTGCGAGACTGGTTTGACCTCTCATATGTCGAACTATTTCGGATTAACAGTGCCTCTAAAATTAGAATAGCCATGATGATCAGCAACCTCCGAAGGAGAAGCTGACATCAAGAAGAAGAATGTCATCATTACATATATGGTTGAAAATAAAATTATTTGTTTTGATTGGTTACCTTACCAGTAATCAGAAGCGATTTCGTTGTGTCTTATGGACATAAGCAATCTTTTAGATGTCTAATATTCTTGAGTTCGCGAACAACTGCACCAACAGCTCTCACCGTTCTTCACACCTCAGTTCAATTCGTCAAACCTCGGATACTTTCGATTACAGGGACGCGTGGGCATAAGTATGCCGGTTAGATCCTCAATCTTTTTTTTTGGAAAAGGAGGGTGACAAGAAAAATAACAATTTCAAAAGTCGTACTGTAGAATTAAATTGACTGAAAAAAGTATATTAGACATTTTAGCAAAGTAGGGCCATGTTTGCATCTAGTAGTACAGTATCTCCGGTCGAAAGGGTCAAAACCAAGGATCTAGGAGATATGGACAGAGCCAATAAATGCTCATATTTTCCTAAAAAATGGTGCCGATTTTACCCATTACGTGGTTTCATCGTCAGAGCACATCAATTGGCGACTCACAACTTCAAATGACTTTACGTAAAACGTGAAGTGACGTCAATTCGACGCGAGTATTGTCACCTCAATTGTCACCATTTTTAAGGTACCCACTGCTAAAAAGGGGGGCCTAAACTGTAAAACAGTAGGGTCTCTCCAGATGTAATATACTAGCTCGTTGGTCAAAACAACAAACAATTTTACTGAAATATCGGCATTTGTTGGCTCTGTCCATATCTCTTAGGACATAGGGTTACAACAATTGTTGCGAGGGCCTCCTATAAATTTGAAAAGTGGTAAACAGGTATTTTTTTAAATATTATTTGTTCATCTGTCGTGCCGACCACAGTCAATACTTTTGAATTTTGCTCTTGATGAACCCAGTTTTCGTGACCTTGAATGCGTCCTCCTTGGCTACGACATTTTTGGTTACTAGTTACTACATACTAAGCAAAAAACACCTTTTTTTCTACGACTGCCTTGAAAATTAAAAAAAACGCATTACTAACTATTACTGAAAATTGCATATTACAAACAGCCGTACGTGTGCAAAGTTTATTTTGCATTCTATATTGTTTTGTGCAGGTCTTGTGTATAGTTTGTAATACGAAAGATAAATTGTGAAGCAAAATTGCAGTCGTAGGAAAAGTATAGTGTGCAATACGTCCTACGAACATTGCGCTTCACATTCTTTTATCCAGTTCTCGACACTGGCACCAGTTGCACGATGTACTATTATACGGAGAAATACCTGTGTACACAAAAAAAAATCCCTTCATAATAATAATCTTTTTTTTTTTCAAGCGGACTGAAAGTCCATCTTTTGTTTTTTTCATACTTTTTTCACACCTAAAGTGGGCAAAAAGTAGCAAAAAAAGTCCTAGGCAGTAAAAGTAAAGTCAAAAGTTACCGCTACTGTCATGGTGGCGCATATATAAACGATTTTCATTCACCAAAATTGTTTGAACACTAGATGACACCAGATAGACCGATCTGAATATATTGTCATCTTTACATTCTTATTGAATAAGCAAAGGATAGAAATACTCTCAGAGCGCTCGAGAGCACCACCCGAAACCGTAGTCGAAATCGCATAGGTTCTGGAATTCTGTTAAATGTCATTGGTTGTTAAATCTCATGCGCGTTATTATACTTATTTGTCAATGTGATTTTTATTAATTTAGTATTGATAATAATGCTACAAATTTTTAGTTTACCATAATTTACCTAAACCACCTAAACCATTGATTATGATTTAATACCATTAAAACCATTGAACATTGAAAACCACCGTTCTTACACATTCTATTTATTTTACAAATAATATTCACTACTAATTGGGTAAGTACCTAGACCCGCTTAAAGAGGATAAGAGAAAATTGAAAAGCACTCTGAACCACTTTTACTCCTAGTGACATAAACTCCTATTTTCTACGACTGCCTCGAAAAGGAACAAAGGCTCACTACTAACTACCGTTGAAAATCGCATATTGCAAACAGCGTGTGCAAAGTGGACTTTGCACACGCTAATTGGTTTGCACACGCCTTGCATATATTTTAAAATACGAATGATCATTAATGAATCAAAACCGCAGTCGTAGAAAAAGTATAGTGAGCAACGCTCGTGCCAAGGGCTCGTGTGCAAACCGTCACACTCGTGTGAAAAGTGCGATTTTCGACACTAGTTGCACAATATACTATTTTAGGTGCCTAGATAACGGCAATGTGTATTAGTGAATTTAACCAATCATTAATGTGATATTATACTAAGTGAACTGTGTGTGGTTTCATATTTTTATTAAATATTAATATAAGATGCATCAGCTTTTCCAAGTACTTAATGAAGATGCTTAGGACTACCACTTAAAATAAATATACATAACGCCATATGGCGTCAAGTCGAAGCAGACAGTCCCCTTGGGTGGGTCCCACACCTTATGATCCCTGACTGCTTTCTCAAAGTATTAATAACTGAAGGGCACGCGAAACTCAATAGTTCTAAAGTTATCGATTAGGCTATTGCCGCAGTCGCAGAAAAAGTCAATTACTTGAGAAAAAATATCATTAAGTAAACTAACACCAACAAAAAAAAACTAAAGTATGCGGAACTGCCAGGACCAGATGCCTCATTATAGAAGGCGAATTGCAAAAATACCCTTATTAGGCCCGTTCGATCAACTTAACAGTACCCTAGGTGAACGTCCAAACAGGGTTCTGTAACCTTTGCAGGGACAGGTGCACCAGGACTAGAAAGCACATGGCGGAACCGCGGGAGTTTTCTACGAATCGTGCATCCTGATTGAGAGGGCTCGAATAGGACGTAAAAGAAATGGGAGATTGACTTTTTCGTGTCCGCCTCACCGCTGCTTATGTATATCAGGAGTAGGTATATAATTATATCATGGCATGAGTCGTAGTAACAGTTGGCCTACGGACTATTAAAAATTTATTACCAGAGGGCATGTGTAATTCGAAAGTTGTAAAGACTCCTTTAAACGTCGCTGTAACCAATGCAAAGTTATAATACCAGGCCTAATCAGTTTGTGCACCGCTGCCAACATTAGAACATATAACCAAGTATGATACTCCATCTTTAAGATGTTGACTAACATTAAATGGGAGAAAACATCACCTCATTAACCACCGCCCTTATCCTGTTTCGGATGGTTTCGGTTCGCTAATACGTAGCCCCGAAGCTACAAATCAAGATTTTCTCTTTTAATGTCCCAGACTGGCCTTTTTCAACCCTCCTAAAAGGATCTTAAAACAACTAATGTAATTCTACGAATTGTCTTCAAAAAAGGAAACATGGTTGAGCAACCCAAAAAGCTTTCTACAGTTAAGGAGACTTCCTTTCATTGTTTGGCACGCATTTCCTCTCCACCTTCCCATCGGAGCAAAGGGGCACTTTTCGATTATTTAAAAAGGTTGTTTCCTATTTAAGTTTTACTTTCTATTCTTATTATTTGCCGCGTATATTATGCAAAGATGCCTTTTTTAAGATTACCGAGGGGTGAGCTGCCCCTTGTTCCGAAAGGGGTTTTCCTGCCTGCAAGAATGTTGACCCCAAAAATGCTCCTTTGTGTTGATTAAAACCATCGACCTAGATTTAAGTAACACAATATAATTAAACCGGAAATTTACTTGTGTGCAAGTGATGGGTTAAAATGTCGAAGCTCGATGAGGAGCTTTTTAGACGATAAGCTGTCTGCAAAAGTCAGGCAGGTCATCCTCGATGCGAAAAAGTATCATAATTATGCCAATCGTCAAGATAAGGGAATTATTTTATATGCTGCATGCCGAAGATACCGTAGCCCCAACTGACCCACTTTAGCTAATAACTGGATCGTACTTGCAAAAAGTGCTGACGATGTTCAGCTGCCAAATCGTCTTCGTTATTAACCAGCTCAAATAAAACTTTTTTTCGCGCCACTTCTGATATATCTGACTCGTCCACACAGTCCAACCCTAAATATCAAATGCCCTTATTGAAAACGTACAGCGACGATCGGAATAAAATTTTTGCTAAATAATCACCATTCAGCTAGAACATCACAAGAAAAAAATGATTAGATAAACATAGTTGGTCTCGATAAGGCCCTTTCATCGATCGGCAGGGCCACTACCAAGGGAGGCCATCTGCCTTTGGAGGGGAGTCATATGGGACACCTGCCAGGCCCGTATGACCCCTTGTGTGTATGTACTCGGTGCGTGTACGCGCCATTAACGCTACTAGAAGGGATAGAGAGTATTATACATAACACGAAAAGAGTTTTTCTACGAGTTTTACGACAACATGCAAAAATACACGAATAACTTTGGGTAATTTACAGGCACACGTGCGGTAATAATTATTTACTTCATACTGTATCATTTAGGACACTTTTACGTACTTGATTTTAGTCCGATAAATAGCTTCTTACAGGACTGGATATCATAATAGTATACCTATTACAAAACGAGATGGGAAGTCTCGAGGTTTGATTTATCTCGACGCTACGAGTCTCGGTAAATAACGTAAACTCTGGACAGTAATGAAGCTTCCCATCGAGTATATGTATACTATTTTATTTTCAACCACACTTTCTGCATAAAATCAAAAAATGTTCTTGAATATTATTTATTCATATAATATTCTGGTTCAAATCTTCACTCAGGATGGTTGCTATGGTATAGAGCAAAACCAACAATCTTTCTGTAATAATCTGAAGTTTCTGCGCTTTGTTTGCATGTGCGTTAGTGGTCTAGGACGGGAAGTAACTACTTCATGTGAGTGAAGATTTGAGCCAGAATATTATATGAATAAATAATATTCCAAAACATGTTTTGATGTTATGCAGAAAGTGTGGTTGAAAATAAAATAGTATACATATACTCGATGAGCAGCTTCATACTGTCTCGCGATTTTATTTATCTCGACGCTACGTGTCTCGATAAATTACATAATCTCTGGACAGTAATGAACGACTTGCCATCTCGTAATGTAATATACTATAACAGGACTAAAGTCACGTACGTAAAAGTGTCCTAAATGACACAACAGTATGAAGTAAATAGTAGATTATGTCACTAGGGGTAACAGTGGGTCATTTCGTGCTGAGCCTAGAGATTGACGGCTGAAGCGAAGCTGAGGCCTGCAACTGGGCGAAGCACAAAATGACCTTTTACTCCGAGTAATACATATACTATTTTTTTTAAGCATGCAGTAAATAAGAAGTCTATTTCAGAGTGATTCAGTTTTGCAATTTTTTCTCATCAAAATAAATATATAGAATGTATTAGAACCATGGTTTTCAATGTTCAATAGTCTTAATGCTATTAAATCATAACAAATGGTTTAGGTGGTTTAGGAAAATTATGGCATACTAAAAATTTGTAGCATTATTATCAATACTAAATTAATAAAAATGACATTGACATTTAACAGACGAACTCAGGTTTCGAGAACCTATGAGATTTCGACTATAGGTTTATAGTATTCACTTATTATTGCCGTCAAGTAGGCGTTGGAAATCTGACTTTGACACACGCCAAAAAGAGATAAATATAAAAAAATTAAGGTTTCAAAGATAACGAGATGCCAAAAATAAGTGAATGAGGTATAATAACGGTTTCGGGTGGTGCCCTCGAGTGCACTGAGAGTAATCCTATCCGTTGTTTTTTCAATAAGAATGTAAAGATGGCAATACACTCAGATCGATCTATCTGGTGTCATCTAGTGTTAAAATAGTTTTGGTGAATGAAAATCGTTTATATATGCGCCACCATGACAGTAGCGGTGACTTTTGACTTTACTTTTACTGCCTAGGACTTTTTTGCTACTTTTTTTGGTCTCAGGATTAGAAAGCCCACTTTAGGTGCACACCTAAAGTGGGCTATTTTTGTATAGAGAAAACAAATGACGTACTTTTGGTCCACTTGAAAAAAATATATTTTTTTCTACAAAAGCATTAAAAATTCTGCTTTTGACACGCTGTTGAATTATTAAAAATAGCATGCTTTTAAGGAACTCACGCGTGCCTTAAAATTGCGCTTTTAACTTAGTATTATATTATAACATTTTTATACCAACTACACCGTAAGATTGTGTCTTGTGACACCCTTTCCGGCCTTTCCTCTTGGAGCCCAGTAGGGATGTCAGGCGTCTTGATTTAGGCGGGACATCCCGATTTTTGGTAAGTCTCTCCCGCGTCCCGCTTAACCCTGCAGCGGGACACAAAAATCCCGATATTTCGAAAAAAGCTTTTGAAGCCTTCTTTCCAAAAAAAAAACCGAACAACGAAAAAACCTAGTTAAAATTATGAAAAAACGTACAAAACTAGACTATTCTTAGAGAAAGTAAGTATTCTGCTTTACCCACAGCAGCTCTCAAACATTAAATTATTATTTTATACTAGATGGCAGTAAATACAGTGTCTTTAGTCATACGTCAATCCACATACCTTTCATTTGTTTACGTTTTTGAGGGTAGATATTCAGTGATTTCCCGCCACTTTAGAAATTGTCAAAAGTTTAAAAGTAAAAGTTTCAATTTAAATATTTTTTCAAAAGTTTTGTGTGAGTTACCGTGATGTCAACGCTTCTAGCGGAACCGGAGTCGGCAAAGCAGAGCGATGGAATTGTCCCTGATGATTTTTCAGAAGCAGTTAATATAAACAAACCCCGTGTTAAAAAAGGCAAACGTGAAGTACATTTTAATAGTCAGTGGAAGACAAAGTATGACTAGTTACTACAGGGCGAAAACAAACAAGAGATGTCGTTTATGCTTCAATGAATTAAGGTCATAAACATTATTGTTTTTTTTTCGGTAAAAAATACATATTGACTCTTTTACACTAACTATGTTTATAAGGAGTGCTCATTTAAAAAGTTCTACGACGAATTAAGTTGGCTGCGAAGTGTCAAAAGAAAACTCAATTTACTTTGGTTATGTTCATCAATTTCTGTCAAAAATTCACAGCCTTCTAGATGGTGTTTTTTCATAAACACTCCGTATGTCCAGATTTTTTGCTCTTTGAAACCTGATTGCCCTAGAGCCCACTTCCAAGACAACGATAAAATATCGAAGTTTCTTTATGATGGAAGAAATCAAAGGTCCAGAGAGCTTGTATTACTAGTTACTAAGCACAATTAAGTATAGCCATAGGACGTAGAATAGACTCTGTTGACAAAATGTCCAACTTTCTTTTTTTCCTACCCATCTCTTTTTACATTATCATCTCTGATAAGATTGTCTCTCTCTCTGTGGCACCCTTTCCTCTTGTGGTCAAGACAAAGATAACGTAATTGGTGGTAATGGTAATTGGTGGTAAAGTGGAGTTTTGGGAAAGAGGTAAGTTAAAAGAAGTACGCCTTATATCTTGTTAAAAAATGGATCGCTTTGTTGGTGCTTAGAAGAATGAAATGTCTAAGGTCGAGTCCAAGTACTCTAGATGGTAAAAAATGTTTCCTTTCCTTAGATATGTGTATCATCAACATGACGTCACGATAGTACTACTCTATGGTATTACCCATTCACATATTTTTGTCATCTAATTATCTTTGAAACCTTCATTTTTTTTATACCCACCTCCTTTTAGCACTTGTTGAGAATATACGATAAAAATGTCAAAGTCAAATTTCCAACGCCTACTTGACGACAATAATAAGTGAACGGCTTTAGATTTATATCATTTTGAGTAGTATACAAGGTTGGCTAACTTTGGACAGTGGTTTTAACCACTGGTTTTTATTGTTTTTTTTTTCGTCCTGGTCAAAATAGTATTTTGGCCACTAATGTCCAAAATGCCCAAAATGAAAACCTATATATATATCAGCATTATCAATATTATGATAGTGAAATAAAATCTTCATTAAATAAGTAAATTTCAGTAGTGAACATTTATTATAATAAATACAAACACAACACAAGTCAATTTAAAAAACAAGTGTGTTTATAATTTTTTTGAGTTTTTGATCTGGAAGCTTTAGGTTATAAAAGGGTTTTGTAAATTAAACATTTTTTATTTCGTAATTAGTTTGTAGAAGTATGCGCATAGCATACACGGTTTTGACGTTGCTTTGTGATTTCAATTTAAATCATTTTGCTGACATTAAACACATTATTATTATTATTATTATAGTCAACATTGCAAAGTAGACACTTAGGAACCCAGCATTGTTTTTTTCTGAATTTATTTGAAAATTTTTGAAAAATAAATTTTATTTTTTCGTTCACTCTTTTCATTTTCTACAAATCTTGTACAGAATGGTGAGACGACGTAAAAAAAAGTAAAGATTTCTAAAAATACGATTAAAAGGTAATAATAAATAATAAAAAATTGTTCATAATACTTACTATCTTAGTTACTTACTAAATTCAAAAAGTTATAATTAGAAAGATCACAACATCTTGTAATTTCATCGAATTTGGAATATCGTAATTCCAGTGATGAGCGGCCAATTTGAATAACCCCGTATTTCTATACAGGGTTAGTCAAATAGTTTTTCATCAAAGTATTGCTTTCTAAAATAACGCTCGGCTTGCAGTTATTTGGTTAGATCAAACTAATTGTACAAATTTTATCAAGTTTAACTGTATATACCAGGTGACACAGGAATTACTAGCCAAGCGATAACTCTAGTTAAAAGAATGCTAACATTTTGAAATTTTGTGGATGAATATAGTAGCTTAGTACTAACAAATTGCAGATAAGTATGACTAGTTTGCGTTTCCGGTTTTACCGGAAGTAACGTCACTTTCATTATTTCAAATAGAACATCTTGCATATTTGTCAATTTTCGGATTCTACGACGAATTCTAAGTTATAGCTATTAACATGTAACATAGTGTATGTCTAGCTCTTACCGTTTTCGAAAAAATCACGCCCGAACGTTCCATATCATCGAAAATAAATGGTGATTTGTATGGAAACAAATGAATATCAATCAGCCTCGATTTCACAGATGACCATCTTTTTAGGTTCTCTACCAACCAACATTAAAAAAAGTGTTTCTAAGTCGTCATGGATAAAGCGGAAAGTTGATTTTTTGAAGACCATTATCTCCATAACTTCCAATGGAAACACCTATTTTATTCCAAATATTTAGATTCCTTATTCAATTTCAAACATTATTTCTTTTAAATGTTTTAGTAAAACCATTTTTTTTTCGAGAAATTGTACCACAAATGAAAGGTCCAAATGTTAGGAATAAAATTAGGTGTTTCCATTGGAAGTTATGTAGATAAATGTCTTCAAAAAATCAACTCTCCATTTTTTCCACGTCATCTTGGAAATAATTTTTAATGTTGGTTGGTAGAGGCTGATTGATTCATTGGTGTCCATAAAAATCAACATTAATTATTGCTGATATGGAAAGTTCGGGCATGATTTGCTGGAAAACGGTAAAAGCTAGACATACACTACGCTGCATGTTAATAACTTAGAATTCGACGTAGAATCCGAAAATGGACAAATATACAGAGTGTTCTATTTGAAATAATAAAAGTGACGTCACTTCCGGTAAAACTGGAAACGCAAATTAGTAATACTTATGCGCAATTTGTAGGTTATGAGCTACTATATTCATCCCCAAAATTTCAAAATATTACCATTCTTTTAGCCAGAGTTATCACTTGGGTAGTATGTTTTGTCACCCGGTATATTAAATGTAACTTGTTACATATATTTATATATATATAAATTATCTTTATTTTTCGTAAGAAAAAAAGGCCATCGACCTATTGGTCTTTCTGCCTATGTGTTACAATATACATTATTTACAATTTTACTTATTCTAGTTAATATGTATAGGTAATAGGGAGAAAAAAAAAAGTTTTATTCTAAATTGAACTGTTCTAACAGGGTGGAAGTAGGGAAAAGGTAACGGGATTGTCTGGTCTGAGTTACAATTATTACTAAACTTATTTTTTTTTTTATTTTAGTATAGAAAATTTAACTGGGTAAACATTTTTTTTTCGGGATATATGATTGACGAATTGGGATAAAGCATCAAATTATTTCACAACTTTTTTGTGTCGACGTCTCGTTTCATTTACCATCAAACTTCATCAGAAATAAATAAAACAAAAATTGCAGTTATTTTTCGATACAAAATTAAATAAAAAAATTATGATTTATAAGCCGAAAAAAGACCGTGATTACAACAACCCTATAGCCCCAGCATAAAGAAGTGAGGCAAAACTTGGTATCTAACATCTTATTCAATTGTTTATTGCTGTCTTAAAGTGACACTAATGACAGAAGTAACCTTGTCAAAGTTCTAATACTTTTAAATAGTAGTAAAAATGTCAAAGTCAAATTTTCAACGCCTACTTGACGGCAATAATAAGTGAATGGCTTATACTAACCAGTCGAAATCCGCGAAATCAACTAAGAATTTGCGTCAAAAACTGAAACATAGGATGGATGCACCTTCGCACTAAGAGCTCTGATTACTCTTTTTATTCAACTGCTGTAGTGCCATCTAGTATCTAGTGCTTAAAAGTTTTCGTAAATTATAATTTTAACAATTGTTTATGTACAACCGCACCACCACGACAGTAGCGGTGACTTTTGACTTTACTTTTATTGCCTAGGACTGTTTTGCTACTTTTTTGGTCTCAGGATTAGAAAGCCCATTTTACGTGTGCGTATGGAGAAAACAAATGAAGTACGTTCAGTCCGCTTGAAAAAAAAAATAAAGTTTTTTTTCTGGACTATTTACTAAGTGAAGTATAACTAATATTAGAAGAAATCCCACTAGCTAAATAAAACAAACTCTCAAAAAAAATTGCAGAAACTCCTTTTTGTGAAAACCCATGAGAAAAAAACTTCCTTCTAGCTCTTCGATGACGCAAACTCATACAAATCTGACCCATAAAATACGGCACAAGTGACACGCAAGAGAAGAGTCCCGAAAACAGGGGTGAGGGGACGCCCCAAAAAGCGTGTAGTCACCCCTAGACAAGCGGAGTACATTTCCATAGAAAATAGCGATTAAAATTTCTATGAAGACCAGGTTTTACCTGCGCTTTACATCAGGGGAGTTTTCGTGGGAAATTATTCGAATCTGCGTCTTGTGCAAATAATAGTAATCATCATTCGGAACTTGTTTGGATGAAAGGGAGGGCGGCAAGTCGGGAGGGTAGGAATTTTGCAAGTTGACATGTGAAAAAGCGGGAGGGGGTGGTGTGGTTTTCGTTAGTTTTGGTAACTAGTAGCGGTTACCGGTTACAGTACATCAGAGAGTAAGAGGAACAATAGGAGGGTAATTAGGAGAGCTTGAAATCACCAAAGAGGGCCCTTGACTTCAGCACCTGTACTTCTTACAAGAGAGGAGAAAAAAGCAAGCTGGGCATGAATATTAGCTAATTATAAGAATAGTAATTAATGGTCATTGAATATAAATAGATTCGTTAGTGTGGAATTTTAATAAGAATAAAGCACACTATAAAAACTAGTTTTTATAAGTAGATTTGAAACCGCTATAAACTATAAAATAGTAAAACCAATGACCTAGGAGATATGGACACAGCCAACAAATGAAGATATGTCCCTAAAAATGATCCCGTTTGCTGGCCGAGGGTCCGCCATTTTTAAGCCACCCATGACGTAATTTTATAGTCAAAGCACATCAATTGGCGAATCACGTCAAATAATTTGACGTAAGCAGTCAAGTGATGTTAATTCAAGCGTTTTTAAGGTGAGAACTCTATTCAGGGTTCTTCAGAAGTAACATACTAGCTCGTTGCATATAACAGCTTCGCACAAAAATTATGGTCATGTAGGCAATATGTGTTAAGTCTGTGATAAGCTTAAAAGTTAGAACTATACACAGTTCAAAAACTATGAAACGTACTTTTATACGGGGTGTTCATTTGGAAACGTCATCTAGAAGGCTATGAATATTTGACAAAAAATGATGACATAATCAAAGTAATTGGACTTTTGCACGAAACTAATATATTACATCTGGAGAGACCCTCCTGTTTACAGTTTTGCCACCTTTTTTTTAGCAGTGGGTCACTTAAAAAAGCCGGCGATATCTGCTTGAATTGACCCCACTCTTACGTTAAATGTTGACTTCTCGATGGCGTCTGCTCCAAGTTGGGCAATTTGCCAGACTTACGTTAAATGATTTGAAATCATGATTCGTCAATTGATGTGCTCCGACGATGACATTACGTCACGCGTCACTCAAACCTAGCGGACTTTAAGCCAAAAAATGCGACCTTTTCTAAGGCTTGAATTAAATGCAATAACTTAAAGTATCTGTCATAAAAATAACATATTTTTGATAACAGTTACAAATGATCCTAATTGACCACGTATCTATGACATCATGGATGTTCGAACAAACGAAGAGCTCTGAGTTTTTATTCATGTATCGCCTTTATGTTACCTAAGATTTAAGTAATAACATTTTTTAAGGAAACTACACCAGAAAAGAGAATCAAGCATTAAAGAACTCAATATTTTCGAATTAAATCATACAACCGGTTTAAAAATGCCGTCAAAACGTTGTCAACTCGCTTGTCAATATCACTTCTAGAATCAATCCATTGTTTTTTAGATAAGGAATATAAAGACAATGGCCCGAGCTCGATGTGAACACGTCTCCAGAGCTGGATCTTTTATAACCGAGTTTAATGTGATCCAAACGGTGACAACATGGTTATGAATCAAAAACGAACGGTTTTGTTGATCTTAAATGATACCGTCGAACAAGGTAAGAGATAATGGAGAGAGCACCCCACCCGAATACGAATTTTTCAAAACTCGTTTTATTTTTGGCCGAAAGTCCAAAAGTGTTTGGCCTTATACGTGCGTAATGTTCTCTTCAAAAAAAAAAAACCTGACGAATGGCAATTTCGACTCATTTCACATAAGAACTCATTCCTCCCGTTTTTGCCGTCAAAAATGGGTGTCATAACTGTAAGTAACGATGGACAATCCATTATTTTCTACCTCAATTATGCAGATCGTCAAAAAAATTAAATAAATATTATAAAATTTGCGCGGAATAAGTGCAAGCGAAAATGAATATTGTTGCTGGAATGCTGGCAGAAACTTATAGAAAGAATAACCCGTTATTAGAAAATAATTTTTCGTTTAAACCAAAAATATGAGGAATGCGTTGGGTTTTGTGTTTCAAATATTCCAGAAACTGTGTATTACTACAAATATGTCGCATTATACGTACTGTTGCGAACTCAGGGTTCAATAATTCCAGTGTAACGATTTAACACGAAAACACTATTTATTTACTCCTCAAATACACACAGGTACAATTCGACTACTAAATAACTCACTACTTATCACTTTGTACCTTCTATTATCGTTTCGTACTTTAGCTTACTTATAGCTCGATTAAAATAAGACTACTACTTAACCGCGCGCGTTATGCGTCTTTCATACACAATCCTAAAATTACAGAAAAACCTAGAAAGTTCTTGATAAGAATTCTTGAATAATCTCACATAAAAAAATGGTTGTAAACAACTGCCTTCTAGATAAACAGAGCAATAAATCACTCGTGTCAGCCATGACGCAGCGCGGATAGGTCGCGAAGCTCCACCAACCAACGCGTTGAACCGCTTCCGATGCGGCGTCGCTGCGAATCGTAACATTGCCCTCCTCCTAAGGCTGTTCGTCCCGAACATATACAGTTTCATGGTATCGTGCTAATCGATCCAAATGAACAACCTTCATCTTTGACCTGGGGGTCCGCTGGATCCTATACACTACGTCATTAATCTTCTTTATAATTGTATAAGGTCCTTCCCAATTTTGGCTAAGTTTGGGCGACTTCCCCACCTTTCGCCGCGGATTGTACAGCCACACCAAATCACCATCCTGGAAGCCGCGGGAGTTAGCTAGTAAGTCATATCTTGCTTTGGCTCGATCACTGGAGATCCGCAGTTTATTCCTGACTTGTTCATGAACTTTGTTAAGCCTCTCCTTGAGCTCCTCCACAAAATTCTCAGAGTTGAGAGACTCTTTTTCTGGAGTTCCATACATCAAATCCGCAGGAAGTCTCATTTCCCTTCCAAACATCACTTTCGCCGGAGTATAACCAGTGGCTTCATGCGTAGAGCCTCGATATGCCATCAACATAAGAGGTAGATGTTGGTCCCAATCACGCTGATAATCTGCCACCATTTTAGACAGGTAATGTTCCATGGTCCGATTAAATCTCTCTACCATCCCATCCGACTGTGGATGCAAAGGAGTTGTCCCGGTCTTGCGAATTCCGAGAAGTTCCATGACCTTCTGGAAAACAGCCGATTCAAAATTTCGGCCCTGATCAGAATGAAGTTCAAGGGCGACTCCAAATCTGCAGAACATTTCATTTACTAGCACCGTTGCCACAGTCGTTGCTTCTTGATTAGGCAGGGCGTACGCTTCAGGCCATTTAGTGAAGTAATCCATGGCGACCAAGATGTATTTATTGCCTGACTCAGTCAGAGGAAATGGTCCCGCGACATCAATTGCTTTTTATTGACCCCAAAATGACCTCCACTTGTTCCGTTGTGCATTTCCTACATTTGGATTTCTGCTACCAGGAACAACCAACTGACTGACTACGGACTTGCCACCCGGACTCTCCCACGCTCTCTTCAGTAGTCCATTTTCTAATTTAAGAGAGTGCCACTGGGCCCATAGCGCCTTCAGGTTTGGACTTTTACCAGCGATTTCTTGCCATTCTGGTCTCTTGCCGTCAGTCTTTGCAGTGAGGATGGGTCCAATATCTGGATCGTTCATTTGTTCTTCTCGAAGCGTCTGTGTGGTCCAGCCATCGTTCATTTCTACCGACGTTTTCCTTACAGAAGGAAGTCCCTCACGCTGCTCAGTTCTTTAACAATGCCGACAATCTTCTTTACAAGGCCGTCTAGACAATGCATCGGCATTTCCGTGAGACCTTCCTGGTCGATGTTCAATTTGGAAATCGTACTGTTGCAGGCGCTCTATCCATCTGGCTATTTGGCCTTCAGAGTTTTTCATCTGTAATAACCATTTGAAGGCTCCATGGTCAGTTCTAATCAGGAACCTTTTTCCATATAAGTAGCGATGGTAATGTTCGACTGCTTTAACGATGGCCAATAGCTCTTTTCTAGTGACGCAATAGTTTCTTTCTGGCACACTTAAAGTCTTGTGATAATTTGTTCTGAATTTGGAGGAATTTTCACATCTTCCACCAGCAGTAGACGGATACTAGTTTCCACATTTCCATTGGTTAATGCAAACTCCTCATCTCCAAACGTGAGAATATTCCGTTTATGATCGTAGGAGAATCCATGTTTCCTGATGAGATCCATTCCCAAAATAAACTCGTCTTTGATCCCGCCAACCAACACTTTATGCCGAACTTCAAGTCTTTCTCCAATAATGATGGTAACATCGGCTTCTCCATCTATAGGGCAAGTAACTGATTTTAACACAATAGGGTTGGGCAGTGGTTGTATGGTATATCCGACAAGTTTATCCGGCCTTACAATGGTCACATCTGCTCCTGTATCGATGGTAATCTGGATTTTCTGTCCCTTAATGCATCCGGCCACTGTAAGACTTTTTCCACCCAAACTATTGACTTTAAAGATCCTGGGGGTCTTAACGGGCCCGGTCAATTGCCCCCTTGCATTGACCGGAATTAGTTTTCCTGGGACCTGGGGCGGTCTTGGTCGCCGCTCGGTCTTCTAAATGATTCTTGCCCTGTTACGGCAGTTACTCTTGATGTGACCCAGTCTGCCGCAGTTAAAACATTTTGTGCCCCGATTGTTTGTTGATCGAGGAGTTCTTCCCACCAGGGCTTGCATATTGACTGCGATATCCTTCACCGCTTTATGTAAATTTGCCATGGATTCAGCCATAGACGTAGTCTCCTCTTCATCGCAAGTTGCCATTCTTACAAGTGGAGATCGAATTCTAGGGCCCGAACTAGTGCCTCGCTTATATTCTTGGGCCTTACTAGACGTAAGTGGTATCTCATGTCACTATCGCGAACTCCCTCAATAAACCTTTCGGCGGCAAATTGAGTTTGAAAAGATTCAGGCGCCGATGGATATGCCAGGTGAATTAGTCTGTCTATGTCCGCCTCAAATTCTTGTAAGGATTCACCTGACTTCTGCTGTCTCATCCTCAGCTGGGCCTGGAACACGGTTTCTTTGTGCTCATTTCCAAATCGTAGTTGCAGAGAGTGTACTAAAGCTGCATAATTACTTTGATCCGCTGCCGACAGAGATTGGAGTAACTCAGCCGCTTTTCCACGAAGTGCTACCACTAATGATGTAGCTTTCTGGCGTTCGGACCAACCATTAGCTTTCGCAGCTGCCTCAAATTGGGTTTTATAAATTTCCCAGGCCGTGGTACCGTCAAAATCTGGAGGCTTAATTTTAGCGTTGGCTGTGCTAAAACTCTCTGTAGACACGTTGTCCTCCTCAAGTTGTTCCCGGAATTTCTTTTATAGCTCGAGAACCCTCTGGTTGACAGCTTCGAGTCCCTCGTTAACGCCGTTAACGGATTGCATTATTTTTTCTTCCAATTGTTGCTCCCTAGCTGTGAGATGGTTCACTAATTCATCTTTGAACCATTTCTGTTCTTCCTTCTGTTGTTGATAACGTCGCTCCTGTACTTGATCACGTCTTTCTTGTTCTTCTTTTTGTTTTGGCTGACTTCCGACCCAAACAGCTGTTTTTGAGTGGGGCAAACCATATTCGTACTAGTTAATATACTACGAACGTCAATCTTTCCCCACGGATTAAAAGTGCAGCTTCTAGTGACCTATGGAAACCAAGATTAGGCTCACTGCTTGCTAATGCGCACATTCTTCTGCGCAAGACATATGCGGAGGACACGCCCACTAAAAAAGTTGCGTTTTCGGCCGGACGCCCTAGTGCGCTCTCGGAGTATTCTCATCCTTCTATTCGCAATGAGAAAACAAAGGGTGGTAGTAATGTCGCAGCGCACAGAGCAGTCTACCGAAAACTCTAGATGAACAAAAGTTTGAGGTTAGGTCAACTCTGAGTACTTTTTGACATGAAAAGAAAATTTGTAATAACAAAAGATCAAAGATTTGTTTTTTTGATTATAGGCTCGTATTTATTTTAAAACAAATAAGTGTAATAAGTAATAGATACTCGTCGGCCGGCTTGCAACATCGCTTGGTGGTAGTGAAAGTGGACCGTTCCCGTCAAAGATCGCATAGGTTCAAATACTTTGTCCTACAATAATACCAAGACTATCAAGTAATCAAGTGTATTGCGTATTGATTTCCTGATACCTGACTCGTAAGCCAAGGCAAGGAAGGGCGCCAAAAGACTATCAAATGTATTGTGTATTGATTTCTTGATACTTCACTTGTAAGCCAAAACAAGGAAAGGCGTCAATATTTTATAGTATGGTTAGACTTTTTCTGAACATGAAAATGGTGAGTATTGGGTCTTTTTGAGGTTTTATGATTATAATTAATTAAATTAAATTACATTATTATGGTTTTGTAAATGTGTGGATAATGTGTAAATGTTACGCGCGTACCCGCCAAAAGAAAACCTAAAAGTTAGGTTAACGGCAAATGACGTTGAAAGCAATACGGCATTGTCATGTGTAAATTATATTCAGGAATAGAACAGAAGCTTATTTTAAATAAATTATGAGTTTTTAGTTTTTTTCTTACACCACACCATGCTAATTTCCCAAGTTAACTAACAGCTCAAACATTTTAGAAACTAAAAATAATTCTTAGTATTTTTTATATTGATATAATACATTATTAGATATTTTATATTTCGGCGAAAACTTAATAAAACATAAAGCTTGGCATCGTCGATTTTTCAAAATTAAGGGGCGGAGCTTGCCAGCCGCGCATGCGCTTTTGTTGCCACTGAGCCGGACTTTTTCGGGCTGAACTTTTTAATGTTACGTTATAATTATATGTCAATTATTATTTATATGGGGCAAACAAACAGTGTAGTCAGACATACCGAATTTTCTGTGCTTATACGGAAATGATGAATAAGAATCGACAATTCAATGTCGTTTGTTCTTTTAGGATGATATATCCTCATTAAATCATTATTTTTTTGTTATTATTCGCATTTTAGTAACATAAATAAATTAAACTTTAAAAACATAGTAAGAACGGCAACACCGCAGCCAGTTTATTAATTTCAGTACTTCAGCTACAAAACTATACATTCTGCCTTGGAGCTTTTGCTAAAAAGAGACAATTTAGAAATATATTACAAATATATCACAAACTGCTTTTGATTAAAAAAGACAATTTATGAATATATTATCAATATATCACAAATCAAACACGAAACATTCCGTTCTCACACGTTCCGTCTAACATTTTAATAGGTTGCTCCCTAACCTATTTAAAAGTGAGAATTTTGACAACCTTGATTGGTCAAAAAATTCTGTTGAGGAATTCCATTGGCTCGTGTAGATGGTGCGGCAGCGATATTGTGGGTATTGGTGGGTGGGGGATATTTTCTGATAGGAAACTTTAATAAAAATAAAACGAGAAATTATTTGCTGGCGTATCATCAATTCTCTTTTCCAGCAGCGACAGTGAAGAAGAGTATTATTTGCCTATTCTGGAAATAAAAGTCTTCTACATAAACTGTGACATAAAAATGACAACCCAGGTGATTTTCAACCAATCTGCTTTGATGAAAATCAGTTGATCTGTCATTTTTATGTCAACCGGAACCAGAACCGCTGTGAAAATAAATGACTAAAAGAAATACAGGCAAGGCAAGGCAATACAGGCGTTTGCTTTGATTGATTCGTGGTCAAATTTACCAGCACTTTCGACTCGGTTTTAAAACTATTGTTTACTGTATTAAACGTTCACTTTACTTTTTTTCTATTTCGGTTTCAATAAGACAGCTTTGCCGCACTGTTATGACGTCTGTATTTCCTATAATAATAGTATATTATAAACCAAGGTTGTGAAGTACATTATTATGACCCGAACGTCAAGTTTAAATCCCGAAGCGCGATCTAAGACGTGAGGGTCTTAAGTAGTTCACAACCGCGGTGTATATACGATTTTTTCCACTACTAGACTCGATAAATCTACAACAGAAAATTGCCTAAATTAGTAAGATAGCGCTCCGCATATTTTATTACTAAGAACAGGCGCGTCTTCAATCCATATGGAAGCTTCGTTATCGTGGCAACCGATAAACAAAATCGCCGTATGACGATATCATGGCGCCTGACAACTGACAGCTTTATTTACCAGGTAAATAATCGGCCATAACGTTGCCATTATAGACCGCTTATGTTCAATTGTTTTATAAGCAAAACGAGAAAACCCACTTTACAGTCATTCTGCTGGCCTTTAAGGGTCCGTATTAAAGCTAGTAGTGGAAAAAATCGTTTATTATTATGCCTTGAGTAAGTTTCTCTAATAGGCATAGCCAAGTGAATTGGAAAGCCAGGACATACTCTTTTGGTGTTTCCGTATCTGGTGTAGAATAGATAAGTCTCAGCTTGTGTTAACCCTGGTGACTATACCTCTTGTAGAGGGGCTACAGTTGGAAGACCGTCTAGACCGGAGTCGAACCAGAAAATCTAACACAAAGCTAGTAAAGTGGGCATTTATCTATGGTGGTCACAAAGGATCACACACCCCGTGGGGGCGACAACTCCCAAAGTACTGGCTAATACCTGCGGTTTTAATTAATTTATATATTGTTATTATTCATATTATGCTTCGTTATTATAATTTTACTTCTTGCTATTCCCTATTTTTATATGTATAGAAGTTGTTATTTCTGTTTTTGCCCGACATGCCTCCAATATTTAACATGCTATAATCTGTGAAGGCTGTCACCGCCGGTCAAAATACAATCTAAAGTATTTTCCACGCTTTGAAGCCGTGGTCCAATGAATTTCTTCGTGACATTTCATCTACAACTGCGGCAGACATTATCAAAGACGATGAGGCAATGGACGAAGTGATCTCCCGTGCTTCCACTGTGGAGTATGGTGAGCTCCGTGGTATTTATTCCCCCGCCGTCGCGCTGCAGTGGAGGGACTGGGGTGGGGGCAGTGGTGGCGCGCAGTTTCGGCACACTTAAACCTACCGGGTCTTTAATACTTTAGCTCTGAACTACATATCTGTATTGCTGCAATTCCTATACATAATATGTTGTTGTTTGCCATAGTAAAAAGTGATTTTCTGGATTTTTATTTGATTTTTTTTTCTCAGTCGTCTTCTCTATTCTTTGACTTTTATACAGGACATTATAGTTGAATCATAGTGAATATTTTATATACCCGTGTTCATTAAAAAACCTTTTCATGTTCAAATTGGCGTTAATAACAATAAAAATAACAGCAATCAGAATCGAATTGGCAACATCAATTTTAAAGAGTGTTAAAGAGCTTTTGCGTTTTCGCAATTGCATTTTATTTAATAATATCAGTTAAAATTTATTAATGTCAATTTTATTTTTTTTTGCAATTTGTTTTTGATTAAGGGTAATATGACATTGATTAGGCTCAATTTGCTTTTGATTAATGTCAGTTTGAAATGTATGCTGCCAATTTGATTTTGATTGCTGTCATTTTGATTTTGACTAACGCCAATTTAAACTTGAAACGGTATAGAAGGCTATCCATTTTTTGTCAGAAAAGTACGACACAATCAAAGTAAATGGACTTTCGTTCTTTCATCCTTTTCTTTCGACATTTCACAGCCAACTAGATGAACTTTTCAAATGAACCCACCTTAGCACTGGCTTTAGGACTTATACGCGACTGATATACTTCCCGGAACGTTCGGTTTGTAATAGAAAATCTGACAACATAGTACATAGCCAACAAATATCATTAGGGAATTTTAATTTTATTCGCACACGTTTAGCCTCAGGCAGGAAGATTTCGGTTGGAAACTCGGCAGGGAATGAGATCATCAAGAACGCTAAATTGAGGCAAATATTTAAACAACAAATCGACCTATGAAAACAACGAGTGATCCCAGATATAATCAAATGATCAATATACCCATTCACTTATTTTTGACTTCCCGTTACCTTTGAAATCTTAATTATTTTATACGTATCTCTTTTCAGCACACGACTACTTGATAATACCTACATAATATAATTTGCATTCGAATATTAATTCGAATATTCGAATATTGCATTTGAATGTTTCTTACTATAAGGGACTATAGCATGGTTTTTAATAAAGCCTAAGATGGGTTAAAAGTGTTATGGACGCATTCACCAGGTGTTGGTTTTCATTCAGATTCAGTATTCTGGGTGACTTTTGTGGGGCGCACAATAAAGCCTAATTTTTGGCAACGCCGCCCCGGAACTGATTCCCTAAGACGGTATCACCGAATTTTTGAGACGTCTGGCCCGACAAGGACCTTTGTGTCCCGTTCGCGGCCCTCCCTTCTTCCTTGCACAAATTTATAACGTTGCAGCTGTCTTGGAACGCGTGCTGTCTGCTCTATTGCCCTTCCGCGTGTTACTCGAAGGGATTCATTGATACTTTCTTTATAGCTTTCGATTTTTTGTGATGGTTTTCTTGGGGTACACGACAAGATAAAATCTCAGTTTCACGAACTGATGTCTAAGCCAACAGTGTCTCGTTACGACCTCCATCGGAGTTGCAACAATTACAATATCATTTGATATGATTTAAGAGTTAAATTTCACGTTACAAAGTTCGTCAGGATGTAGGGCTTCTTTGCAGGGCCACCCTGTGTCTAATTTCAGCAACTGGCACCTTGTGTTTTGGCTTTGCCCTAAAAAAGTTGATAGTCGCGATTCGCGATGCCTTACCACCCTATCGCTGGGCGTTTTTAGCTCGGGGGTGTTTGTACAATAGACCAAACGCAGCTGTCCCCAATGAGGAACGCGGCTTAGCGGTCATTGCTTTGTAGACAATGCACTTATAGCAACGCGTGGGGGCAATAATTTATCCTTCTGTCAACTTCTGTGCATGTATGAAGAGAAAATTGAAGTTCCAAGCGCTTTTAAAACTATTCCTGCGAAGATGTTTAAGTCATTTGTGTGTTTGTGTGCCTTTCTTGCTGCTGTATCGTGTTTTTGATGGACGTTAAGGAAACCACAAACTTCAGATTTTTCTTTTTTCAAACATACTCAATAAAATAAAATCCTATTTACTGATCAATTGTTCCCTCTCTTTAACTATCTCTTAATTAATTATTATTTTTAAACTAAGAACACCTCTTATTTAACAGAAAATAGGTAGGATAAAAGTGTCCACGTCAGTGTTTCAAGAATCTTCTTCTTATTGTGCCCTGTCAGGTCCCCCTGACGTCGGCAATCACGATGGCGAGCTGATAATTGCAATTTCAAGATTTTTTTTTTAAATTTCAAAAATGTTCAAGATGATTGTAGTTTCATGAAAAGTGAGATATAAATAATAAATGAATTAGAAAAACCGGAGACCTTGTTATTCCAAAACTTTTTCATCAATTTTTCATCTCTTTGTACATAACGATCTCTGATAATATTTCTCTTGAAACACTCTTTCCTTCCATCAAAATAAAGATCCAAGCAAGGGGGTTCGCTCGTAATATAGCAGTTCGTATAGCAGGAAAAGATAAAATATCTGGATTTCGTAAAGACGAAAAAGAGAGAAGCAAAAAGAATTACCTCTGTGATACTTTGACAAGTTCTAGTAATTTAAGGTTTCAAAGAAATGCTTAGGTTATCACGGAGGTAACCAGCTGTATCTTTCATTTATTAAATATAGTAACAACGTAACATTTATGGGAAATACAGGGTAATAGTTCTCGAAATAAATGGCTGTCGCAAGTTAAAAAATCACCCTTATATCGGCTATATCGGTCGCAAGTCCGGTTATCGGCATCGGCCGATATGTGGTAAAATATCAGCTAGAAAGCTGAAATATTTTTGTATAAATTGCGATTACCAAAACAATGTTATTTTAACTTTTAATTATGATTATTAATACCTATATTATGTTGTTCATTGTCTGAGTCTGTATCATTATAAAAGCAACCTTTCTTAAACTTAATAGTCTACTTTGGAATATATTAGTAACTTGCTAGGATTGAATATCCTTAAAATTAATTTTACTTAGATTTGTCACAATGATATTGTTCTATAATTTACTATTAAACTGACATTTTAAGTTTAAGTTATTTTAATATGATCTTCTATAGCTAAGTACACCAAGATGTTCCAGAAAAGTTGAAAAAAAAATTGTTGAAAAAACTGGAGATACAACTCATATTAAGCCTGTTTTATATTTAGCAAGCTTTAAGGTTATATTCTTGCTGAACATTTTTGACCTTGAAACACTTGGAAGGAACGTTCTTGACTTTCCATTTACACTTGGAAAGACTATTGTTATTCCCAACATTTAAAAATCCCAAATCCAGCTAGTTGCAGTTTTCCCTTGCTAGCTGCAGTTGCTGTAATCTTTCTATTGAAAACAGAAAATGCTTATACATTTTAATAAAAATATATATATATCAAATTTATAATTTACCTGGCCATCAATTATGTGAAAACTACTGAAAACACAAATCTAGTGTTTTTTTGGCATTCTTGGTATCTCAAAAAGAAGGGCTAGACTTTTTTATAAATGTCCAAAAAGACAGACATTTTCAATTAATTCATTTTTTTTATCTTGTTCTTTAAGAATTTTATGCCACCACATATCCCAATCTCGAACAGTGTGGCCAATTGATCAAGCCTTTCTAGGCCCTTATTTCTGGCCCTGGACTCTTCAGCCAAACACTTTCGTTTTTCCTTCTTTACTGTGTTTTAGACTTTCATTTTGCAAAGAGAATGTAGAAGTCATTGCCTCTTATCTACAAAAGAATGAAAAACACAGTTTTAAAGTTACTAGGTAGTTATTAACTGTTCCCATCCGAGTTATTTTCTGTTATTTCTAGCAAAAGCAAAATAATTACTAAGTAGGTACTGAGAGCGTTAAATTCATTAGGTATAACAATGGTATAACAATTCATAGGTATAACACCTTAATATGGACACGACGGCATACTTCACCACTATCATCACCTACTAAAATCGTAAACCACAGGATATATTACGCGATTGACGGTATACCGTCCTGAATACTTTGGCGCTAACTTAGCTGAAGTGGTGCTGAAGGCGCTAACTAGTGAAACCTATAACGGCTGAGGATAACACATTTTCTCTTTTATAAACTTTATCCCTAACATGGTATTTCCAACCTCCGTCGTAAATTGTAATAATGTCTTAAACACCTTTCCTAAATTTACACGGACTAACTCAGACACTTCCCGGAGTTTCTGAATAGGTTCCGAACAAGCGAGTAAGAATCTCAGACTCATTACTCATTAGCCTCTGGAAAAAGGAAAAACTCTCCGTACCATCGTGTCGGGTGATTCCAACTCACGGCCGAAATTAAGAAATGCCGGTGAAAACTCTGTAGAGTCATGTCGAGAAGTATTAATTGCAAGAAGTAAGTCAGGTAAACAAACATCCCATTTTCTTTGATCTCCTTCACAAAACTGAGTAATCATGATCTTCAACGTTTTCTTGGTTCTTTCTACGGGATTTGCGTGGGGTGTATACGGTGGAGTTAGTCGATGTGGTATTTTAAATTCTTGCATCATTCCTTTGAAAGCCTTTCCAGTAAAGTGTGTGCCAGTAACCGTTATAACAATTTTAGAACACCCGTATCTAGTTACAACCATCTCATAAAAAGTGTGACATACTGCTTTGGCGGTAGCTTTCCTCATTGCACGACATTGCACCCATTTAGTAAATCTGTTTTGAAAAAGAAACAAAACGTTTTGAAATACAGCCTGTTGTGATGATTTAAAATGCTGACATGACTGGCAATTTCGCACATATTTGGCAATTTTCCTGAACATCCCAGACCAATAATATCTAAGAGCAATCCTAGCTGTTGTTCTCCTAGGTGTCCAGCTAACACTTGGTCATGATTCTCTTTTAAAGCGTGAAATCGCATGATTTTTGGTAAATACAACTTCCACGGTTCAGCCAATTTGTTCTCAGTTATATCGGAAAGGTCCAAAAAATGTTGATACAATAGTCCTTCCTTTTACAATATTGGGAAACGCGGAGGGGTTTGCTGCAACGGCTGTTTTTACGACTTTTCAAGTACATTAGCAATCGTCTTTTTAAAACTCAACAGTTCCGGTTATGTCTAAATTAAACTTTTGCAATTCACGGATCAATTGCGTTTGGTTTAATTGATTTACTAAATTTATATGGGTTTCTTGGATCAATGGCAGATTTTCATTCGGGTCGGTTAATACGAAAGGATTTCCAGATGATGACGGTTCCAAACCGGAGAAAAAGAAAAGGCGGTGTTACCACAGCTTTCAAAGGTCAGGGCGACGTCACATACAGCGGAATTTGGTTAAAAGCGTAACAGAGCGTAATTTAACAGTTGAATTTAAACCAATCAGATAAAAGCTTCTGCTCCGTTCCGTTCCGCTGTATGTGACGGCGGTTTTAGGCCTTAGTCCGCCGTCACATACAGCGGAACGGAGCAGAAATGTCAATAACGTGATTAGACTTGTCAATAACGTCATTACACATGTCAATAACGTCATTACACATGTCAATTCCTATTTTAACTTTTATCTGAGTGGTTTAAATCAGGGACTCGAACCTTTTTGGATTATCGATTCCGATACCGCTTTGTTTATAATAAAGTGAAAAATCTATGTTCTTAATTATTTTTTCATAAAAAACTGTTCCGGTTCGGATTTCAAAGATTTTTTAGGTACCACACAAGGTTCCAGAAGAAAATTTGAGATCCTTAAAAAAAACCGGTGGGGTTTCAGTTTCAAAGCGAATTATGAGATAACGTTTCTAAAATCCAAATATTTCTTTTCAATAAAATTTGTTATTATTTTTTATATATTTCTTTTATAAATAAAAATTTTTAACATAAAATAAAACTCTAAAAAACAACTAAAAATGTATGCTTCTTTTAAATTAAAATTAATACTGAACCCTAGAACCAGACACTAATATGGGGACTATAGCTTGTTTTAGGTTTTGTTACTTTGTTACTAAAACTGAGAGTATAAGTTGTACCTACTCCTACTCCTACTACTTAACTACTTTCCTCTTTTAACTTATGTCTTTCGGTCGTTCTTTATAAAGAAACTCCGATATTTTATCTTTCTCATGGCGTAATGTAGGTAGGAGACAAGAAAATTGAAGAAAGACTAAAAAGAGATTGATGTAGAAAACAATTGTTTCTCTCTATCTCCTTCCATATTCGGCGCCGTATGGACTCTGGCCATGTTTGTCTCTCTCTCTCTCTAGTAATAAAAAGTAAAAACCGAAAAATACCGTTATTTTCTAACAAAATTTTAGCGGTTCCGGTACTTACAATCTTTCAAATAAATGTCGCATTTAAGATTCCGAGTTCAGTTCGGGTTCAGCAGAATTCGACCGGTTCCTGTTCCGATTCCGGTATTTTTCGATTCCTGTACTAGTCCCTGGTTTAAATTCAACTGTCAAATTACGCTAGGTTCCGATTTTAACCAAATTCCGCTGTATGTGACGTCGCCCCCATTTCCGGAGGTACCACTAAATCCGGCCGATCCTGCGTTACTACCGGATTTACTGATCTGGCTGGATCACTTCTATGATCGGGCCGGATTGGATGAAAAATAATTTTTTTTTGTCCACGACCACTTAATAATATACTGATATTCAGGTTGTTGACAAAAGTTAAATAGGGCTCATATAGCGTCAGAGGGATATATGGGTTGCCATTTAAGTTATATATGTTGCCTTGGCAACCAGTAGGAGTAGGCAACAATGCAATATCAAATGCCGCAGCGTAAAAAATGCACTGGTGCCACCGGCTTTGCCGTCAAACGCGAGTGTCACTTTGACATTTCAATAATTTTATTTACACTACCTATAGATTTTATAATTTGTAATTATTAGACAATGGCCGTGGACAAAGTATAGTATTATGCTCGCTTTTTATGGCCATTATTCCTACGGGAGACTTGCGCCCCTCGCCTGCGTCTCGTGACGCAAACGTCCTCCTAAGGGAATAATGGCTATCAAGCTCGTTTAATAATATACTATTATTTAATACAAACTTAACAGAAATATGTGAAAATTATTTACATTAAATTGTAATAATTCACTTTAAAAACTAAATAGTAACAGTGACAAGAGTCAAGCAAGGCCACTTTGATAATTTGAGTAAGAAAATGTTAATATTCAAAATTTATTTTCCTCAAATTGTGATGAATGAATAATAACTTTTCTGCATTGTCTGATGCTAATCTAGATCTATAGTCCGTGTAGATATTTCCAATTTCGGAGAATAGCCGTTCAGAATAGACACTACTGGCTGAACTTGATAAATACTTTTGAATAACATTACATAAATCAGGAAATGTTTTCTGATGTTCGCATCACCACAATTGGATCTGAATTTCTTTCTATAGGTAATGGGCATTTTATAATAAACATTAAGTTGATGCAAAACAGTATTCCCAGGGTATGTCAACAATGTTAGGTTTGCATAAAGAAATCGCGAGTTTAGCAAATCCGTATTTTCTACCGACCGCTAGCATTGCAATATTATGAAAAATGTAAAAACCAATCCGGTGGCCGGAATTCCGGTAATCCGGCCTAACCCTTGAGGGGTTAGGCTATTTGCCGATCCGGTACTTTATTTTGGACTTTATTTTCTTTTAAAATGTAAAAATAGTAAATAATAAAACATAAAACTCAAAGAATAATGTACGGGGACATCATTTTAAGTCGCTCACTCGATTACCAGGTTTTCTGTTAAACCTCATAAAAAATTGATACCTGGGGGTCGTATCGCATCTAAAGCCGTCCTCTGATCCTGGGCCCGTGACGTTATTGGCTGCCCGGTTTGACAGATACGATGCCATCTTGATTTTTTTTTACATGGAAAAGTAAAACGTTGTACAAAGCTTTGTGTGAAGAGATTTAAGTTTTTGGTACTTTTTTAAAATATTTCAGAAACCACTGAAAATGTGGCAACATTGTAAAGGTTTTCTAAACAGGCTCTTCAAAAGTTAACTTTTTGCTAATTTAACCGTCTTCATAACCACTAGTTCTACATTGACATCATTTTAAGTCGCTCACTCGATTACCTGGGGATGTTATGGCAACTAAGGCCGACCTCGGATCCCGAGCTAGCGACGTTATTTGCTGCCTGGTTTGACAGATACGACGCGATCTTGATTTTTTTTAATGGAGCCACACGTAAATTTACTTACAATCTAATAAGAAGGAGATTGCAGAAATATATAACTTCGTATTTCGATTATACAGGGTGGTAAAGTTGTTGGATTTCACATCATCGATTGAATCACACCAAGATCCAGTCATACCCAGGTCACCCCTGATTTCGTAACATCGTTATAACGTTCCTATAATCATTTTAAGTCACTCACTCTATTAGCAGATTTCCTGATACACTTCAAAAAACTTCGATACATGGGGGTCATATGGCATCTAAGGCTGACCTTAGATTCTGGGCTAGTGACAATGGCTGCCCAGTTTGACAGATACGACGTCATCTTCATTTTTTTTACATGGAAACACACATATATTTACATACAGTCTAATAGAGCAAAAGGAGCAGATAACAGAAATATATAACTTAAGAGCAGATAATAATATAGAACAGTAATGTTGTTGAATTTCGAAAATCATTTTAAGTTGATCACTCAGTTAGCAGATTTCCTGTTCCACTTCATAAAAATTTGTTAAATGAAGGTCGCATATTTTTCAAAATTCAACAATTTAGCACTCTGTATAATCGAAACGCCTAGAGATAGATATATGACGTTATATATTTCTGCAATCTCCTTCTTCAGTTCTATTAGACTGTATGTAAATATATGTGTTTTTTTGTATTAAAAAAAAATCAAGATGGCATCATGTCTGTCAAACTGGGCAGCCAATAATGTCATTAGCTCTGGAATCGAGGTTCGCCTTAGATGCTATAATACCCCCATGTATCAAATTTTTATGAAGTTTAACAGAAAAGCTGCTAATCAAGTGAGCGACTTAACATGATGTCCCTGTACCTACCTAACCTAATATTTTTCAACACCTCTAAATATTTAAACCTTTCCTAAGTATGTCATAAATTAATTTAACACTAAGTTAAGACTTCCATTAAAATAGTGAAAAATTCCAACATTAAAAAATTATATTTATTACTTCCATTAAAACATAAGCTTTTCATCTTTATAAATTTTCTCTAATTTTTACTAACCTAAACTTCCAAAATATAATTGGGTGAATCCTTGGGTATAGGTTTTGACCATTGACAATGGAGTAAATAAATAGACGCCCCGAGTTAATCATAAATTAGTATTTGTTTACTTGGCATGATATACAAACCCCATATTTGGAGGCTTGCAGGTTGTTGGGCAGAGGGGAAGCAGAAATGCTAAAAACAATATGGCACAATTTGAATCTCCAAGGACACATCTCCAGATGACATAAGCACACATAGGCGTATTATTTTTCAAGGAAACAAGCATACGATTTTTACACAGCATGCATCTGCATTTTTACGCAGGCCAAAACATTCAAATATTTTTATATTTAAATGATTTTTGATACATACCTACTATACCCATTTATTGAGATTTTTTAGATTAAAGATTACTAATAGAATAACACTACAAATGACGCTAATGGGTAACGGCTAAGAGCCGAATAACAACATAACCACGAAACACAAATGAACTTACCGGTGAAAACATAATTTCCTAGATTTATTTTCATAATCCCAAGTTCTACACACAAAACATTGTCTCACCATGGCTAACAAACAAATTAAAACACAGAAATGTCTTAAAGCCAGAAAAAAAAGTCCATGAAATAACTGTCATAAACTGACATAAACCATGTTTCACAGGATTCTGCAATGTTTCAGATTGTGACCAGTTGGCCATCTTAAATGCATTTTTCTTTCTTTTATCGGCATAAGTGTTCTATTAATCACCATTCAAAAATGATTTGGACAGAGTAGATATTATGGAGGAGAGCAATAGATATTATAGTAATCTCGTGGTTTAAAGATTCGCAAAATATCTTCCAAAAAAAGGATGTGCCAATTTACTAGCAAAGTAATCATGGCAAACACTGTATGGAGGGTTTGTTTATCACGCCAATATTGAAAAATGTAAATAAAGACCTCTACCTTGATAAATCCTCTATGGTTTTGACCTATACCTATACCCAAGAATCCACCCAATTTTATATATATATACAAGGTGTCTTTACAAAGTAGTAAGTAACTTTTAGTTACAAAGTCAGTTAAATTAGCAAAAAATTTTCTTATTTAAATTAATTTAATAAATTTTTGGTCCTTTCGTACTAAAAAATTTTATTATTATAAAGATAGAAACCAAATGTTGCCTGTTGTGGAGACTTTTTAGAAAGCTTTTACAGTAATGCCACATTATCAGTAGTTTCTGAAATATTTAGAAGATGTTAAAATTGCACACATTTTAAAGATCTTGTTTCAAAAACTATTGGTGACACAAAAAGGTTTAAACTACAAAGTTTTACTACACTCTAACCCCTCCCATATGACATCTTCATTAGCTTTGTGTGAAGAGATTTAAGTTTTTGGTTTTGTTCGGTCGGTAAAGGTTTTCTAAACAGGCTCTACAAAAGTCAATTTTTGCTAATTTAACCTTGTTCATAACCCCAGCCATTTCAGAGGTAGTAATACTGCACTCACTTCAAAAAAGATACCCTGTATATTCATATACAAGGTGTATGAAGGTCTATAGTCAGATCCTTTTCTTGCTACCTTCTTGGTATCTTGTTTTAGGGTAAATTAAAAAAAATTTTTGGAACATTATTAGGATAAAATTAAAGAAATTTAACTATTGGAAGCAGAGGATGAAAGTATGATGTAATGATGATAAACTGCTTATTAAATTAGCTTGCATCTCGGCTTGCCTTCCTGGATATCTGAAAATTGTCACCACTCTGCACACAGTCTTTTTTGGAAAACCCATGAGGGGTTTGCACAAAAAAAACATCAACATGTGAGAAATTAAAATGTAAAATTTCACAATACAAGAGCTTGCCTACTGTATTGTAAATAAATGGGCATGCTTTGAATGCTCTAATAATTTTTTTCATCTCAGCCATACATTTTTGTATTTGTTGTCTTTTAAATAAGTCTTTAAAAACTGGCTTTATATGGGTTTGTGCTCCACACAAGCTTTTCAATGGTTGCCATTCTACTTTTTGTATTTGATCTATTTTATTTCACCAACAATTTGGAATGTTTTGTGAAGTTCAATTGACATATTGATCACTATGTAGTTCTCAAATTTAAAAGTGAAACTAGCAAGCCCTATATATTTCTGTTTGAACATCTACTGTAAACTATTACTGGCATGCAAATTAAATTATCCTTACACTGGCGCCTTTAAATTCATGTGTGTATAAACTTACCATTGTGCAACAACTTTTTTAAATAAATTAAAAAGAGTTAATACTATAAAATAAAATGAGATTGAAAAAAAAACAAAATAAATATTGCCAACGGGACTAATTATTGTTACCTCATAGGCAACTAAATGTCAAACTCAAACTAACCTCTATTTGATTCTCGTCGTTATTTTAATCAATTATTATTTTTTAAAATAACGAAAAAAAAACCGCTGACAAATTCTAAACACCAAATAGCGACCCTATTGTTTAAAAACCCGTCATTAAGCACACAGGAAGATTCATGAGTGAACGACTATGAGGATTGAGCGAACAGTCAACAACAGACCCAATCATCTAGAAACAGCTTAAAAAAAACAATTGCAGTGCACTTACAAGTCAATTTCGTCGTGCTCGATTTGATAGTAGTTGGCCATGTTCTGGCAGAAGGGCCCCAGAGCACACAACACGAAAACTTTGCAGAGGCCGTTTTGACGAATTTTACAACAAACCGTCGTTAAAGAACGTTACTTACGGAATTCTTTTTGGGAACTGACGTTCTGCTGTGACGTAGGGAATGACTAAAGCAGAGCGCCAGCGCCAAACGCAAAACGAAAGGACTAGACATGAGCGGTGAAGAACCTGAACAGTGAACCGGTGCAAAGCACACTAATTGCACCGAGAGTGTATCTGGAATTGTTCACTCTCGATTATCGGAATTGAAAAATAAAATGGAAAATCCATATGTTATGTTTATCTAGTTAAAGTTTTTTATGTAATTCGGTATTCGGTTCGTTTAGCTCGTTGTTAAAGTCTGAATAATCATCTTGTGGAATTTCGTCATAATTTTCCATTCTCACTAACTCATGTGTACTGAATGAAATAGCAAAATTACGTCATAAACATACGTCGCGTACCACCTGCTACTTAACAATGCCGAAAAAAATGTTTGACATTGATTCATTATCAGTCTGACACATTGTTTTATTATCGTTTAAAATGAAAACTCGATTTTCTGAACGGAAACAGAACTTTATTTTAAATTTGATAGATTATTTTACGAAAGAGAAAGATGCAGGAAGACCCCTTTTACCTCTGATTTATCTACAAAGACATGGATACTATCTGTATTTAAACCGACTTGCACAAAACAATGGAGCCTGAGATCCACCAAAGCCCAGAGGGATCATTTATCAGTACCCTGAGTTTACAAGATTCGATGGATTAGGAAATAAGGGAACACAAAAAGAACTGCAAACTGGGACAAACACAAAAGTCAGCAGTAGCAGAGCAAGCTCTTTTTCTAAAAGCACGATATTTTTTTTTAACCAGGTGGATATAATTTTACATTAACAGCAGCATTCCTAAACTAATCAGAGAAGCCATTGAGATATTCAATCTCGAGAACAACTTCAATAGGAAAGAGAGAAAAGAAAAAATTGCGGCCCTGAATAATTGCTCACGTGGGTAGGATAGTAGAGAACTAAAGGACTGATTTTGTTCATAAGAGATAATGTAAAGCGCCCTTGATTCCTACGCATCGAAAATGACGTATCTGATTGACCCGCATTGACGCTATTGGTTGGAGAATGGATGAATGGTGAATGAAATTGCATGCTGCATTCATCAATCAAAACAAGTATTTTTTTTCACCAACAATATCTGCGCCTTCGGTAGATCCATCAGCCAAGTTGAGCCATCCTACAGAACCACTGCACCATTCTTGATGAGACCCGGCCCCTCCACTCCAGCTTGTTGGTGAGAGTATAAATATGACAGAGCGTTTAATGATGGATTGAATCAGTCAATTTCGAGACGCAAGGGAGATAACTTTGTACATTTCCTCATAGACCTTACTAATATGTCCGCCGCACAGGTGAACGAGACGTTCTTCAGAACGGCTTTTCTGTGCGTGGAATGTGAACACAAGTTACCTAATTTAGGCTTTTGCTGTTATTTATTGCATAGATCACCTTAAACAAATTAAATCCTTCCTAAATAAAGAACGGATGCATAACTTTTAGAATTATTCCATAATTTAAGTTGATTTTTTGAAGCCTACAAGTTTCTTTGTTAAGAAAAATTATCAAGTAAGCTTACAGGATAAAGGGCGCTCTAAATGCTTACCTACCCTAACATTCCATATTCTAGAGAATAATAATTTATTACTTTATTACTTTGAGGTCTGCAAAGCCTTAATTATTGTGAAGGTATTTATTAAACATTATTAAACCTAACAAGATCTAATAATATATCTAAACATTGAGGATTTTGGAATACACATATTTGTTACTGATCAGAGTAAATTGTTCTAAATGTCTTGTTAACTTCAAATACATTTCTCGAACTTGTTGCTTAGTACTAGTAATAATTTAAGTAATAGCTTAGTGCTAGTAATATTCTAGCTTCAAATTAATTATTAGTTAGCACAAAAGGCAAATGTTCTTTTTTTGAAAAAAAAAACTTGTTTTTCATTCAAAGTTTTATTCAAACACGCTGAAGCTCAAGCTTAAATATGCGACAAATGTAAATTATCCTTTAGAAAAACATATCCCAAAATAAAGATGCAATTAAAGGTAACTCGGAGATAAATTTTTGAAGTAAAAAAAATCTTATTTAGAACGTGCTGTCATATACAGGAAACGTCACGATTTATGACGTAATTCCACAAGATGATAATTCAAACTATAGAGACTTTAAGTTGTACAAGAAACCTTAACGTAAACGCTATTTTTCGAGATGCGCTTGCGCAGTATTAAAATCTTCGCGTTAACGGTTTGCGGGTGAATGTTAGGTTGCGTATCTACAAGTATGCACTAAACGGAAACCTTCAGCTTCCGACTCCTTCCGAGTGTCGGGGACTAACACCGAAATCCCCTGATAGTTTCTGACTTCAGACTTTACTGGTCACAATACAAACAGCTGATTTCAGTTCATATTTTTGTTTTGTAGTTGTTTTGCTTTGAAGCTGCTTGAATTGTTAAATAAATAAAATGAGTGACTCGCTGGAAAAAACATTTCCGTTAGAACCCTTAAAGAATGGATTAAATCTTAAAATTCCAATTAAAAATTATTTAAACTTTGACAGATTTGACATATAAAGTGCAGTTGACCCATACGTTCTCGACTTCGACAACGTCGTGCACTTAAACTAAACAAAACTACAATTATTACCTTGACGTTAAATTGTGTAAGGTTTAGGTCTACGCTTACGTTAACGTCTCAATCCGCTTAAAGTGTCTATTAAAACACTGACGGCGATGTGTTTATAGCCCTATTAAAGCATCGCTATAGTAATTAAGATACCTAGAGCCTTATAAATTGTAAACCAGAGGAAGTAGGATACGACGCCGGCGTCTGTTACCAGTTTGCTCCAATCTGTCAAATGTGAAAATGCCAGTGACGTAGCATTGGTATTGTAGCACATAAGAAAATATTTTATTAAAAATAATAGTGGAACTAAATTACTATTTGTAAAATTACTAATATTATACGTAATATTATTAGCAAACATCAACTTACTATTAAATAAATAAAAATAATTGTGAATTAATAGTCGTTGATAACACTGGAATTACATCTCCTGCGCCCCCTGGAAAAACTGCTCAAAAATTTAAATAAAAAAACTGTCTACAAGTTACAGGATTGAAAAATATTTCCCAAAATAGCATTATTGACTTCACTGCGGCATACCTATACTAAACTATATTTCGAAGATTTGGTTGTAAAATAACTGGTTTTAGAGTTATTTGAATTAATTTAATTGTTTCTGAAGAACGCCATTATCTGGTTTAGCTCTGAAACGTTACTTCAGGCTTCTTTCCATTCTAATCCATTATAACCTCTAAATTTAACTTTTTCATTACGCTTAACTCTTACCAATTAAGCAATAATTAGTTGGCTTGTGCAGCTTGAAGCTTTTAATCAATTGACCAGTGTTTAGTTTATCAAAAAACAAACCTGAATCTGGATTTATTGAATAGGTTTCGTGCAGGTGACGTCACAATTTGAAGCTGGGGGTACAACAACATAACCTCACCCATTTAAAATACATGTAAATTAATGACATCTTGGCATTTAATTACATTTTTTTCAATTATCTTAAATCGAGTGAAACTTAAACTTTGCTGGAGGCCTTCTAGAATCATCGTTCTTGACAGTGGAGCAAAAAAGAATTACCTTTCTGCCGAAATAAGTGGTAAGGAGAGCAATATTTTGTGGACTAGATATACCACCAAGTACCACCAACCTTTTTATGCTTCAAAACTACTTCAAATTCAGACAAAGGAGCATGGAAATAGAAGTTTGGCGTTCCCAGTAGATTATATTGCCATACAAACTAGAAAGGAATGAATTGTTAAAAGGTATAATATGATTACTTGGCTAGAAGCTGGAATAAGATATTTAAACATTTGTAGGTGTGAATTCTAAGTCATATACCACCAAATCTAAATAAGTGAGCACTTTTGTGTCTACAAGGAAATAATTATATAAAAATTGATGGGTGTGGTAAGAAATAGATAACATGAACTATAACAGTTTGAAATACTCAAAACCTTTTTATGCCTCAAAACTACTTCAAATTTAGACAAAGGAGAACGGAAATAGAGGTTTGGTGTTCCCAATTGATTTTAGTGCCATAAAAACTAGAAAGGAGTGGATTGTGAAAAGGTGTAATGTGATTACTTGGCTGGAAGATAAAATAAGATTTTTAGACACTCGTAGGCATGAACTCTGAGTCATATATGCCCTGGATTTGGAAATTTTGCACCAAATCCATATAAGTCAAGAACTTTTGTGCCTACAAGGCAATAATTGTAAAAAAATTTGGTGATTGCTGTCCTCAGAAATAGATAACACTTGAACTGTGCAGTGATAATTAAGGCAAAATGATTTTCATAGCCTACCAGACCACAACCTTGGTGATTAGTTAAGAAGATGTGGTATTTAAAATAAATTGTAAATGTTTCTCCTTTTTATATAAAATTTAATATAAAAATATTGTTACTTTTGAGGTTATAATTGTTTAACGAAGAATTCAAAACAAGACCTGTCTCGTAATGAAATACACATTTTATTAAAACAAACACTTATTCAAGATTTTCTTCAATACAGTTTCACTGCTACTACTAGAATATAAAAACATATCTTTAAATTATATAAATAAATTAGGTACCTACTTAAGTAAACATGTTTAAAGATATATGCCATGAAGCCCATTTGCTAGCTTTTTAATATATCCTTGGATGTCCTTTCGTTGAGTCACATACTACTTGGTGATGATGATTCATGTCCTTAAGTACTTATAGTTATGGTGGTTAGCAGGTTTAGGACAATGGAACACCCTTGTAACTCGAAAAACTGACTATGTTTCGACATATAATTCGTCTTCTTCAGGGCTATAACACATATAAAAGAACACACTAGTTAATCAAAACAGCAACAAGCAAACATGATCACCTACATACTTGTACAGCTGACAACAAAGTATGAATACATAATGTAAGTCAGTTTTTTGAGTTACAAGCGTGTTTCATTGCCCTAAACCTGCTAACCACCATAACTATTACATACTACTTATAAGGAATGACTTCCATTTCCTTACTTGGCTACTTATTTGTCATTTCCATACTCTACAACAACAATAAAGCTATTAAGGTATTAAAAACATAACTCCAGTTAAACAATTACAAAAAAAAAGCAAAAATAATATGATTGGAACTTTATGTTAAACACCATTGAGGGTATTATTTTTAACTTAAGCATCTACTTAGTATTATTGTATCCTCCTTGGCCTTGGTGAAGTTAAGCACTATGAAAACAAACATTGCAAAGTAAAAACAAACAAAATTTTGATTTTAGCATTTCTTATTCCCAAAATATTTGGAGTTGAAATAATGAGCTACTTAACAGTCGTTCCAATCACTCAATGCTCAGATATCAACAGTGTGATTTGAATGTACATTTTAAACTGTACCTGAAGCAGATGAGGGTCTGTGTAGGCAGAATCTGCAATGTTCCAATTTTATTTAATTCCTGTTCAGTTATGCAGCAATGTTATCCAAAAGCTCCGACCCGGATATGGAAAATGTACTGCTTAGATCAATTCACTTTTGTTCCAGGGTAAATATCTTAACAAATATTATAGAAAAACGGATTTATATGCATAAACGCAGATTTTCTCCATTTACGTCAATGTAATTTTTTGAGGTTGTTTTACCACCAAGTTCAATGACAGGTCACGTGCTGCACGAAACCTATTCTAATCTAAAATCTAACCTCAAATCTTGAAACGGCCGGGTGCTTTCAAGTAAAGATGGGAAAAAACCCGGGTAAAGACCCTAAATTGGGTTTAAAGATTTTTTGGGAATTTTGCCTTCGCCCATCTATAATTTTTGGTAACAGATGCCCATATAGCGGAGAATTGCACGCGTGGATTCCATTAGTTTACCTTTTCTGAGCCTAGAACATTATAATAAGGATAATAAAGCATGAGGTCAATTGTGTACGTAGAACCCGAGGGCCCCTGGCCCGAGCGGTATATTTCGACCGAAGGCGTTATGTCTTATAATGCTCATAGTGTCTTCAACGTTTAATGTCCGACTTCTTGTACTTAAAAAAATGAACTTTTATGCATTATGACTTATTGTCAATTTAAATTCATAATGCCCAAGGGCGTTATTTTTTTTGTTTATGCGCCCTAGGGCATTATTTTTAATATAAATGACTGATAGAAGTCAATTATTAAGAAATAATACACCCGTCAGACATTATAGTTATTTTAGTTATGTTTAGGTGGTAATGGCAAAATTTGACGTTAAGTAGCAGCGGTTTATGGGAATGTCAAATAATATTCAGTCAAAAATTAACGTCAATGTCACGCGGCAAACTTAATTTTAAAGAAAAAATATTACTAGACGTTTGAAATAATTGAAAATTGTTATGCAAACTGACCTCTCTGTTTGCATATGAGTTAATGTGTGGAAACGTGGCAACTCTGTAAGCCATCTTTCGAAGCTTTTAAGCTTTAATCTTATGGAAGTTTTTTTTATTTTTCGGTTTTCTAAATAAACCAGACCAATGAGGCCCTAAATGCACATGTGTTTGCAATATTTTTTATTTTCGTCAAGAGCATTTCCTTTGTTAGTGTGGGACAGGCACTTTCACAATTTCTTGGGAATTCCGGCCATAAAACATGGTCACTACAATTGCCCTTCTTTTTTGACCTGCAAAGGCGCCCTTTTAATGGTTTATGGCCCTTGAAAGAATTTCAGACCTGTACCTGACCCGAACAATAGTTTAGTAATTAAAGCGATTTTGCAAATATCGTTAATTGAAATTAAAATCTTATTCTCTCAGCAGATAGAGCTTTTAATTTCTAATCCTTTGATTGTAAATTCGAGCAATTAATGTCTTAATTGACTGAGCCAGGAAATTAACGGTTAATTTCAATGAAAAGCTTTAATTGTCAATTAAACTATGTCATGTGAGGTGTCATTTTAAAAAGCATAATTTATTCTATTTAATGATCACATTTTCAATTTTTTTCTACTAGCAGATTTTCCAGAAAAGCTCATTTTCTGAATTTATACCCGTGCTATACGAAGCGCCATATAATCGCCACTGGTCAGGGTGGTATCGATTTTTTCGGCAGTACCTTCTCGGGGATGAGACGTACCGAGGGGGTGGCGAAAGAGAGAAGATCTTCGACACTCGAAGAAAAAAAGACGCGTTTTGAACTCAATAGAGTTACGATCGAAAAACGACGATCCAACCGGGAAGACGGAAAAGTTCGAATTTTACCGCGAGAAAAGTCCTTGGCTCCGCCGTTCTGATTATCGCCAATTCGTATTTTTTTCCCCTTTTTGAATCCCGTTTTCGTCCGCCGCGCTAATTATTTGTATTTTTAATTAGTGTAAAAATAATTAATTCGGCTATTGCTCGCCTACGAAAAGTTTCGTGGAGTGTTTTTCGGTTGTGCCACATAGTGTCAACCCACCTCTGCCCTTTTCCTGAATAGGCCATTTTCTTGCAGCTAGCGGATACTTTGCAGACGCAGGAGACTACCGGCAATTAAGTATTTGTAGAGTAGTTGTAGAAGTTGAATCATTTAGTATATTATAGTAGTGTTTTGCTCACCATAATATCGAGGATCCCAGTTACTGGCAGAATTCTGTTCTCTTCTACACTGCGTCGTTAGTTTAGTTTTCTTTGTTGTGTTTTTCCAATTTAGTAAGAAATCGTGTACCCGTCAAGCACGTTTCGGGGGGCCACTGAGCTTGTTGCAATAAGTTCACGTCCGCCGCTATTTTATTTCAGATTCTGGAGAAAACTAAAAATTGTCTTTTTTAATTTTTAATTTTATTCTTCCTTAATTACTATTCAATTAGTTTTTTTTTTTTTGGCTTTTTGCAGGTTTTTGTCTTAAACCATAAAACCTTGCTGGCATCTCTAAAACAATAAAATTTTACATTATTTAAATTAGCGACCTAAGGGGACAGTGGATCCTTTCCGGGAGTTGGGTCCCCCTTGCAGCGTGGTGAGGGAGATTCGGCGCAGGAAGATGCGTTGGACTTGGAACATCCACGTGGTCGAGTCTCCTCCGAGGACACGGCGGCAGCGCGGCGGCCGCGAGCACGGCCGCCCCCCACGCAGCGACCGCCGATTGAACGGATTAGTGCGGATTATCGTTATTATCGGCTGGGGGGACACTGCGCGACATGGCATCCCTGGCGGGGAACTCTAGTGATTTAAATTACCTGGAGGAGGAAAACTCTAGTATTTTAAATTACCCTCGCAGTGAAGCGAGTATGGAATATGTGAGAACGATCCCAACATTTACAGAAAATAGATCGCCTCTTGAAAGGATCAGCTATTTCAATTCGGCTAATAATGATGAGCCCCACAATAGCCCTTCTATCAGGAACCAAGAAAACCACCTAGATGATAGTGCTAGCGTTACACAAATAATAGAATTTTTCTCTAACGCTATGAGCCAAATTTTACAGCGAATGGGAAACAATAATCCAGTTCCATTTAGTCGCACATTTAGCGGAAAACCTCATGAGTGTCCAAAGCGTTTTTTTAGCGAACTTGAGGAATATTTCCTTCGCAACCACATCATCAGGGATGTTGAGAAAGTTTGCACAGCAGCGGCACAAATGAGGGGAGCAGCGCGTGATTGGTTTAAACCCCTACAAGAGTATCCAATCACGTATTTGGAATTTGGTCAATTATTAGTTAATCGTTATGACAGCGTGGAAATACTAATGTCCTGTAAAGCACAGTTATATGGAGAAAGTCAAACTACCGAATCAGCGGAGTTATTCATCTTAGGAAAACGTGCCCTTTTTTATCGCATTTTTCCCCAAGGTTCAGAGAGCGAATTAATATGTTTGATAATAACTTTATTACGCCCAGCCCTTAGACTTCGGGTCAGATTCATGCCAATTGAGAGCATTGAACGGTTAATGACCGTAACGGCTACTCTAGAAAAGGACCTAGCCGATATAGAGAAGCAGGTACCCCAGCATAGAAATCAACCCCGACGACAGGACCGGCTTAGGAGAGATAAACATTTTAATACGCATCGGAATGGACTTCCCTCCAACCAGGTTAGACAAAATGAGACCCCTAGACCACAACCTAATAGAAAGACAGTGCCAGTGATGTACAACTCAGTCCACGAAGCACGCTTTGATAAAGAAAGCTCAGCAAAAACCACAAATACACGAAGCAAATACCTTAAGAGAAATCCTGACAAAGCTCCTATTGCAAGGCAGCTGGACAAAGCGAGACATAGAGCTCAACAGTCTCAGGATTTTCACCAAGCGGAAGCAGGAGTTTATGAGGTTACTGAAGCTACCTTATTTATTCAAGTAGCTCGAGGTCAGAAAAAAGTACGGCAACTAAGAAGCACCAAGTCCTATGTAAAGTTGTTGGAGAGCAGGAAACCTGAAGATCTACTTCCTGCACAAAAAAGGTTACTGCGTCGATTTACTGTGCAAGACAACCTTTTATATAGAAAACAAGTAGCCGGAAATCGATTGGTAGTGCCCTATAACCTCTCGGCACAAGTTATTTCCGAATGTCATGTTTCACAGGACGGAACTAAACATTTATCTCTTAAGAAGACATTACGAAACATCAGGGAGCAATACTTTTGGCCTGGGATGCACAAAGATGTGGCTAGCTACGTTCAAAACTGCCATAAATGTTATGAAACAAAACCGCAGGAACAGCCATTTGATGCCCCTTTGCCCCAAACTGCGCCAAACAGTCCCAAATTTGAAGACGAACAGCCTGAACACGACTCAGACCTTTTGAATTACCTTGAGGGTTTTGAATTCCCAGAATCCAGAGTAAGTACTGAGGTGGATATTGTGCCAGCGGTAGAAGCGATTAATAAGCCAAATCACTCTCAAGAAGAGCCAGGATCTGAGGAAAAAGAAATTCCAGGAAATAAATTCGAAGCTGAGTATGCTGCACTTCAAAAAATTGACAGCATTGTAAAATCAATTGCAGACCTTAAAGCCAGAGCAACCAGGTTCTCCGGATTTAGAAATTCCCAGGAATTTAACCGGATTGATGAAATGGTGACCCAAGCTTTCCTGACGCTAGATAGCATCGAAGCTGTAAGCTCTACAGTACGCTCCATTCGTAAGCAGCTAACTACCGAGCTGCATACCATACAACATATCCTAGAAGAGAACTCTGACTGTTAATGTTGACAATAACCTGTATATTAGCATACCATTAGCATAATTTAAATTTATTTTTTCATATTTAAATATCTTTTTATTTTTTGCTCAAACTTATCAAAGAAAATATTTCTTTTTCTTTAATCAAGTTTTCGCCTACAGAGGGGGGTGTTATGCAAACTGACCTCTCTGTTTGCATATGAGTTAATGTGTGGAAACGTGGCAACTCTGTAAGCCATCTTTCGAAGCTTTTAAGCTTTAATCTTATGGAAGTTTTTTTTATTTTTCGGTTTTCTAAATAAACCAGACCAATGAGGCCCTAAATGCACATGTGTTTGCAATATTTTTTATTTTCGTCAAGAGCATTTCCTTTGTTAGTATGGGACAGGCACTTTCACAATTTCTTGGGAATTCCGGCCATAAAACATGGTCACTACAATTGCCCTTCTTTTTTGACCTGCAAAGGCGCCCTTTTAATGGTTTATGGCCCTTGAAAGAATTTCAGACCTGTACCTGACCCGAACAATAGTTTAGTAATTAAAGCGATTTTGCAAATATGGTTAATTGAAATTAAAATCTTATTCTCTCAGCAGATAGAGCTTTTAATTTCTAATCCTTTGATTGTAAATTCGAGCAATTAATGTCTTAATTGACTGAGCCAGGAAATTAACGGTTAATTTCAATGAAAAGCTTTAATTGTCAATTAAACTATGTCATGTGAGGTGTCATTTTAAAAAGCATAATTTATTCTATTTAATGATCACATTTTCAATTTTTTTCTACTAGCAGATTTTCCAGAAAAGCTCATTTTCTGAATTTATACCCGTGCTATACGAAGCGCCATATAATCGCCACTGGTCAGGGTGGTATCGATTTTTTCGGCAGTACCTTCTCGGGGATGAGACGTACCGAGGGGGTGGCGAAAGAGAGAAGATCTTCGACACTCGAAGAAAAAAAGACGCGTTTTGAACTCAATAGAGTTACGATCGAAAAACGACGATCCAACCGGGAAGACGGAAAAGTTCGAATTTTACCGCGAGAAAAGTCATTGGCTCCGCCGTTCTGATTATCGCCAATTCGTATTTTTTTCCCCTTTTTGAATCCCGTTTTCGTCCGCCGCGCTAATTATTTGTATTTTTAATTAGTGTCAAAATAATTAATTCGGCTATTGCTCGCCTACGAAAAGTTTCGTGGAGTGTTTTTCGGTTGTGCCACATAGTGTCAACCCACCTCTGCCCTTTTCCTGAATAGGCCATTTTCTTGCAGCTAGCGGATACTTTGCAGACGCAGGAGACTACCGGCAATTAAGTATTTGTAGAGTAGTTGTAGAAGTTGAATCATTTAGTATATTATAGTAGTGTTTTGCTCACCATAATATCGAGGATCCCAGTTACTGGCAGAATTCTGTTCTCTTCTACACTGCGTCGTTAGTTTAGTTTTCTTTGTTGTGTTTTTCCAATTTAGTAAGAAATCGTGTACCCGTCAAGCACGTTTCGGGGGGCCACTGAGCTTGTTGCAATAAGTTCACGTCCGCCGCTATTTTATTTCAGATTCTGGAGAAAACTAAAAATTGTCTTTTTTAATTTTTAATTTTATTCTTCCTTAATTACTATTCAATTAGTTTTTTTTTTTTGGCTTTTTGCAGGTTTTTGTCTTAAACCATAAAACCTTGCTGGCATCTCTAAAACAATAAAATTTTACATTATTTAAATTAGCGACCTAAGGGATTCTTTCGAAGAGTTGGGTCCCCCTTGCAGCGTGGTAAAAGAGATTTGGCGCAAGAAGATACGTTGGACTTAGAACATCCACGTAGTCGAATCTCCTCCGAAGACACGGCGGCAACACGGCGGCAGCTGCGAACACATTCGCCCCCCACGCAACGACCACCGATTAAACGGATTAATACGGATTATCATTATTATCGGCTGGGGGGACACTGCGCGACAAAATCAAACACCCTTCAGCCCCCAAAAATTTTGTGGCGCGTCACTGACGTACTTTAAAACAACAATTTAATTCCTCTTTTTATAGCATTTGCCACCAGGTTATTTGAGCAAAAACTAAAATATGATTTTGTCCACGATCACTTAATAATATAGTGATATTCAGCTTGTTGACAAAAGTTAAATAGGGCTCATATAGCGTCAGAGGGATATATGAGTTGAAACAGCATTATTCCCGCTCGCCATTTAAGTTATACATGTTGCCTTGGCAACCAGTAGGAGTAGACAACAATGCAATATGAAACGCCGCAGCGTAAAAAATGGAGTGGTGGCACCGGTTTTGCCGTCAAACACAAGTGTCACTTTGACATTTTAATAATTTTCTTATTTAAAAAAATAACGGTTAGATTTCTTAGGTATAACAAGATATCGGTCCACGGGAGACTTGCGCCCCTCGCCTGCGGCTCGTGACGCAAACGTCCCCCTAAGGGAATAATGGCTACCATAAAAAGCTCGTTTAATAATATACTATTATGCAATTACGAAGATTATAAACTGCTGTCCAATTGCTTTGCGCTTTGCAACACTCGATTTTTGCACTAAGTTTGAGAGAGCGTAACTTTGAAATGGACCAACGAATTATTTCTTCAAACAAAGCGAATTTGAGTAGAACTGTCCTTGCACTAATTTACTTCGAAATTTTAAATAAGGTAAATTATGCTGCAGAAGTGCATTTATATGGTAAATTATTGTTGTAAAATGTACTTATTTAAAAAAAAAAACGTTAGATTTCTTAGGTATAACAAGATATCGGTAAAAACAAAAAACGGTTCCGAAAAAAGACTTGGTTTAAGAACTCTCCATCCGCAAATTTCAAAAACGAGAACAATTTTTATAAATAATGTCGATCATTTGTGTATATTTATCAAGACGCTTATTCTATAGGAACGAGTGAAAGTGAGAATTACTGGCCAATGGAATTCGTCAACAGAATTTTTTGACCAATCAAGATAGAATCCATATAGGATAAGGATCAAGATTAGAAAATGTGTTGCAAGTTTATCGTTTTTGTTACCCTTGGTATATCCATCCATATACAGCTATATTAAACATTAAACAACTATTAAAAAATTAAAATTTGGCAACACTTAGCAAGAAACTTCAATTTCAACCAATCAGACCATAGCGCCAAATCCGCAATATACGCCATATCACAATATAAGGAATAATACATAATGTATTATTCTTTATACTGTGGCCATATCCGCACATGGAGACGTACCATCAGTTTCCGTGATCTTACTGTATCGGTCATGAATAAAAACATCAAGCGGAATCAATTTCATGCTAAAATGTTGACTTTTTTGAAAACATGGCATATAAATTATATTTATTATTATATTTATCGAACTAGTCATTATATCGAAAAAACCCGAATATGTCCCGAGGTGTTACATCATTCTTCATAATCTTCTATCAAAAAATCAATTTTGATTTTTTTTCTGAGAGTTGTGGAAATGAGAAGTATACGCAAAATTACAGCACCTTATTTTCAACCCTGTATAATTTCACCTGAGTAACTTACCTTCTTTGAAACTCAAATTCGCTTCGACTGAAGAAGTCATTTGGTCCATTTTAGAAATATGCTCTCTCAAACTTGGTGCAAAAATCGAGTGTTGCAAAGCAAGTGGCCAGCAGTTCATATTAGTAAAATAACCTTGACACTGTGTATCATAGTATATAACAAGATATTTGCGGACATACATTTATATGCCTATAGGAATATAAATGTATGTCCGCCCTTATAAATATTTATATGCATCAAATTTTGAATCACCCACTATCAAGTCAAATTGTATAACTCAATAAAAGACTTGAACCGCTTTCCAACAGTAACAGATGATTCCACACTACCTAGTAGAAAATGACAAGGCTGAAGACTAAATACCTAATATAAATTTTCAATATAAAAACTGTGGTGGTTTATATGCAAAATTATATATTTTAAATCTTAAGATATTGATACATAG